>OY728153.1:1400702921-1401302921 GCA_963277665.1 Viscum album
CCCCACCCCTATGGACAGCCCGCCCACACCGCTGGACACCCCTACCCCCCTGGACAGCCCCCACCCCTGTGGACACCCCCTACCCCCTTGGACAACCCCCACCCCTGTGGATAGCCTGTCCACCCCCTGTCCACCCCCCTACCCCCTGGACAACCCGCCCCACCCCGTGGACACCCCGCCCACCCCTGGACACCCTGTACCCCCTGACATCCCCCCATCCCCGTTGACAGCCTGCCCACCCCTGGACACCAACTACACCCTAGATAGCCCTGCAACCCCCACGGATAGCCTACCCACCTCCCTGGACACCCCTACCCCCTGGACAACCCCTACCCCCATGGACAGCCCACCCACACCCCTGGACACCCCATACCCCCTAGACATCCCTACCACCCCCGTGGATAGCTTTCCCACCACCCTAGACACCTCGTACCCCAAGAAAGCCTTGCCACACCCGTGGACAGCTCTCCACCCCCCGTGGACACCCCCATCCCCCGTGGATAGATCTCCCACCCATGGACAACCCATACCCCTTGGACAACCCCTCCATCCCCGTGGAAAACCCGCCCACTCCCTAGATAGCCCCACCCCCATGGACAACCGCCCGCCCACCCCCTGGACACCCCGTACCTCTGGACAACCCCCACCCCCGTGGACAGCCCTCCCACCCCCTGGACACCCCGTAACCCCTGGACAACCCCCACCCCACCCCTACCCCCATGGACAACCCGCCCACCACCCTGGACACCCCTACCCCTGGATAGCCCGCAACCCCCGTGGATAGCTCGCCCACCCCCTGAACACTTTGTACCCCTAGACACCCCATACCCCCCTGGACATCCCCCACCCCTGTGGATATCCCTACCACCCCCTAGACACCCCTATCCACCTGGACAGCCCCACCACCCCCGTGGACAGTTCCCCACCCCCTAGACACCCCGTACCCCCCCAGGACAGCCCCACCACCACAATGGACACCCTGACCCCCTGGATAGTCCCCACCCCCGTGGACAACCCGCCACCCCCTAGACACCCCATAACCTTTGGACAACCCCGCTACCCCTGTGGACAGCTCGCTCACCCCCTTCGACACCCCTCACCCCCCTGAACAGCACCACCACCCCCGTGACGACCTACCCACCCCCCTGGATAGCCCGCCACCCCCGTGGACAGCCCGCCTACCCCCGTGGAATGCCCGACCACCCCCGTGGACATCCCTCCCACCCCCGTGGATAGCCCCCACCCCCGTGGACAGCCCGCCCACCCCCGTGGACAGCCCACCCACCCCCCTGGAAAGCCCGCCCAGCCCGTGACACCCTACCCCCATGGATAGCCTCTACACCCCCGTGGACGTCCTACCCCCGTGGACAACCCCCACCCCCGTGGAAAGCCTGCCCACCCCCTGGACACTCCCCCTATGGACAACCTGCCCACCCCCTAGACACCCATACCCCCTGGACAGCCCCACCACCCTCGTGAATACCCCCTACCCCCTGGACATCCCCCACCCTTGTGGACAGCCCGACCACCCCCTAGACAGCCCCGCCACCACCCCCCAGAGACCCCCATACCTCGGACACCCCCACCCACCTAGGACATCCCGCCCATACCCTAAACACCCCCTACTCCCATGGACAACATCGCCACCTCCGCGGACACCCCATACCCCCGGAAAGCCCCCCCAACCTCCAGAAAACCCGTACCCCCCGTGGACACGTCACCCACCCCTTGGACACCTCGTACCCCCTGGACTGCCCCTATACCCTCGTAGACACCCCCTACCCTCTAGACGGCCCCCACCCCCATGGACAGCCCGACCACCCCTTTAGACACCCCTACCCCCTGGATAGCCCCGCCACCCCCGTGGACAACCCGCTCACCCCTGTAGACACCCCCATACCCCCTGGACAGCCCCGCCACCCCCGTGGATAGCCCGCCCACCCCCTGGACACCCCCTACCCCCTGGACAGACCCGACACCCCCGTGGATAGCCCTCCCACCCCCTAGACTCCTCGTACCCCCTGAACAGCTCCTCCACCCCCGTGGGTAGCCCTCCCACCACCCTGGACAACCCGCCCATCCCAGTGAACAGCCTGCCCACCCCCCTGGATAGCCCTACCACCCCTATGGACACCCCTTACCCCCAATGGACAGCCCCCACCCCCGTGGACAGTGCTCTCACCCTCTGGAAACCCCCCCTGTGGACAACCCGCCCAGCCCCCTGGATAGCCCCACCACCCCTATGGACACCCCTTACCCCCCTGGACAGCCCCCACTCCAGTGGACAACCCACCCACCCCCTAAAAACCCCCTACCCCCTGGATAGCCCAACCACCCCCGTGGATAGGCCCCACCCTCGTGGACACCCCATATCCCCCTGGACAACCCACCCACCCCCTGGACACCCCCTACCCCCTAGACAGCCCTGACACCCCGTGGACAGCCTGCCAACCCTCCTGGACACCCCCTACCCCTGGACATCCCCACCCTTGTAGATAGCCCGCCCACCCCCTAGACACCCCCTACCCCTGGATAGCCCCACCACCTCTATAGACAACTTGCCCATCCCATGGACACCCCGTACCCCCGTGGATAGCCCCGCCACCCCCATGGATAGCCCGCCCACCCCTGGACACTCCGTACCCCTTTGACAGCCCAGCCACCCCCGTGGACAGCTCTCTCACCCCATAGACACCCCACCACCCCCATACACCCCCACCCCCTAGAGACGCTCGACCCCCTTGGACAGACCCCAAACCCCTGGACTGCCCCCACCACCCCTTAACACCCCCAACCTCGTGGAAACCCCCAACCCCCATGGACATCCCTACCACCCCCTGGACACCCCATACCCCCTGGACAACCCCCCAACCTCATGGACATCCCGCCCACCCCCCGGGACACCCCCCCAAGGACAGCCTCCCTACCCCGCTGGACAGCCCCCCAACCCCTGGACACCACCCCACCACCTGGACACCCCCACCCCTGGACTCCCCCACCCACATGGACAGCCCCCACCCCCTTGGATGACCCCCACTACCCCTGGACACCACCCCACCACCTGGACATCCCCACCCCCTTGGACACCCCCACCCCCATGGACGACTCCCACCCCCTAGACAGCCCCCAACCCCCTGGACAGACCCCACCCCCTGAACCGCCCCCACCTTGGACAACCCCCCACCCAACCCTCTTGGCGGCCCCACCCCCCTAGACACCCCCTGGACACCACCCCACACCCTTGGACACCTATTCACCCTTGGACATCCCCCAACCCCCTGGACAGCCCCCCACCCCCACTAGACACCACCCACCCCCTAGACACCCCCACCCCCTGGACCCCCACCCCCTGAACACCCCTACCCCCTTGTACAACCCCCCCAATCCTCTGGACACCCCGGACACCCCTACCACCTTGGACACCCACCCAACCCCCTGGAAAGCCCCCACCCCACTGGACAGTCCCCACCCCTAGACAGCCCCCACCCCTTGACATCAATAGCTTATTTCACTCCTCAACACTATATCATGCCAAAATTGTTGATAAAAATACAATCCAATCAATAAGAACATCAATGTATCCCTTTTTATTTGTTTTACAATACCATAAAACAACTCTTATACCAATATTTTTGTCTTTTTTCCACATTATTGATGATAAATACAAAGGATATCTTGGGATCTTCCCATTTCATTTAAATTCTCTAAAAGATACCATCTTTATACCTATTTTACTCAGAATTACATCCTACATCACCTTTTGAGAGAATAAAAGTTTCACTGAAAATTTTCCTAAGAGACTTTGGTTAATCTACTTTATATCTATATGGGATAACATAGAAAATAAGAGAGAATTAAATAAGACATAAAGGCTGTGCATTAATAAACTGAACATGTGATACCATTTTGAAATAACTCAAATTAGGGGTTGTATAACAGATCCCTCATAAAGATATAGTCTATAGTCAACTCAAGAAACATATTATAAAATTAAATCATAAGACATAATATGATATTTTATGGTTTTGAATGGGGGAGATAATTATAAACCTGAAGTGCATTTGTGGTATAAAATGATAGGTATTATGTAATATAAACTATGTGTTATTCTGCAGGTAAATGCATAGGGAAGTAGCTTTCTTTTAGACAAATTGCAGGATCTATACCAACGGTTTACAAAACTGTCGGTATAGAATTGAAAAACCCACTCTTTACCAATGGTTTACAACCATTGGTAAATGTCTTAGTTAAATCTTTACCAACTGTTTCAGCAACCGTTAGTAAAGGCCTGTTATTCTCAATCTTTACTAACGGTTTTTAGTAACCGTTGGTAAAGATCTATTAAAATAGTTTCTAAACTATTGGGAAATATAATATGATTTCTGGTGGCTTATCCCAACGGTTATTTTATAACATGTTGGTATAAGCCTATCCCCATGGCTTTCATACCAATGGTTTTCTAAACCGTTGGTATAAGTTTTACCAATGGTTACACAGCCTTTAACAACGGTTTTAAACCGTTGGTATATACTAAATTTCTAGTAGTGAGAGCCTAAAATATATATTCACATAGAAGGAGATTAATATGATCCATAAAATATGATTAAAAATCATCATGGATTATGACTTCTCAATCCACTAACATCCTGGTAATAAAACTAAAGTGGCGAATACTTGATGTAAAAAGGATCGTACAACATTATCAATGATAAGAATTTAGAAGGAAAAATCTAATTAAACTTTTAAAGGATGAACCTCAGAATAATAAAGGAAGGAACATCATCATTCCTTTCTCGAATGATTTCCCAATAATCTATTTTTGAGAATATAAATGCTGAAAAAAAAATTATAGGGAGATTCAAAAGTAGGGGGAATATATGAGAAATTGGAAATTGTTAGGTCCACAAGGCTGAATACCCTGAGAGGGGGGGGGGTGAATCAGAGTATGACTAATTTAAGATTGATTCCTGTTCTGATCTTGTCTCGTTGTTAAGAAAAACACACTTTTCTCTCTTTCCTATTGCACAATATAAATAGAATGTAAAGCAAGGACATGACACAAAAATTTTACTTGGTTCACCGCTAAGGGCTACGTCCAAGGAGCATACGCTGACAGGTTGCCGGTCATACCAAATTCCACTATACTTCACTAGCTATGGATTACAATGTTCGGGTATAGTCACTCTGTCCCAGGCTCACTGCCTTTTCAAGGTTTAGGGTCAGCTCACTGCTTTCCTAAG
Organism: Viscum album; assembly: GCA_963277665.1. NCBI lineage: Eukaryota > Viridiplantae > Streptophyta > Magnoliopsida > Santalales > Viscaceae > Viscum > Viscum album. The sequence goes on from OY728153.1 coordinate 1,400,708,162, forward strand.
GGACACTCCCTATTTATCTCTCTCTGGCTCACTGCTGGTGGAGAGGATCACCTTCTTCCTCTTCTTAAGCTCACTGATCTGGATGGGAATCCACTCACAGTTTATAGACCTGTAGGTCTCTTCATTTGCATGAATTAATGCATCTTCCTCTATATGTAGATGCTCTATTGAAGTACAACTTTCACCCTTAGATGAATACCACTTTGCCTCTGAACACTAGGAAACTACCTTTGGAAACACCTATGCAAATCACCCTACTTCGCGGGGCTCCCAATTTTGTGAAGCTCAAACAAGCCTTCACGAAGCTCCTGCCTTTTCGCGAAGCACTGTCATGATGAACTACCACGAAGCTCAACTCGTTGCAGAGCAACTTCCCTCACGAATCTCACTAAGCGAAAGTGGAGCTCGCAACTTTCGCGTAGCTACAATATCCGCTGCGAAGCTCTTCTTTCGCGAAGTACACTGGCTCCACGAACCACCTTCGCAATTCGAGAGAAAAAGATTTTCTCTGAAAATTCTCTCTCTTTCGCTCGAGGGGGTCGACCTCTATTTATAGGAAATTCCACCGACCCTCTATCTTTCCGCATGAAGTCAACTCTATGTCATCACCTATCGAAAATCTCCAAAGTTTCCACCAGAATTCTTTCCAAATCGTGAAGCACCTCAGTAATTTTCGGATCGCGAAGCTCGTCATAATCGCGGAGCATCACCGCCAACATTATTTCGCGCCTTCGCCGCGAATCTCCCTCGAAAATCCCTTCACCACCGCGATGCACTTCAACTCTTCCGTTCACGAAGCTTTGACGTAATCGCGAAGCATCACCGCCTCCATTTTTCCGGTCTTCGCGAAATCCAATCCATGCATTCTCTCTTCGCGAAATTCATGAATTTTCCATATAAAAATATGATCTTCAAGGATATCCACTTTTCACGATGCTCACCAAACTCCAAATTTTGGACCCCAAAAATTTGGCAAACACTGGGAAATGACACCACCTTGTACTGCTCTTTTGTACTGCCTCCAGATCGTCCTTTCCTTTGTCATCATTCTTTGTCAACATGGATTGTCAACAACTTCTAGGGAACTCGACAATTCTCCATGGAAACCTGCTTTTTCAACAAACACAATCAACCCAAAAATACTTCAATGTTACCTTGAGGGATTTTTTCCCAACAATATCCCCCTTTGGGTTTGTTGACAACTCTTCACAACTCTGCTCAGAATAATTTTCTGAATGTTGATACCTCATTGAGTCTTCTTCCAGCCGCTACCACCATTCGCCTCTTTCAATTATGATAGCATTCAAGGATTCACTTAACACGTACTCTAAGCCCACATGAGCAATGCTCGGCATGAGAAACAAGAGTAGTATGAAAAGTTCATCAATGAATCACTTCATGTCAAACACTAATTGTTGATTCCAACCTGATACCAATTCTTAAATTGATACCAATTGTTGAACCACACTGATCCCAATTGATGATAGCTGGAAACCTTCTCTCACCATTCCAACACCACTGTTCTGCTTTTATCACGATCCTCAACTGTCGTGATATCTATGCTTTGATCGATCACTTCTAGCATCGTAAGATTTATTTCGCTCCCCCTTTCTCATTGATCCCCCTTTATGGTTGCTCCATCTGTCAGCTTCTCCCCATATCATTCATGATTTATCAATTTTCCACACTGTCTCCCCCTAGAATAACCACTATTTTCTCCCCCTTTGTCAACGAACCCAAAGGTCACTCCTTTGCAGTCTATAACAGAGTAGAGAACACATATCAGTACACTAGGGAAACACATAATTCCTCGGGGAGAGGTGGGGGTTTCACATCCACACGCTTTTTTAAGTGCGGGGAATCGAATGAACTCCCAGAGATAGTCGATGCCTTTCGAATGCTTCCTTGGGTAAGGCCTTTGTCAGAATATCTGCAACCTGTAACTCTGTAGGCACATACTCCAACTTCACAAGCCCTTGCTCCACTTTCTCCTTGATAAAATGATATTTGATCTCAATGTGCTTTGTCCTTGAGTGATGGATGAGATTTTTACTGATATTTATAGCACTTGAGTTATCGCACTGGATTCCGATCAGAGACTTCAGGTAAACTCCCATATCTTCAAGCTGCTGCTTCATCCACAATAGCTGTGTACATGCTTGAGTGGCCGCAATATACTCAGCTTCCATGGTGCTCAACGAAATGCAATCTTTCTTCTTGCTTAGCCAAGAAATACACAATCCACCAAGATAGAATGCACCTCCAGATGTTGATTCCCTGTCATCCGCTGAACCATCCCAGTCTGCATCAGTATATCCCAATAACTCTATCTGAGATTTGTCGTTATATGTCAAGCCAAAGTCCACCGTGCCCTTGATATAACGAAGTATTATTTTCACTGCGAGCATGTGACTTTCCTTGGGATTACTCTGATATCTCACTGCTTAGCATGTGGAGAAAACAATATCAGGCCTTGTCGCGGTCAAGTACAACAAACTTCCAATAATTTGCCTGTATTCTGTGATATTAACTGCCTTTCCATCCTCATCTTTTGATAATTTCATCTGGGTAGCAACCAGAGTTTTCATCTCCTTGGAATTTTCCATGCCAAACCATCTTAACACCTCCTTGGAATATTTTGATTGAGAAATGAATGTTTCATTCCTTCCTTGTGTCACCTGTAGACCAAGGAAAAATGTTATTTCTCCAATCATTGACATTTCAAACTCATTTTTCATGAATTCAGAAAACTGTCTGCACTGAGCTTCATCTGATCCGCCAAAAATTATGTCATAGACATACACCAACACCATCATTCTTTGATTACAGTCATTGCTGAAATAAAGATTGTAATCAACTCCTCCACGCTGGAAACCATGATTCTTCAAATACTGATCAAGCCTTGAGTACCATGCCCTTGGTGCTTGTTTTTTCCCATACAATACCTTCTTCAGCCTACAAAATTTGTTCTCATCCCGATGAATGATAAAACCATCTGGATGCTCAATATACACCTCATCTTCCAGAACTCCATTAAAGAATGTGGATTTTACATCCATTTGGAACACTTTAAACTTTCTTTGCACTACTATGGCAAAAAATAATCTGATTGTCTCCATCATTGCAACCGGTGAAAATGTCTCATCAACATCTATTCCCTCTATTTGGGAGTATCCCATACACACTAGTCGTGGTTTTTTCCGAATCACTGTGCTATCTTCATTCATCTTGTTACGATAAACCCATTTAGTCCCGATGACATTCTTGTCTGCTGTCCTCGAAACAATCTCCCATGTTTGGTTCTTCTCAATCTGATCAAGCTCTTCGTTCATAGCCTGAACCCAGTTTTCATATTTAGCTGCATCGGAAAAATATTTCGGCTCCACTTGAGACAAAAACAATGTTTGCTGTAATGATTTCATTCTTCGAGTCTGAACTAGAGCTGTCTGATCACCAATGATATTATGCCTATCAATTTCAGCTCGACTCTTTGGCTTCCTCGCAGAAACAGACTTGACACTTTCTTGTTCATCATCAGTATCTTATTCTGAGTCAGCTTCTTCCACTTCTGCTCCCCCTGGGTTGCTTAACTCATCATCACCTTCATCCAGGAACTGTTCACTGGATCATTGAGTATTCTGTTCATTTTCAACTATAGTGACATCATTGCTCTCAATGATTTTTCCCAGCCTTTTGTAGAAACATTTATATGCTTTGCTTTTCCAGGAGTAGCCAAGGAATATCCCCTCATCTTCTCAGGACTCAAACTTCCTGTGATTTTGTTTGTTGAGAATGAAACACTTACTTCCAAAGATTCAAAAGTATTTCAACATTGTCTTGTTTCCATACCACAGTTCATACAGAGTCTTCCCTTGCTTCAGACACAATAGAGACCTGTTCGAAATATATACCGATGTCAAAACTACTTCCTTCCAAAATTTATCTGGTAGGTCCTTTTCAATAAGCATAGTTCTGGCCATGTTGTTGATGATCTGATTTCTCCTTTCAACAACTCCATTCTGTTGGGGAGTTCTCACTGATGAAACTTGATGCCTTATCCCGTGTTTCTCGAGATATTCTTACACTTGACTGTTTGTGAATTCTGTACCGTTATCTGTACGGAACTTCAAAATTTTCTGCCCAAGAATCCTTTTTGATTCCCTCCTGTACTGCTTTATGCAACTGAACACCTCTGTCTTATGGGTAATGACAAATACCCATGCCATTCTGCTATAATAATCAATGAAAAGAACATAGTACCTTTGCCCATTTATAGCTCGTGGTGAGATAGGTCCACATACATCAGCATGAACCAATTCAATCACTCTAGTTGATTTCTATTCCTTTGGACTGTATGTCTTTCTGATAATATTTCCTTGTTGGTAAGAATCACACATATGAGTGCGATCACATGATAGTTTGGGAAGGTCTCTAGTAGCATCACACTTTACCAGATCCTCCATAGATGGTTGGCATAGATGACCAAGTCACTTATTCCATAGATGATTTTCTTCCTCTCTGGATAAAAGGCATGTATCTTCTTCCCCACCTACAAGGTAGAGATTTCCCTTTGTCCTTTTTCCCTGTAGAACAACTGCTCCATCTTTTCCTTTCACAACACACATCTTCTTGGTAAATTGGATAGAGTGCCCATAATCACATAGTTGACTAACACTGAGTAAGTTATGACTAAGACCCTCTACTACCAAGACATCAGCACGTCTCATTTCTTTGCCCCCAAACATGGATTTACCTGAGCCAACAATCTTTAGGCCTTCATCATTTCCAAATTTGAAAACTCCTTCTTTTTCATATTTTATGCCTATAACAAGATCCTTATTACCCGTCATGTGGGATGTGTAACCACTGTCAAGGATCCACACACCATATCGATCTAATGCTTTAAGGAAAATTTCTGCAACTACTGCCTTTTCTTCTTTCTACTTCTTGGTCCATACTTTTTCCTTCACACTCGGCATAGATTGAGACTTCTTTTCTTTCTCAGAGTACGATGGACTGGCTTCATCTTGCAAAGCCGCAAATATATTCTGCATTTTTAACTCACCTGTGGATTTATTAATCTGCTTCTTGTGAATGTTTTGATTCTGCTTTGGCATATTTCTCTGAATGATCGAAGTGTAGTACCTAGCCATGTGTCCAAATCCTCCACACCAAAAACAATTTCCTTCAAAATATGTTCTGGACAATCGTTCTCTGTTTGGCTGCCACCTCTATTCTTGTTCCCTTCAATATCTCTTGGCTATGGAACACACATACTGTGAATGTCCCATCTTCCTGCAACAATAACACCTGATATATGTTGCATTCCTTCGTGGTACTTCAACACTATGATTTTCACCTTGGGATCTCTGAATAATCTGATTCTTCTTTGTGCCCAAATCAACCTTCAGTCTTAGGACTGGTGCTTGCAGTCTGAATTCAATTGTCACAAATTTTTGTATCTGATTAAGCCCTGAAATAGCTTTAATATCTGAGCTCAAATGCTGCTTCTTCCCTGCTGAACTACTAGGCTCCTCTTTCATATTTTCAGTATTTAAAATAACCTGCTTTCCCAAGAATGTGTTAGGAATCAAAAGTTTTTCCTATTCTTTGACTTTTCTCTGAAGAACGAAAACTTCCTCTTCAAGCTCTTCGATACGCTTGACGTGATCTTTAAATTTTCCGTTAAATCCATCGATATCCCTTTTTTGTTCTTCAATATTGAGCTTATGCTCATCAACCTTTTCTGTTCTCTCTGGACTTGATGACTTAAGGATTTCTATTTCTTTTACGAGCTCTGACTTCTCGTCTTCCTGCTGTTGCATGTAGAGTTTGGCATCATGTACCACCTTGTTGTATTTCTTTGTTTTTTCTCTCCAAATATCTATCTCTTAAAGAGCTACTTCTAATTCAGCTTCCATGTCAAATCTACCTTCAATTTCTTCTTCTTCTTCATCAGCGTCGGTTTCTTCCTATTCTTGAGCACTACCGACAATAGCCACCATTTCATTTTGTCCATGATATTTACAATTTTCAAACTCCTCAACCTCTTCATCCTCAGACTCATCTGAACTGTCTATTTCTTGCGAGAGAAGATTCTTCTTCTTGAAGAAATTTCTCTTGAATTGTTTCTTCTCTTTCACAAACGCTGAAGAATTCTTCCTGGGAATTTTGACTTCGTCATCATCATTAGCGTTGTCTTGAAACTTTTTGGGTCACCTTGCTGCAAGATGAACAACCTTTCCACATCAAAATCATGCTAGTGGAAGTTTCCCTTTAAACTTTCCTTTTCCTCCTTGCAGATTTGAAGAAAGGAATGACATCACCTCATCTGTCTCTTCTTCTCCCTGAGAATATTCAATGGTGAGCTTCTTCATGGCCTTAAATTCCATCTCTTTGGATTTACCCTTTTCCAAAGCCTCATTATTATCATTCCTCATTTCATATGCAACCAAGGTACTGTGCAAATTGTCCAATGTTAGCTATTTGGTATATTTATCTTCTAGTACTGAAACTTTCGGATTGAACTGAGGTGGAAGCTTCCTCAAGATGCACTTTACGATCTTTATGTCTTCAATGACTTCACCAAGTCCTCGCATATCTTCCACAAAAATATTTACCCTGTCAAAGAATGCATTAACATACTCATTCAGGTTCATCTTCAGATCTTCATACTTATTCCACATCACTTTCATCTTTGCCTCTCTGAACTTTATATCTCCTTCATATATATTCAATAGCTTTTCCCACATGGCACGTGACGTTTTGAATGACATCACCTTTGTATAGATAGGATTGGATAGAGCCCCCCCTAAGGAATTAATTGCTTTGGAATCTACATCCAACTCTCTACGTTCAACTTCTAATAATGTGCCACTATTAATATCAGCTATTATTCCATGCATTGCTGCTATGAATACATCCATTCCCAAAGATCGGAAGTAGTGTTGCATCCGATTCTTCCATAGCTGAAAGTTGTTCCCGTCGAAGATCAGAATCCCTTTATGATTGGTGACCTCCATTGAGAGAAGAACTAATATCAAACTTTCCCTCTGATACCAATTGTTAGGTCCACAAGGATGAATAACCTGAGAGGGGGGGGGGGGGGTGAATCAGGGTATGACTAATTTAAGATTAATGCCCGTTCTGATCTTGTTTCGCTGTTAAGAAAAACACTCTTCTCTCTCTTTCCTGTTTCACAATATAAACATAATGTAAAGCAAGCACAGGACACAACAATTTTACTTGGTTCACCACTAAGGGCTACGTTCAAGGAGTATACGCCGACAGGTTGCCGGTCGTACCAAATTCCACTATACTTCACTAGCTGTGGATTACAGTGTTCATGTACAGTCACTCTGTCCCAGGCTCACAATCCTTTTCAATGTTTAGGGTCAACTCATTACTTTCCCAAGGGACACTCCCTATTTCTCTCTCTCTGGCTCACTGCCGGTGGAGAGGATCACCTTCTTCCTCTTCTTAAACTCACTGATCTAGAAGGGAATCCACTCATAGTTTATAGACCTGTAGGTCTCTTCATTTGCATGAATGAATGCATCTTCCTCTGTATGTAGATGCTCTATTGAAGTACAACTTTCACCCGTAGATGAATACCACTTTCCCTCTGAACACTAGGCAACTACCTTTGGAAACACTTTTGCAAAGCACCCTACTTTGCGGGTCTCCTAATTTTGCGAAGCTCAAACAAGCCTTCGCGAAGCTCCTGCCTTTTCACGAAGCACTCTCGTGAAGAACTACCGCGAAGCTCAAGTCTTTGCAGAGCAACTTCTCTCAGGAAGCTCACTAAGGCAACATGGAGCTCGCAACTTTCACGGAGCTACAATAGCCGCCGCGAAGTGGCTCCACAAACCACCTTCGAAATTCAAGAGAAAAAGATTTTCTCTGAAAATTCTCTCTCTTTTTCTCGAGGGGGTCGACCTCTATTTATAGACGATTCCATCGACCCTCCAGCTTTCCTCGCGAAGTCAACGCCATGTCATCACCTATCACGAAGCTCCAAAGTTTTTGTCGGAATTCTGTCCAAATCGCGAAGCACCTTGGAAATTTTCAGATTGTGGAGCTCGTCGTAATCACGGAGCATCACCGTCAACATTATTTCGCGCCTTCGCCGCGAAGATCCCTCGCAAAGCCCTTCACCGCCGCGATGCGCTTCAACTCTTCCGTTCGTGAAGCTTTGATGTAATCGCGAAGCATCACCGCCTCCATTTTTTCAGTCTTCGCGAAATCCAATCCATGCATTCTATCTTCTCAAAATTCATGCCTTCGCCATATAAAAATATGATCTTCAAGGATATCCACTTTTTGCGATGCTCATCAAACTCCAAATTTTGGACCCCAAAAATTTGGCAAACACTAGGAAACGACGCCACCTTGTACTGCTCTTTTTTACCGCCTCCAGATCGTCCTTTCCTTTTTCATCATTCATTGTCAACAGGGCTTGTCAACAAATTCCTAAGAACTTGAAAATTCTCCATGGAAACTTGCTTTTTCAACAAACACAATCAACCCAAAAATACTTCAATGTTACCTTGAGTGATTTTTCCCCAACAGAAATCCTTAGTGCTAAAAATTGATGAGGAAGGAGTCATAAGATTTGGGTCACAATTATGTGTACTATAAAATCCTAAGATAAAAGGTATATTTTTAATGATGAAAATAGATCAAACTTGTCCAACCAACCAAAGAGAAATAATAATTATCATGGCCTTTGAGAGCACTATTAGTGGGACAATATGAAGGAGATCACTGAATGCACATAAAAGTGTCAAGTATGTGAGAATGTGAAGGATGAAAGGAAAAAGTCTATAAGGTATGATCCAACCATTACCCATACCTACATGGAAATGGTAAAACATCAATATGGAGTTTGTTACGATACTTATAAAGACATCTAGATGAATTAATGCTATATGGGTTTTTGTGGATCGTCTTACAAAGACTACTCACATTATTGAATATTGATAGGACTTATCACTTGATCAACTTACACATATATACATTGGAAAAGTGTTGAGGCTAAATGAAGTACCATTGTATATTGTATCTGATCGAGATCCATGATTTTCCTCTATGATCTAGAATAGTCTCCAACCTGCTCTAAACACTGAGATGGACTTAATTACATCCTATCACCCCTAAATTGATGGCCATCTTGAGAAGACCATTTAGACATTGGAAAATATGTTGAGAGCATGAATGATGGAATTCAATGGATAATGGGACACAAATATTCATATGAAAAATTTATCTTAAAATAATAGTGTCCACTCAAGCATCAAAATGGCTCTATATAAATCCCTTTATGGGAAAATATGAAGAAAACCTACACGTTGGGATGAAGCTGGTGAACATATGCTCTTGGGACCTAAAATGGTTGAGGAAATGCTAGAAAAGGTTATAACCATTTAGTATCACATCAAACCTACCCAAAGATGATAAAATATCTATGCATAATATCATCACTGGGACCTGGAGTTTGATGTTTTATATAAGGTATTCCTCTATATATCTCTATGTAAGAGAGTCTTGAGATTTTAGGAAAAGGGGAAGTTAAGTACCAGGTACATAAACCCTTATGATATTCTTGATCATGTTAGAGTTGTAGAATATCAACTATAACTTCCACTAACAATGTCTTAAGTACATGACTTATTCTATGTATCCCTCTTGAGTAATTACATGCTATATCCCTCACATATATTGAATTTAGAGGTGGTATAGGTGGAAAATGATCTCTCTTATGAGGAGTAGCTGGTGAAGATCTTGGACTGTAGAGTTATAGTTATACACAACAAGACTACTCACATGGTCAAAGTACTATAGAAAAATCATAAATACGAAGAGGAGACATGGGAACTAGAGGAAGCGATGAAGGAGAAGTACCCTCACCTATTTTCACCTTAGTGTGTAAAATGAAATTTCAAGGTTGAATATTCATAGGGGAGGGGGGAATATAACACCCCAAAAATAATTTATGTTATTATTAGAATTCATATTTTTTAATGAATGTTTTAAAATGAGAACATATAAATAATTTTACATTTTATAAGAACTTTTTTACATCATAGGTTGAGATGATATTTGACAACCAAGATTAGAAAAAGGATAGAAAACACTTACTAGGAAACTAACTAAAATTTATTTCTATATTTATGAATGGTAAATTAATTCTAGATAAATTAATATTATTAATCCAAATGTAAAAATGGGAATACTAAAAGAGAGTTATTAATACAATTCTATGTCAAATAAATAAAGAATAATACAATATTCATCACACCCATGAACTACACTATAATAAAGAAAAGGAGAGTTAGTAATAAAATATTCATTTTGGAAACAATATTGAACCTTGTTGAGAATTCAAGTGTAAGAATGATGGAATTATTATAGAGAAATATGATCATCATAATTTATTTTTTTCAACTAACACAATTGATTGGAATGGGTCAATAAAACAATTGATCATTATTGTTGTTTGTTATGTCAACACATTTAAATAATCATTGGAATTATTTAATAAGAAAAAATGTATAATTTAAAGAGACTAAAAATATATTCTATCAAAATATGATTTATATGGAAGTTTTAAATAAAATATTATTTCATGAAATAATATCATAAACTTATTTTTAAATTATAATATATTTTAATAAATCTCTAATTAATTTTTATAATGGTAGGAATGTTGACTTTTCTATAAATTTTTAATTTTAATTAAAATAATGAATTATTTAAAATCTAAAAATCTCATAGATAGAGATTTATTTTGATGGGATAAGTTTAATTTTTAGAATTATCATGTATAATCTAGAAAAGGGTTATTTTTTGGGAATTTTTTTAAAAACATTATTTTTGAGTTAAAAAGTGAAAATTTTGTTTTTACAAAATTAGATAACCCTTGTGATATAATTAGGATATTATTATAATTTAATATTTTTTAATCCTTATTCATAGTAAAAAATTATTGAAGGAATAACATTGTACATAATGTGTTACATTTAGTGTAACGCCCCAACCCCAGTTACCCAGAGTCGGTGCATTATTATATAACATTGGCATGATATAAGAAATCATGTCCTGAAAGACTGATCAGTTTAGTAGCCTTAGAAGTACTAGATACATTCATATGTTTTACATTACATGATGGAATAAAAACATTAACAACATTTTGTTCCCTTTTGAACACACCTATATCCTTAGCCTATCCCTGTAGGTCAACCATAAAATATTTCTTCACATCCTGGAAAAAATAAAACATAGAAAGGGGTGACCTCAGATGCTTAGTAAGGATAACAATATAGCAGAAACTTTCATAAATAAGCGTAAATATTTAAGGCAATGTATAAGACTAAAAAAAGCCTTTTAAACTTAAAATTAAGTATAATATTGCAAAGATACAATCAAATAAATCCATTTACTTATTCACATGGATATTCTACTACTCGAATAATCACATGCAATATTAATAGCCACTTTCATAATGATGGAATGCATAATGTTAGACTTCATAACCACATAGTCAAGGCCTTGTGCCAAGACTACAAATAAGATTTTGTCAAGGCCTTATTCCAAGACACTAGTTTGTCTCATGAGAACTACCGACACATCGAGGATTTATAACAGTCTTCACCCGTCACTTACTAAGTCCAATGCATTCCTCACATGAAAAGGTGTAAACATAACATAAACTTTTGTATTAAAACTAGCATACGAAATGTCAATATTTTATCCATAAACCATGAATGGTGTAAAAATAACATATCCACAGTCATATATATCAAAAAACCTTCAATAAAATATGGAATATTTGAATCATAATAAATCAACTTCAAACATTATTAGAATCCATTAAAGGATGTTGACATAGATGAAATCAAAACTTTTTTTTATAGAAATATCTCTTTCTATTTGGAAATCATTTAAAATCCATATAATTATAAAATAAAACATTTATTTTTAAAATATTCATATAATATTTTATCGTCAGCTTCAACGATGTTATAATGGTGGAAAATAGCCACACCTGCCGTATAAGTTAAAAAAGACATTTTTACCTTAATTTTGTCAAAAAGGTCATAAACTACCTTGTTTGGAAAAAGAAGGAAAGATTCCTTTCAAACCATTTTATAAAAAGTAAAAAAAGGGTATAAATTGCTTTAAACCATATTATAGTAAATATTAAAAATGTTTTGAAATACATTTTTAAGAAACATGGATGTGAATGATAAAGTGGACCCAATAAATACTTACGTAAAAACAACCTCAGATAATAAAGAGATTGTGAAATTAACCCTTACCTTATACTTATCTTTAGTCGAGGGTACATTAAACTCCTTTATAATAGTTAAATCATTGTTATTAAATTATAAAATAACCATATACATAAATCTGATATCATATATGATCTTCTAATGTTACTTTGTTAATAATATTTTATTATTATTTTCGTTTCAGTTGTTAACTGATTCGTTTTTCTTTATATGTTTTGTTACCTAAGATGTGTTTATTATGGATATGATGTATTTTATTCATATCCAAATTTATATTAATTTATTTAAAATTATATTTAATCATAAAATGAAAATTATTCTTGAATGATTATGATGAGGAATGAATCTCATCGCGTCCGTGGAGACGGTAATCCGTACGTACGCACGAGCGACAATATCATTCAATTGAAGGTGAAATAGTATATAATTGAATGTTATATCATATATAAAGAATAATTAATATGTTATATTTATTATTTAAATAAATAATACATCATTATAATACCCATAAAAAAAATAATGTATTGAATAACAACTACACCACGACGTTGAGATGGTAAGCCGCACGTACACACATATGGTTCCTTTTTCATTCATACGATGGATATAATAATGAATATGTTTGTACCATTTTTATAATAAAATCAAATTATGTAGAAGATACTGGAGTTATTATCTTATAATGGAAACAACAAAGAAAGAGGAAGGGGAAGAAGAAAAGAACTTGAAAGAGGTGATGAAATATTTACCTCTTCTTCAGGTTCATCCTTTTGATTTGATCAAAAGGGCTCCTTAGGTTGGCTTTTTGACCAAAGGAAGGCCTCTATGATGAAGTGAGGGAAGTTTTGAGGATACTTTTGGAGTGTTTTATTGATCCAAATGTCTTTGGAGGTGTGAATTTTAGATAATGGGAAGTTCCCTTTTATAAGAGGGGTGAGGGGCACCTTAGGAAAAGATTGAAATATTATTTTTTAATAAAATAATTTTTGGTTTATAATAGCTCCAAAATGATTTATTTTAAGAATAATGTGGGTATGGGTCAAAAACCCTCAACCAATAGGTTTTAGACATGTTTGGGCCACCATATTAACCTTATCGTTTTAGATTTAACTCTTAGTTAAATAGTTTGACATTTACCATGTCTCTTTGTATTTTTATATTATATGGTTAATAAGCTTACTATAAAAAGACAAGAGAACCACAAGTGGTTAATTATTAATATATATAACCTTATCTAAGTACTTTTTCATAACATTAGATTTATAGGAATATTATATCAATTAATAATATAATATTTGTTTTTAAAACTCTTTTATATCAATTTTGACACTATTTGGTATTTTGTATTTGTTGAAGTCATAACAACATGATTACTTCAGAGAAAAATTATTTACTCAACCCTAATATGTAATATTAACCTATAAAATTAGTGGAATTCATCAGAAGTCTCAAATTACATTTATTTAGATATTTATAATATCAATTATTTTAATATTTCATTAATAAGGTAATTATTGAATCATCATTGTGTCATAAATAAATTTAATTATTTAATGTCTAAAAATTATAAATAAAATTAAATTATGTAGGAATTGTTTTTAGATTTCTAATGAATTTTTATAGTCAAATTTATCTTATGTGTAATCCTATATAAAAAATGGTTTAGTTATTAAACTTTGAATTTAACACTTTTTTCTCTTCTTTAAATAAAATAATAATAAATGTCCTAATCTAATCCATGTGGAACTAAAAGATAATATCTTATTCCTAAGGTTGTTTTTGGTCTAATTACACTTAACTAATAGAATTAGGACATGTGTTAGGGTAATTATAATATCATTTTTACCCTTAATTACCCTATTTACTTTTAACCGTGGAAAATAAAAGTCAAAAGTTACTATTCAAAAAAATTATTTTCATCCTATTGAACCAAATTTTACTTACTGATGTCAACTGTGTCTCTAGGATTTTTGAGATTCAATTCACATAAGTGGTAAAATTATGTTTTATGCAAATTTGAAAATTCTCCTAGGAGGTGGGTAAAAGACGGTAAAACGTTCCATAAAATTTTTATATATCTAAACTTATTATAAAATGACACCAATGAATTAAATTGAAATTATATATTTATTATGTATCTATTTTGAAATAAAATAAATTTAAATAAAATAAATAATTATTTAAATAAAAATTTAGTTTTAAACAATAATGTAGTGTTTTTCACCATTCATCAAAAATTGAAAGTTTTTAGAAAAATACTAAAAATTCACCCTAATCTAATTTTGATATTCTGAATCAAAAAATGAAGTCCATTTTGAATGATAAAATTTATAAAATTTAAAAAAGTGGGTATTACTATTCATACCGGCTAGTTTGATTGGTTGTGGTGTGTTTGAACTCAAAGTTGCGTACAATGCAAGCTACTATATTATTCAAAGGGGAATATACTGTGGAAGCTTGGGTTGTTACATTCTCCCCTCCTTAAAATAATTTCATCCTTGAAATTTCTTGAATATTATTGCATAAAAATATTTAGGTGGTTCTTCATCCTAAGTTCCTCGGGTTCCCACGTTGCCTCTTCCATCTTATAGTTTTTCCATAGAACTTTTACCAGACGATTCATTCGGTTTCTTAGAACTTGTTCTCTGGTATCAAGAATATTGAAAGGATCTTCACAATAAGACAGATTAGGTTCCAGTTCAATTTCCTCATAGGTGAGTACATGCATTGGGTCAGGCATGTATTTTCTTAACAGTGATACATGGAACACATCATGAACTTTAGAGAGACTTGGAGGCATTTCCAAATGATAAGCTACAACTCCAATTCGTTCTAGAATTTCGAAAGGTCTGATGTACCTGAGACTCAATTTACCCTTCTTACCGAATCGTATGACTCCCTTACATGGAGATACCTATAAGAAAACATGATCTCCTACCTGAAATTCCAAATCCTTCATTCAGTTATCAATGTAGCTCTTTTGCCTACTTTGATCTTCTTTGATATGAGTTTGGATAACCTTCACATTTTCCATCATTTCCTCAACAATTTATGGGCCTACGAGTTTTCTTTCACCAAAATCATCCTAACAAGTTGGTGTGTGACATCTCTTTCCATATAACGCTTCATATGGTTCCATATGAATACTTGAATTGAAGCTACTGTTATAGGAAAATTCTACCAGAGGTAAATGTTGATCCCACATACCTTGAAAGTCAAGTGAGAAAGATCTCAACATGTTTTCTAAGGTTTGAATAGTTCATTCTGATTATCCATCAGTTTGAGGGTGGTAGGCAGTGCTCAAACGAAGTCTATTATCCAGGGACTTCTGAAGACTTTTTCAGAATCTTGATGTAAAATGGGGATCATGATCAAAAACAATCGATAGGGATAATCCATGAAGTCTTACAACTTCATTAATATATAGTCTTTCCAGACATTCAAGTGGTAAATCTTCTCTTATAGCAAGAAAATGTGCTGACTTGGTAAGATGATCAACAATGACCCATATTACATCATTCCTTATAGGAGTCTTTGGTAGCCCCCTGACAAAGTCAATCGTAATATTATCCCATTTCCACTCAGGTATAGGAAGAGGTTGCATAACTCCTCCATGTTGTTGCCTTCCAGCTTTCACTTGTTGAAAAACCATACATCTTGACACAAAATCAGCAATCTCCCTCTTCATGTTGTCCCACCAAAAATGTTTCTTCAAATCTCTATACATCTTGGTGCTCCCAAGGTGTATAGATAAATTGGAGCAATGAGCATCATCCAACAATTACCTTTTTAGATCAGGTATGTTAGGAACACAAAGTCTCTTACCAAATTTCAAAATTCCATCTTCATATACGAAGTCGATAAATCTCCCATCATTCACAGCTTTAATCTTCTTTTGAAATTCCTCAACATCAGTCTGAGAAATTTTTATTCTTTATAGTAAAGATACTTTGATAACAATTTGAAAAAGAATTGATGTTTCACCTTCCATGGTTATTACCATATCCATATTTTCTAGATCCATGTATATAGGATCCTTTTCAACTCTAATCTTGTTCAAAACTCTATGATCCTTTCTGCTCAAAGCATCTTCCAACTCATTTTCCTTCCCTGGGTGGTAGTGTATAGTGAAATCATAATCCTTGAGTAGTTAAATCCATCACCTTTGCCTCATGTTGAGTTCTTTTTGTGAGAAAATATACTTCAAACTCTTGTGATCAGTATAAATATCACATTTTCACCATAGAGATATTGTCTCCATATTTTCAGATCAAATATTATAGTTGCTAACTCAAGATCATGAGTATGATAGTTTTGTTCATGAATTTTTAGCTGCCGTGATACGTAGACAATAACTCTATCATTCTACATTAGGACACAACCAAGTCCTTTCTTTGAAGCATCACTATAAATAACAAACCCATCATTACTAGATGGTACAGTCAAGATAGAAGCATTAACTAATCTTCTCTTCAGTTATTCAAAACATTCTTCACACTCTTTTGTCCAAACAAATTTAACCCCTTTATGAGTGAGCTTGGTTAATGGGTTATCCAATTGGGAAACAATCTGGACAAAATGCTGATAATTACCTGATAAACCAATAAAACTATGTACATCAGTTATACTCATCAGTACTAGCCATTCTTGGATTGACTTGGTCTTTAAAGGATCAATAGAGATTCCATCCTTAGAGACAATATGGCCAAGAAAAGAAATCTCTGGAAGCCAGAATTCACACTTGCTAAATTTCACATATAATTCATTTCTTATAAGAGTCCTTAGGATAATGTGCAAGTGATTTTCATGATCTTCATAGCTTTTTGAGTATACAAAAATATCATCAACAAATACCACTACAAATCCATCAAGATATTCCTTGAAAACTCTATTCATTAGATCCATGAAGACATTGGGTGCATTAGTAAATCCAAAAGGCATTACTATAAACTCATAATGTCTGTACCTGGTTCGAAATATATATTTTGGAATGTCTTCTTTCTTCACACACAACTGATGATATCCAGATCGAAGGTCAATCTTTGAAAAATATTGAGCTCCATGAAGTTGATTGAATAAATCATCAATGTGAGGTAGGGGATACTTATTCTTTATTGTTATAGCATTGATCTCCCTATAGTCAATGCACAAACTCATATATCCATATTTATTTTTAATAAAAAGTTCAGGGATGCCCCATGGAGAAACACTAGGGTGAATAAATCACTTGTTACTCAATTCCTCTAGTTGTTTCTTTAGTTCCACTAATTCCACAGTGGCCATTCTATAAGGGGTCATTGATATGGGCCTTGAACAAGGAATTAAATCAATGGAAAACTCAATTTCTCATTCTGGAGGATGTCTAGGTAAATCCTCTGGAAACACATCAAAATATTCTTGCACAATAGGTATGTCCTCTATTCAAACATTCTTTTCCTCACCCATAGTTATTTCATTATCTTCTTCCCCAATAATTCAATTTAGTAGATCTACTGGGGGTGGATCTAGATAAGAATCAGGTGGCGACGTTTCTTCTATAAAGATAAGGTACTTCTTATCATCTTCGAAAATTGTAACCTCCTTCTTATTAAAATAAAATTTCGCATCATAGTCCAAAAGCCAATCCATTCTGAGGATTATATCAAATTCAATCATGGGTATGACGATGAGATCTACAGATAAAGAAGATTTATATGCTCTAATGGGGACTGATTCCGAAAATGTTGTTGCGATGATACTTCCCTTAGGTGTTTTGACTGAAAACTCACTTGTTAAGTCAAATTGAAAATATCTAATTTTCTTACAAACTGGGAATATTTGAAACAATGCGATGATCCATAATCAAATAAATCATTAGATAAACTTGAGAAAACCATTAAATTACCTAGCACCATGTCTTTCGGAGCTTCAACCTCAGCAGTAGTGATCGCATAAGCTTGGCCTTTCTCCCTTGCCCTTTTCTGAGGTAAGTTTCCTTGGAGCTTAGGACATTCATATTCATAATGCACCTTTTATCTACAATTGTAGCATTCAATATTGACGACCTCTTTCTTCCCCTTGAAATCATGAGCTTGGTGGCCTTTTTCACCACACTTGTAACAGACTCCCATTTCCTTCAGAAAAGTACCAAGGTGTTTCTTCCCACATTTACTTCAAGATGGATATTAAAATTTTACCTTAATCTCTTTATTTCCATTTCTAGAGTGTTCAAAAAATCACTTTTTATCTTTCTTTACTTTAAATTCATAAGACTTATATAATTCCTTTTCTATTTTGATAGCGCATAAGACAATATCATCATACGGTGAGAAGGATTGTGAGACTAATGCTTGATGGAGAAATGGTTTTAACCCATAAAATAATCTATCAATATTACTCCTTGGGTTACGTATATAATCTTCTGCATGCCTTTATAACCCTGTAAAGTTAGCCTCATATTTTGCGACATCCTCATCCTCCTTTTGCCTCAGACTCAGAAATTGCCTTTCCATATCCGCTCGATGGTCACGAGGAAAGTATTTTTCTAAGAAAATATATTTAAACTCTCTCCATTCCATATTTTATACTTCATCATCTTCCTTTTTGTTTTGAATCAATGACCACCATTGATTAGCATCTCTCGTGAGGAGATAAACTGTCATGACAACTTTTTTCTTTTTCGCTACTGCCCAAAGCATGAAATATTTTCTCTAAGGAATTTATCCATTTATCAGCTACTAATAGGTTTGTACTCCCATTGAATGTTGGTGGTTGTTTCCTCATGAAGATTTCTAACATTGATCCTCTGCGTTGTGGATCAAGGTGCTCCATATGGGTAAGGTTATTATTCATAACCTGAGTGAGTTGTCCCAGTATGGTGATAAGCTGATCTGCACCAGTTTCATCACCAACCCCACTATAATTATCTTGAGTAGGAGGGAAATACCTACATGTATTATGAGGGTTGATACAGTTTACATTCCTTCCACTAGGAACCATTTCTAAACAATGGCATACATTAGATTATTTTATGAATTGTAATACATAATTCCAAACTTGTAAAACACTTAACATAAATTGAACAGTTTATTGATATAATCCATAATCATAAAAATGTTTTCTTTGAGGAAGTATATACTCATAAACCCTTCATAATGGTTTATAAAGAAATTTATAATATCCTAAGTATATCCCCAGGGAGTGTTGTAACCAAGAGTGCAGCAAGGCCTGTTGTCGTGCACCAGTTCTCATTCGTTTCTAGCTCAAAGTGGTGTTTTCGGGTTTTACCCCTAGGTACATCTGTACCAGAGCCGCCTCTACCTGCTCATATCTATACAGGGATGTATTTCTTAGAAAACTCACAAAATCTCTACAGTACCAAAATTCTAGTAAGTTCTTCTATACTAATCCTCAAAGTCTATCTTAGGGTAATGTTCTCTAATCAGAGTTTTCTAAATCTAGCTTCCAAGGTTTGTACTAAACTTCCTCTGATACCAAATGTAATGCCCCAATCCCAGTTACCCAAAGTCAGTGCATTATTACATAACATTGTCATGATACAAGGAATCATTTTCCGAAAGACCGATCAGTTTAGTAGCCTTGGAAGTACTAGATACATTTATAAGTTTTACATTACATCATGGAATAAAAACATCAACAACATTTTGTACCCTTTTGATCACACTTATATCCTTAGCCTATCCTTGTAGGTCAACCATAAAATAATTCTTCACATCCTGGTAAAAATAAAAAATATAAAGGGGTGAGCTCAAATGCTCAGTAAGGATAACAATATACTGTAAACTTTCATAAATAAACATAAACATTTAAGGCAATGTATAAGACTAAAAAAGCCTTTTAAACTTAAACTTTAGTATAATATGGAAAATATACAATCACGTAATTCCATTTACTTATTCACATGGATATTCTACTAGTAGAATAATCACATGCAATATCAATAACCACTTTCAAAATGATGGAATTCATAATGCCAGACTTCATAACCACATAGTCAAGGCCTTTTGCAAAGACTACAAATAAGATTTTGTCAATGCCTTATGCCAGAAAACTAGTTTGTCTCATGATACATACCGATGCCTCGGGGAGTTATAGCAGTCTACACTCATCACTTACTAAGTCCAATTCATTCCTCATATGAAAAGGTTTAAACATAACATAAACATTCATATTAAAAATAGCATACGAAATTTCAATAGTTTATCCATAAACCATGAATGGTGTAAAAATAACACATCCACAGTCAAATATATCAAAAAATATTCAATACAATATGGAAGATTTGTATCATAATAAATCAACTTCAAACAAGCTTAAAATCCATCAAAGGATGTTGATATAGATGAAATCAAATTTTTTTAGAGAAATATCCCTTTCTATTTTGAAATCATTTAAAATTCATATAATTATAAAAAACAATTATTTTAAAAAAATTCTTATAAGATTGTATGGGAAGCTTCAACTATGTTATAACGGCGGAAAATAGCCGCACCCACCGTAAAAGTTAAAAAAAGACATTCTTACCTTAATTTTGTCGAAAAGGTCATAATGTACCTTGTTTGGAAAATGACGAAAAGATTCCTTTCAAACCATTTTATAAAAAGCCAAAAAAGGGTATAAATGACTTTAACCCATATTCTAGTAAATAATAATTTTTTTTTTGAAATACATTTTTAAGAAACATTGATGTGGATGATAAAGAAGTCCCAGTAGATACTTACATAAAAACAACCTCAGATAATAAAGAAATTGTGAAATTAACCCTTACCTTGTACTTTTATTTGGTCAAGGGTATGTTAAACTCCTTTATAATAGTTAAATTATTGATATCAAATTATAAAATAACCTTATACATAAATATGATATCATATATGATTTTCTAATATTACTTTGTTAATAATATTTTAGTATTATCATCATTTCGGCTGTTAACTGATTCATTTTCCTTTATATGTTTTGTTACGTAAGCCATGTTTATTATAGATAGGATGTATTTGTTTCATATACAGAATTATATTAAGTTCTTAAATTCTATATTTAATCATCAAATGAAAATTATTCTTGAATGATTACGATGGGTAATGAATCTCATTACGTTTGTGGAGACGGTAATCCGTACGTACGCACGAGCGAGAATATCATTCAATTGAAGGTGAAATCATATATAATTGAATGTTATATCATATATAAATAATCATTAACATGTTATATTTATTATTTACATCAATTATACATCATTATTATACCCATCCAAAAAAATAATGTATTGAATAACAACTACACCACGACATGGAGACGGTAAGCCGTACGTACACACATATGGTGACTTTTTCATTCATATGATGGATAGAATAATGAATATGTTTGTACCATTTTTATAATAACATAAAATTATGTATAATATACTTGATTTATTATTTTATAATGTAAACCACAAAGAAATAAGAAGTGGAAGAAGAAAAGAACTTGAAAGAGGTGATGAAATATTTACCTCTTCTTCAGGTTTTTCCTTTTGATTTGATCAAAAAGGCTCCTTAGGTTGGATTTTTGAACAATGGAAGGCCTCTAGGATGAATTGAGGGAAGTTGGGAGGATATTTTGGTAGTTTTTGGCTGAGAAAAATGGCTTTGGAGGTGTTAATTTGAGAGAAGGGGAAGTTCCCTTTTATAAGAGGGGTGAGGGGCACCTTAGGAAAAGATTGAAATATTATTTTATAATAAAATAATTTTAGGTTTATAATGGCTCCAAAATGATTTATTTTGAGCATAAGGTGGGTATGGGTCAAAAACACTCATTAATAGGTTTTATATAGGTTTGGGTCACTATATTAACCTTATCTTTTTATATTTAACTCTTAGTGAAATAGTTTGACATTTACCATGTCTCTTTGTATTTTTATATTATATGGTTAATAAACTTACTATAACAAGACAAGAGAACCACAAGTGGTTCATTATTAATATATATAACCTTATCTAAGTCCTTTGGATTAATTGTATATTTATAGGAATATTATATCAATGAATAATATAATATTTGTTTTTAAAACTCTTTTTTGTCAATTTTGACACTATTTGGTATTTTGTTTTTGTTAAAATCATAAAAACATGATTAATTTGAAAAAAATTATTTAATCAACCCTAAAATGTCATATTAACCTATAAAATTAGTGTAATTAAACAAGAGTCTCAAATTACATTTATTTGGATATTTATAATATCAATTATTTTAATCTTTCATTAATAAAGTAATTACTACATCATCATTGTGTCAAAAATAAATTTAATTATTTAATGTCTAAAAATTATAAATAAAATACCATTATGTAGGAAATATTTTTATATTTTTAATTAATATTTATAGTTGAATTTATCATATGTGTATCCCTATATTAAAAATGTTTTAGTTATTAAACTTGGAATTTAACACTTTTAACTCTTCTTTAAATAAAATAATAATAAATGTCCTAATCTAATACAAGTGGACATAAAGGATCATATTTTATTCCTAAGGTTGTTTTTGATTGAATTAAACTTATCTAATAGAATTAGGACATGTGTTAGGGTAATTATAATATCATTTTA
This sequence comes from Viscum album, assembly GCA_963277665.1. Lineage (NCBI taxonomy): Eukaryota > Viridiplantae > Streptophyta > Magnoliopsida > Santalales > Viscaceae > Viscum > Viscum album. The sequence goes on from OY728153.1 coordinate 1,400,731,038, forward strand.
CCCTTAATTACCCTATTTACTTTTAACCATGGTAAATAAAAGTCAGAAGTTACTATTCACCAAAAATTATTATAATCTTATTGAACCACATTTAACTTAATGATGTCAACCATATCTCTCAGATTTTTGAAATTTAATTCATAGAAGCAGTAAAATTATGTCTTATTCAAATTTGCAAATTCTCCAAGGAGGTGAAAAAATGACGGTAAAAAGTTCCATAAAAATTTTATATATCTAAACTTATTATAAAATTACTTTAATTAATTACATTGAACTTATATAGGTATTATTTATCTATTTTGACCTAAAATAAATTTAAATAAGATAAATAATTATTTAAATAAAAATTCGGTTTTAAACAATAACGTAGTGTTTTTTACTATTCATAAAAAATTGAATGTTTTCAAAAAAATACAAAAAAATCACCCTAAGCTAATTTTGATAATCCAAATCCAAAAATGAAGTCCATTTTGAAAGGTAAAATTTATAAAATTTTAAAAAGCGGGTATTACTATTCATAACGACTAGATTGATTAGTTGTGGTGCGTTTGAACTCGAAGTTGCGTACAACGCAAGCTACTGCATTATTCAAAGGGAAATGTACCATAGAAGCTTGGAGTGTTATATTTAGAAACACATGATTAATATTTTTGAGAACCATGGTTTTACCATTTTACAAAGTAGTTTTTATGAGTTATACACGTAACACATTTTGAATTTATTTTTATCACATTTTTAAATAGATTGAATTAAAATGGATTGAGTATTTTTAATTATAATTTCCAAATTAGGTAATAAGGTTAATTTCATTTTGGGACATAAATAAAGTTATCATGGTAAAAAAGAGTCACAGTAGTATAAGTAAAATAATTTAGCAAGTTAATGTTAAAATGTAAAATCTTAAAGTACCTACAAAATTAAACAATAAATGGGTGGTTGATATAATTAAATACGTTATACATCATTTAAAACATTTATTATAAAAAAAATCCATTGAAATTAATTCCACCCAAAAGTGTTATCTTTAAATTAAAAATAATCATTATTTAATAATTTAAAACCACCCCTCACCACCCCTATCCTCACACCTTGTAAGAATTAAATTGTTCCAAATCTATTCTTAACCCTCTCCTACCCACTCTATTCATGTAAAAATACATTTTTTTCTGAACAAAATACAAATTCCAAGATCTTTAAGGGGTCCTTCAAGGAGATGATATCCCAGAGGTAACATTCTCAATCTACCTCCTTTTAATTAATTTTCTTCTTATAACATCTCCTCACATAATTTTTCCGTCAACGAATAATAACTCTAGTATAATTTATATAATTTAATTTTATATTTCTAATGGGATATATTATATCCATAACTTTTCTCAACTACTATTATTCAAAGAAACAAATCCATTGTCCAAATTATGGTGGTTAACCATCTCCGTGGATAATGAGTTTTCATTTTCAATTACCACCTTCAAAGATGGTCATAAAAATATTATTATTGTTAAATTAGATTTTAATAAGTATATTATAACTTATTTCATATCATATAACTAATATATGGACACAATATTAATTAAAATGAACTAGTTTGAGATGGTCGGAAAAAATGCCAAAATAAACTAACCATTTATCATTAACGTTTTTATTAAATGAATCATCCACACATTAGAAAAAAATGATACATATGAACATTTTTAATTATATAAGTACATTAATACCATTTAATTCCACTTCTATATATGTATTCTTATATGATAAGAACATCCATAATTATACACAAGTGAATTGACCATGAAACAATGAAATGAACACTCCCAGAACAACAAAATCGACCTTTATAACTCATCAAAATGGACATAAATAAACTTAATAAAATTATAATAAATAAAATATATATGTAAGAGGTTATGAATTAAATAATTAATGAAAATAATTTTATTATATATGACATTAAGTGAATGTGCATAACGCATTCATACATAAGGTAAGGGATCTCTCAGAACCTCCATATTTGTTTTGGGTGACTCTTTACCTCTATTATCCTCAATTTATCTATGAATTATTATTATATAATTCTACCATATTATGTATATATATCCCAAAAATATATATCTATTTCAATTCATCTTTTTTATGGGAAATACATGTTTTAAAATGATTCCTTTCTCAATTCAACCCGATAAGAAAACCCGATTAAATGGACCTTCTCTATTTCTTACCCATTTTAAAGTACACAACATAAAATGTTTCAAGACACACATAATTTATAAAATCAGTCATTTTACAAAGAAAAACTAATTTATTTCACACATGGTTTTAAGGAAATAATTATTCCTTTATACTCTTTAGAGTCTCTTTATTATTTTATCTAAAATCGTGCTTATGTGACACATTTTTAAATTACCTAACCACTTATTTTCATGTTTTAAATTCAGTTAAAAATAATTATTAATGATATATTATTCTTTATCCTTTATTAACACCCAATAATTATTTAAACCCCATCTATCATGGATACCATCATGATACACCCTTTGTTTATCCTGTATGACATGACTATAAAAACCCATTTCTTTCCATGGGTAACCCTTGTGATTATTCCATATGTTTAATTTGTTTATATAGCAAAAATATGAATATAATTTTTATGATGGGTGTTCCCATATAGCACAAAAATTTATTGGGTAATGTTTAGTCTCATGAGACATTATGTATGGGTTTTGGGAGTAAAACTAATCCATTATGGGACACTGTCCACCATGTGATATGGTCTTGGCAATTAGCCTTAACTCATGTTTATTTCATAATGTATGTTGCTTCGACATTTCTTTTTTACCATGATCATATGATTCCATGTTCTGTATGTTATTCCTCCATATTTTTATTCATGATCCATTCCTTTTTATGTTATCATTTAATTCTTTCTGAATCATTCTATATGCTTCATTTCCATGCACAATCCATTACTAGACTTTTTATCTCATCCCATTTGTCCATGTATTTACCAGGTTATACTATGCAGTTATAGGATATCAAAGGGAGTTAAGATATATTTATGGATATTAATAAAAATATGTGAAATTTAAGTTTCATATTTTCTAATTATATACATTTTCTTCCAAATACACTATTATTTTCAATCCTTGGTTTGTATTTGATGGATAATTATGCTAAAAATCATGTAATAATATGTTAAAGAGGCTATGGTTGAAATGAATTTGGAGTGTGAGGTAAGGTTTTACTCCTTAAAAAATTATCTACTTATGTTTAAAATGTTTTATTTTAATTTTCTTCTTATTTTTATTTATAAACCTTATTTTCTTTTGAAATGAATTTATTTTCGTTAAAAATATGATTTCTCTTATAAGAATTTTCATCATGTACTATATTATTTTATAGTTATCATTTATAAATTTATCAAAAAAACATTATTTCTCTCTATATCCTCATATAAATGATTAATTTTAATTTAAAAAGAATATATCTCCTTGATTAAATTTAATAAATTTTCACCCTGAATTTCTAGATACTTTTCCCCATGCCTATATTGGTTTAAAAGTTTTTACATCTCAGGAAAAAAATATTATTGTGTTTTCATTGGCTAACCAAAAATTTATTTATATACCTCTAATGGACCATACTTTTCATACATTGATATTAAATCTAAATATATAAATATTCATTACAGAACATAATAATCTATTCTAGAACCATATAGGTCTAGTGTCTTTGGAAACATGGAAACATAAACAACTAGTTCATAAATCTACATAATATCCCACTAATTTTTTCATAACTATAACACTTTAAGACATATAACACTCAATACATTTCTTTATAACCTGGGGAAATGAAATATAAGAAATGGGTGAGATCATATGATCAGTAACGAAAAACATGAGAGATATCAATGATTACATAGAATAACATGAGAATATGGGAATAATAAAAAGAACTTAACATTTGAAAATTACAACCTTCATATCATATATCATAATCTTAAGTGTTGGAATAAATCTTGGTAGTTCATAATACATGAATCATAATGTAACATAATCCATGAGATCATATCATTGGTATAAGTCACAGAATTGTGGCATACACATAAGAATAGAAAATAATTTTTTTAATAGTCAATTTTCTTTTACAAGACTATTATAGTATAATGTTTTCACTCTCCAAACCATTATAATATTCAAGGTTCACTCCCAATATTGTCAAAGTGGATAAGGTCCCTTACTAAACTAGGTTCACACCACATTACAGTCTTTTTATCTTATGAGCTATAATCCTTTACCTAATGAATTAGAGGTAGATATAGGTACCGACCCTAAAATAATGAAAACCATACATATATGATCCACGTGATCATAAAACATCCATCATTTCTAAGTAGGTGGTATCTGTTGCTTGTTCAGGGACGTTTTCTCCTTGATCGAAATAGGATGATGGGATGTTAGCTCCTCCTTTTGTGGATTCCTCCTCGGATCTTGTTACCTAGTCTGAGACTCCCTCAAAGACTTAAGATGTTGTTCGTGAAACTCTTCCCTGTGCCATGTCTTCATGGATTCCAGTTAATTATGCTGCTTCTGTCAGGACATTCTAAGGGGTTCGATCAGGGAACAAAACTTCGGTCAGGGGAGTAGTCACGTTGGACATCACTGGAATATCTGAACATTGACGTGTCTGTGTTTATTCCCCTTATTATAGGGATTCTCGAGGTCATGGATTCCCGAGGCATCCAATGTTGAATTTGGGGAATTATATTCCATGGACATGTCTCTGATGTTTTCCTCATCTTCCCATGTTTAACACAGGGTATGTCGCAAGTTTAATGTATGGATGAGATGGATCAGACTGATTAGAACACTGATGTGAGTGGATCAGATGGTTGTAACCCCAGGAAGGTACACTGATTCTAGGTATAATGCGTGGTTAGTTACCCGGGTACTGTTAGGATCAGTGAAGAGGTGGATGACATGACCTCACTGGGATGTGGCGGCTCGGGTAAGAATCAGGATGAATGATGGAGAGTTGAATGAGGTGGAGGGGGAATGAGATGGAAATGTTGTGAAGGTGATGGTAGTGTTGGGCTTGAACCTAAGAGAGTCTCCCTATGTATCCTTATGGTAGAGAATCAAAGTCCACATAGTTCAGGGTGGGGGTATAGAATCAAGGTGTGCGCAGAGGACAACGACCTGACGACATATTGAGGCTTACACATGGTTAGTATCTTGGGTTGGTCTGATGCTCGAGGGGCGGACCAAATATGTGGGTCCCAATAGGGGGAACACCAAGGTTTAATAGTGTTTGGGGTTGAACCTCAGGGAGGCATCCTATATACCATGTCTTGGATACAGGGATCAAAACTACACAATTCATCTTTTGATGGATTACCTTCGTGTGGGGATAATAATGGATCACCACTAGATGGGATACAATAGCTTATCACTGGTTGGGATACAACAACTTACCACTGATTGGGATACAATGGATTACCCCTGATTGGGGTATAATGTCTTACCGTTAATTGGGGTACAACGACTTACCGCTGATTAGGGTACAACGACTTTCCATAGATTGGGGTACAACGACTTACCTTTGATTGGGGTACAAAGGATTACCAATGGATGAGGTCACAATGGCTTATCACTAGATGAGGTCACATCATATTATCGCTGGATGGGATCACAACGACTTACCACTCTATGGGGTCACAATGGCTTACTATTGGATGTGGTTGAACCTCAGAAAGGCTTCCTATATACCCTGCCTAGTAGAAAGGGATCAAATCCCACGTAGTCCAAATGGGTATAGTTTACCGTCATGTGGGATGAAGGGGTGTATAGTTTAATGTTGTGTAAGAAGAGGGTGAACCGACGTGAAGTGGTTGAGATTGTTTGGTGAACCAACATGAAGGGGTTCAGGACCAGTAGCTATTGGGATTGAACCTCAAGGAGGCTTCCTACATACCTTGTCTTGGAAATGATCAAAGTCTGCATAGTTCGGAAGAGATGTTGGTGAACCGACGTGAAGGGGGTCGGGACCAATAGGTGTTTCGCTTGAACCTCAGGGAGGATTCCTACATACCTTTCCTTAGAAAGGATCAAAGTCCACATAGATCGGAAGAGGTGTTCATGAACTGATGTGAAGGGGTTTGGGACCAATAGGTGTTGGGCTTAAACCTCAGGGAGGCTTCCTACATACCTTGCATTGAAAAATATCAAAGTCCACATAGTTTGGAATGGAGGATACAGTTTAACATCATGCAAGAAGAATATGAATTGACGTGAAGGGTGTTGGTACTGATGGTTGTTGGGTTTTAACCTTAGGGAGGATTCCTACGTACCTTTCCTTGTCACGGATCAAAGTCCACATATATTGGAATGGGGGCTTGGGGATTACACGCTATGGTGGGCCAAGAAGGATGTCATGGTGAGTGATTAATCTAAGATCACGTGAGTCATGCTCGGTGTGAGAAACAAGAGGAAGCAAAGACCTGACGATCATGTCGTGGAAGGTGTGTCTGTGGGAAGTGGAATGGTGCTTACATGTGGTTAGCAACCTAAAGTGGAAACAAGGGATTATTCATGGTTAACAGCGCAAGGAGATAAAGATTGAGACTTACTCCAGGATAGAGGCCTTGGTGGAGACAAAGAACAATGAGAGAGGGATGGTATAACGAAGGTCTTGGTTCCCATCTCTCCTCTGGTCTTTAACACCGAAGAAGAGAGGAGGATCAGGAATGCTACCTCCTACAAAAAAGGCTAGGGGCTTACACCAAGGTGGTTTCCCTTCCTCGTGGACAGGCGCTGCTCTGGTAGAGAGGATCTCATTCCATGTGAGGAAGATCTCAATCCCATGGAGAAGAGAGGGCATAGAGAATGTCCGATACAGGGCACCCCACGTATGATGCATGGGGTAAGGTCACAGTTTAATGTCATTTTCTAGGGCTAAGGGTGCTTGGTAGTTTAACATCCTGCAGTTCGAATGAGGCAGATTCACTCCGCACCCTTAGGAATTACATAACTGATACCCACCCACCCTTGGGGAAGGGAATGCATCAACAATGTAGTGGTGTTGGGGTGTCATGGACTGATCCATTGATGGGCCCACATTAGCATGGTTATGAGAAGAAATAATAGCCATTATCGTGCCTATGTGAAGAACCATAAGGCTAAGAAACGCTACATGAAACACTTCCCAAGAGACTTTGAAATCACTTTATACGAACCTGGAGGGTTGGAAGGGAGAAAGGTGTGCGGCATAGGTGTTTTGTGTTTAAGAAGTTCCCGCAGATGGTGCCTGGGAGAGCTACATCGAACACATGCTAAAGAGCGCACACAAGGAGAAGGGTCTACGCACAAAAGAAGAGGTTAGTGCGCAATAGGTGCAAAAAGAGGGGATCATTGCATGCAAAAATCTATGTTGAGTGGAAAATAAGCTGTGCGTGAAATTGGAAGAAGTTTTTTTGCGCACAAGGGGAGGAGTTTGTGCGCAAGTGGATGGGTCTGCGCGCAAGGGGGAAGAGGTGTGTTTTCACGCAAGTGGAAGGGTTTGCGCACAAGGGGACCAATACATAAGGACTTGGGCAAGGTTCAATCCCTTGTGGTTCCGTGTGAAGGAAAACCCCTGGTAGACATGTCACAAAAAAGACCATACCTGGAAGTCATCTTTTGCGCGCAGAAGAGGTGAATTTCACACAGGGGAGACAGTTCGTATTCTTCAGCCACCAGAAGTGGAGGGGGGTGAACTTTTATTTATATGTCATCAGGAGCTGTAGGTGAGCGCATATTTTAACTTTCATAGAAAACCTAGACCCAGGGTTGGTGGTGTGGAAGTTCCCATGTCGGTGCGCAAAACCCACTTCAGGACCTGACTGTTTTCCATGCAAGGAAGCAGTTTTTCATGCGAGGGATCCGTTTTCTGCGCACCGCTCTAGTTTTCCACGCAACCTTTTGGCTCTTCTTGCAATCAGTTTCTAAGTCGAAATGTGCCTCTATTTTATCCATGGATGCCTTATTGATACCTTTGGTGGATTTAAGAATCTATAAATCCCCCCCTCGGAATCGGATCTGCGAGGGGGTGCAAAGGTCGAATTCTGAGGGAAATTCCAAGACGACCGACCCCATATGGTGGAGTGCGTAAAATCCTTTCAAGCAAATGTAAATCATTTTCCCACCCACGGAAAACCTGTTCAGTGACTTTAAAACCCCTCAGGGATCCCATGGTCTGTACAAAATTTTATCGCATGATAAACTTCAGAGCTCTCATGTGCAGAAAATTCTTTCACCTTTGCACGTAATTCATTCTTTTTGGCGCGGAATTCCCAGATCTTTGTCATGAGTTTCCATGCAAATTCCATTTTACACACCGCTCATCCGTTTATCTGTACAACCATATGATTTTTCACATACACTCCTTGTTTTTATTGCACCTTACTAATTTTTATAGTCATCACCAAAGAAAATGGTCGTTGATCATAGTAATGTCATGAGGGAATCTATGTATGTCGTGAGGAGGGATGAGATGAGTGCTAAACCTGAGGTTCGTGGTGAAAAAAAATTCCTATCCAATAACCAAGACCTATTCAATATGATAACCCAAGCCCAAATGGATTACGGGATTTTCGACAATATAACGATGTGGGCCATTGGTATTTTGGAGGAGGTACCAGTGCCAGTATTTGAAGTTGATACGCCGCGGTCATGGGTTACGTGCGAGGATGATCTTCCGTGATACAAAATCACAAACAATGACCATCCTGCCAGAGAAACAAGGCATATGCCCATTTACCTCCTAAACCCAAGGACCAGAACTATCTCAAGAGGCAAACCGATCGTCGAGGATTCTCCTGCACATTATGGGAGTAACTTTTGATAGAGCATCGCCGACGATACCAAAGGATGGATACAGTATTAGGACCTGAGTTCCGGAGGAAATTTCACTAGCGAATGGGCTTCGGAATATTGGGTACGCTAATCATACGACCAGTTCATAGTAGAACTACGACATATTGGGCTGTTCGAGGCAGTGTGGACATCGCGGTTCCACTTTTACCGTCAACAAGAACTTGGTCTGGAGCTGTTCAGTCAGTGGTCCCCTGATACCAACATATTCCACCTTCATCATGGGGAGGTTGGAATCAACCTTTGGGATGTCCACTATATCAGAGGTATCTATTTATATGGACACCAATATGATGAGTTTCTTTCGACAGAGAATATATGGGGAGATAGGTTGTGAACCCCCATTCAGACATTGAATTTGTTGGACCTAGCTAAAGAGAGACTAAAGTTCAAGTAATTTCTGAAATACATTGCTTATTTGAAATGGTTCATCTTGTTCCAACCAAAGGACCCAAGTGTGAAGTTCTGGGGCGAGGAATGTGGTATACGATCATGGCACAAAGGAGCAAGATTAGGTCATATTGGAAAATCTTGGAGATGAGGGAATACCAATCGTGGGGATTTTGTATGGATGAGAGCCAGGACCTTAACGTCCAATATGATAGATTTCTCATAACCTTCCTAAGTGGATGGCTGCTACCAGTAAGAGATACCAGGATGGGAGTTCTCCCAACAACATTGGTGATGGCGGGGATTATGGAAGCCAATCAGAGGTTCAACCTGGGGGTCCCTGTACTTGGTCGACTGTACACCATCATGGGGTTCATTTCAATAGGGGGATCATCACGAAGGATATGTGGACCTTTCCAAATCCTTCATGGCTGGATCTCGACTCACTACTGCGGATACACTTTCCCAAATGTTGTTAATCCTACAGGTAACGGTTTGGGACCTTCCTTGCTAAACATCACCGGGACCATGCCATTGACGCTCAATGAAGAAGGGATAAGGATAAGGATCAATAACCACACCAATTTCATCTTTATCCCATTCCCCACCACATATGGCTAGATGGTAGATGACGTGAAAGGCTCGCTGGAGTAAAGAGAATATTTTTAAATCCTCTAGGGTGGATTACTTGTGGCCCGGGTCGACGAGAAGATCCTTTGTGAGCCCTATGTGCCATCAAGGTTTTCCAGGCAGTTTGGATGCACCCAACAGATGCAAAAGAAGGTTTATACAGATGTCCATAAAGAGGAACACACTTGTTTTCTTCATCAAATGTGGTAGATTTTAACAAGCTACGGTTCCAGTGAGGTAATTAACTTTACCCCCACTGGAGTTGATGTTGCCTCTCAATGAAATATTCCGAGCATTGGGTGGAGGCATACCCTAAGTAAATTCTACGGAAATGAGTTTAGAAAATCAAGGTGGCCAGTGTGGAATCTGGGTGGCGAGAAAGCAGACAAGACACCACTGGGGAGAAGAGGCCAGGAACAAGTAAGGTAGCCGGGTCAGTAAAAGTCGGAACCTCGGTAGTAGAGATGTCACATGGTGCAGCCATGCCCTTGTTATTTGGAGATAGAGGGGCTCCTGAACAATCTTGTAGAGCAGCTAGGGATATTCTTGGGAAGCAGTTAAGGTACCTACTTCTAACCTCTAAGGATGAGATATTCCCTTCGCTGTGGTCATCCTGGTTGACCCTACAACAGTCAATGAGCACCGAATCCCTCTGGAAAAAGAAGGTATGGGATGGGATCCATATACCAAAAATTGGTCTCATTAGAATTGACGACAGAGTGAGATTTCATCATCATCATGCATATCTAATGGCCATGGATGTGTATGTATGCTAGTAGAGGCGGCCTGAGGAACCGAATCTCTTGGTAAAATTGATGCTTGGCCAGGAGCATGATTTGGAACGAAGGCCGTCTGAAGACGATGGCGAAGACAAGGAGACAGAGGAGAGAATTAACAGAGTAAGAAGGCGAAGGAGAAGAGGAGGCTGAAATAAGGGGAGTTGAATAGGATATTGGAGGTGAAGGGTCTCAGGGGATATCCCTCTAAGGGAGTCCTTGGGAGATCATCAAGATTTATGGCTTTGACATGGACATAGCTAAGAAACTCGAGGTATGCCTTAATTATTATCTTAGCATCTCATCTTTCCGTCCTTCATAATCACCAATCGAGATTTTTCTCTATTTAGGTGCATCTTAGTGCTGGTGGTTAGGGAGATCCATTAGAGGGGGGTGAAAGATTGCTGATAGAATAAGGTGGGGAACAGAAACCCATCATTTAACTAACAAGCACTGAAGGATCTCCCACAATTACAAATCCTATAATAACTGAAATGCTAGAGGTCGATGCGCTGAGCTCTTGTAAGTTTCATTACTCAGATATTCGTATCCATCACCAAAGGGTTCTGATGATCAGTTCATTCATCGTTTGTGTAGTAATCACAATATTGGAGGCTCAGTAGGCCACTGGATCTAGACCAACCATAGATAATTCCATGGAGAACGCACCGACCCACTCAAGATACACTTCTCAAACCGAGCCGGACCCGACACCTGGTGAAAAAATGGCTATGGACATTGGTGATATCAATGCTAGGGCAAGGTCTAAAGTCATTAGGTGAGATATTGTTGAGGCTAAAATGAGGGAGGAAGGTCGACCACATATTGAAGAGCCTAGTCCCTTGGGAGGAATATCAGAAGGAGACCCTGCTGCTAATCTTTTGGCTGCCTTCCTTGACTATTGTCCTACAGACCCTGAGGAGATTGATGACCCCGACTCTGAAGTAGCTGATTAAAGTCATATGATGTGACACAAGGGGTGGAATTGTATCAAATTCTTCCTCAGTCATCCACAGTCAGGATGGATAAAGTGTATGGGATCGCTCCGCACCTAGATATTCTTTCTCTGCGCTGGAGGGGTAGATGCTCACTGTCTTCATTTAGCGATCCATGATTACATGGATGAGAAGATACAGGATAATATCCAATTTTTTGACATTTCCCAATTCCTGAAAGAGTCAAGGAATACCCATTAATTACAAAATGAGAAGCTGAAGGTCTGACAACTTGAAGAGAAATCTAAAAAAGGGAGGCATTCATTGCAAACTACTCTGAGCTCATTGAGAATTTGAGGGCTCAGCTGGTGGATTACCAGGAGAAGATAGTACAGGAGAGCCGAAGAATGATTGAGCTCCAAGATGAAAAAGTGTGAGCATGGACTAGGGAAAATGAATTATTCTCTACAGCCACTAATGAAGAGAAGGATCTCAGAGGGTGGGAAGCAATTCTGGAGTCCATAAGCCAGAAGGTGGCGACACTGGAGCAATCCATCCAAAACGCTAATCCTTAAGGACCTATTTTGGCCAAAAACATAAACTTATACTTCTTTACTACTTCTAATTATGAACTACGTGTATGAAATGATTATTCACTTGCTTGTTCAATTAAATGTGTCCCGACCACAGTCGTGAAATAATTAGCAATCCATCCCTAAGCTCACGTGGGTCATCCCCGATGCGAGAAAAAAGGGATGGTCGTGTTATCACTTAATTTGATTGTGGAAGTACCAAACAATATTCAGGAATCCGGGTTATAAACAACCCATATGGGCTTTTGAGAAGAAAGAGGGAGGCCAGACTAGAGAATAAATTTCTCAGAACAGTTGAATTATCATTTCCCCAACATGATCTAGTGAACGAGCGAGGTAACACAAGGGGCGTTAGAATCAATCCAAACATAGGGGGTGGAAAGTGTGAATCATGATACCCAAAATTCGGAACACTATGGAGGTGGAATGTCAATAAAGGATAACTGTTGACTGTGTTCGAAACATAGTACCCCTATCACGTTAGCCTGAAATGGGGATAAAAAATGAGGCCCGACCGCTGACCATATTCACAACACAGGGCCTGACTCAAAATTGTTATCCATAGTCTTTCAGAACATTGGCCCAGAATAGCAGGCGAGCCATAGGCTGAGAATCTGTACTTCTAGGGGGTTATTTTAAATGTGTAATAGTATGAGGGTCTGAATAAAGGGCACACAAGGCATGAGGGTGGAGTGATGGATTGTTCAAATGGAGTCAAACACTCTTGAAATTACGCCACCATGGTGAAAACACATTAGGTGGGTGCATTGATCTGATCATAGATCAAACTTCCATATAAACATGACCTCTATGATGAGGAACTAGAATTCATTTTGGTTTTACATCATACCAAGGAGGATGATAGACATGTAGTTTAACGTCGTATAATGTGGATGGTGCACATAGTTTCAAGGTCACACTTTCAGTACCATGATCAGGGCCATGGGTAAATAAGGGTTACTGACCATGAGGCTGGGCCTGAGTCAAAATGCCTAAGCGTCACCACATATCTCATAAGGGTGAGAATCAAGACAAATGTAGTTCTTAAACATGGAGTGGTTGGAGACCAACATTGGTAGAGGAAACCTTCTCTGAGGAGGAATCTGGAACATCCCATGGTTAGCATGGGGCGTCCTGAACTAGTTCAGGGTAGAACCATAGTTTAGTGTCATGCATTGAGGACACATGGACTCGTGCAGTTTAACATCATACGATAATATGGGGAGTGAAAGAGGATATACTTGGAAGGGATTACTGTAACAACCCGAGAATTCAAGTTTCGTGTAATGATATGTTTTCCTTTATTTGGACCATCTTGCTATAAAAAGAAAATGAAAATAAATGAAAACCCGTAACAACAAGCATGAATGAAACACTCCTTTATTAAGAAACATGACGATTACAACTCCCCACGATCAAAACATCACTAACCAAAGATCCCAACCAAGAACCCAATTACAACGACGGGAAGACTGCTTAGAACCACTAGGAGCCCGAATATGCGGTAGGGATTCCGAACATCCATCATAAAGAACATAAGAATGGATGACGCCACCGCGACCGTGCTCAACACCAAGGGGATCATGCGAACCATCTTCCTTGCTTCTCCTTCAGCCACTTGGGGTAAGGGTAACCCAAGACCTAACCCTTTTATAAGCACCAAAGATGACCGTTGGACCTCAAACGACCACAAATCTGACCGTTGGACCTCAAACGACCACCAATCCGACCGTTGGTACCCAACGAATCCCATGTTCATTTTGACCGTTGGGAGTAAAATGATCAGAATGATAGGTGGGCTGTTTTTCTAAAATGACACCAACATTAATTACCTTTTGTTTTCCAAAATAAGAATTTTATTTTATGTTTCAAATGGAGAAAAATTAATATTATTGTCCTCTTCCACTATACTTTTTATTTGAATAATTAAACATTTGTTTTTCTAGTTATATCAAACCTGTTGGATTTCATTTATGAGTTTGCATCAAAATAGATACCTTATTTCTCGTATGATTAAACCTTTTATTAATTATTTTAGAAACTACGTCAAATTATGGTTTCCTATCACTTGTGTGTTTTGTGGTGATAATATTTTCACCAACACACTTGTATGTGTGATAAAATATAGTTGCATTAAATGATACCTTCTAAATTAAGAAAATTAGGATAGTTAACTAGCAAGGGAAATTAAAATATATATATACTTGTGCCATGTTTTAATGAAATATTATGTAATTAATAATTAAGGATTAATAATAATGACAATCTAATATTAATTTTTGATGTTTCAAAAATATATATATATATACATATAATAAAATGTTTTGATTAAATCAATATTTTTTTTAACCAATGATATATTTTAAATAAGAATGGTTTAATAATAATAATATAAATTAGTCTTGATTAAATTAATTTACAAAAGACTTTTTATTAAAAAAAAGAGAATGTTAATGTAATCTAATAAATTAATAATAACTTTATTAATAAAGCAATTCTTTTTTTTTTGGAAAAACTGTAGAAAAACCGTGTTTTAAACCGCGGTGGAATTCCAGCCGTACGATCTGCTCCCCCCTGATCTCGGCCGTCTGTTTCTTTTAAAGCCGCATCATCCCCAGCCCTCCGATCAACCAGAATTTGATCCCGGCCGTTCATCACGTTTCACGTTTTTCTTCTCCGCGGTTTCTTCCTCCTCGCACCGAACCAGTAGCCTGCTGTTTTCTTCTTCTTCACCTAGACCGGCGAAGCGACCCCAATATAGCCTCTCCTTTCCACGCGGTTGACGCCGAAACCCCACCTCCCCCGAAGTCCTCATCTCCTTCTTCTTCGTTTTTTTTAAATCCCCTGTTGCCCCGAAGGCCGAACGACTGGCTCTCCCTCGGTCTCCTCGGCTCCTGATCCCTCCGACCTCCAGGCGACGCTCCGGCCTTCCTCCTCCTCGACGATCTGGTAAGGGTCAAGTCCTGTTTCTTTTTTTTCTTTTCTTTTAGACTTCTCAAGTTTCGGTTTGTATATATATATTTACGTTATATATTTTATGGCTTGTGAACCCGTTTTTTTTTCATGCCTCATTGCCGCGTCTTTCTCCTCCTCTCCGGGTTAAGGTAAGGGTTGTGTTTTTTTTCCAGTTTGTGTAAACACCAGTTGTGTATATAGTTATATACACATTTATACTTGATATATATATATATATATATATATATATATATATATATATATATTCTATGTTTATACCCTCGGCTTCTGGATCTGGTTTGCTGCACCATCTCTTCTCCTCCTCCTCTTCGTCGAGTTCGGGTAAGGGTCGTTTTTTTTTTCAGTTTATGTAAAAACCGGGTTGGGTACATAGTTGTATACACTTTTATACTTGTTATATATATATATATATACATGTTATGTGTTTATATATATTTCGGGTATATGTGAACCGGGTGCGAACCCAGAATTAGAGGTCTCTCTCAGCTTGATAAATCGGATAGTGGGAAAAAAAGGGAAAAAACCCTTCTTATGTTTAGCTTCCTTCGGCCTTGGTACTTTATAATTTATACACACCTGACATGAGTATATATGCGTATATGAATTTAAATCATGGCCTTAAGAACCGGTTACCACTGTTTTCTTCATCTAGAATTCAATTAGGTTAAAGGCAGTTTTTTTCTTCGAGTTCATTTTATTTCAGTTTTAATGTTATACACATTGTGTATATAAATGTATATATATATATATACATTTATATACACATAAGAATAAGAGGACATTTTCAAATATACAATTCTTCTTTCGTGTTTATAACCCTGGTTTTTATTTCGCCTATAAACATGGAGGTTTTTGGGTAATTGCACAAACATGCAAAATTATGCAAGTATACGAAGTATATTGGTAAATGCATACATGTGATTATATAGATGTGTATGTACACCAACGTGTACTTGGTTTTCTTATCCTTTTTGTAAAGTATTACGGTATAGCATGATGAATTTATGGGTTGGTTGGATTTAAAAATCATTCTCGAAACTGAGAATTTTCATTTATCATTGCTTCGGATAATCAGGATTTTTCTTAAAATAGATAGTATGGGTTTCTGAACTTTTATAAACACATTCATGTATCAGTAGGTGTGTTCCCATGTGATAATGGAAAAGTTTACACAAACATACATAATGAACTGATTATGCACTTTGTAACCCGAGCTGCCTGTATTAAACGCCTAGTATATCCATTCATCATCACATGTGTAATTAATGGGTGACCATGCTTTAATTGGGAATTTTTGATGTATGGAATATTAAGTGTTATGTTTACTTTATTAAAACCCATGTGAACTTTTTATGTGCACGAAGCATGAGCATGCATGTCTTAATGTTTTAATGAAAGAACTGTTTTCATGTTATGTATGTGAAATGGGGTTGAAGTAAGAATGCATGGAACCCCATTAACGAATGACCATGTCAAGATATGTGAGGGATGTATAGGACTTACATGTGACGGGTGCGCCCGGAATTATATAGCGCAACAAGAATGATGTGACGGGTGCACCCGGAATTATACAGCGCTCCAATGCATTGGGTAAAGCAAGAGTCTCATGAGACGACCATGTGCGACGGTCTTGGCAGTTAGCCTTGACTTGTGCTAAAGAAACATGGCGGGCAGTGAGCCTCGACCTGTTAAGTATGTTTTACGGTCATGATGAAAAGTCATGACAAAGTCCAGGATTATACATTCCCTCTGCATGTAATGATAAAGGTTACCAGGGGTTAGTTCAACTAATAGGACAACCCCTAGTTGAAAGCTCCTAAGATTATGAAAATGTACTTTATGTGACAAGAACTGTTTTTCATATGGTAAATTGTTAGATGATCTGCCTTCTAATCATGAACCATGATATGCATGTCTTTCCCTGCTTAAGTCATATAAATCTTTTAGAATTGAAGTAACCTTGTTTTAACATTATGCATTGCTTACTCTGTTTATATTGCGCACTCTGATCATGTTTACATTAAAGCTCATTTCAAGTACGTGCTTCTTGTGCAAGTGGATTTTCAAAGAAAGATGGTTTTCTTGTTTTAAGAAATGATAATGTTTTGATTTAGAAAAGTATTTTTATTCCTTTCAAAAGGTCTGATTTAAGAAAGATTTTTCTTGAAAATGTTTTAAAACCCCCCTACTGGGCATTTTTGCTCACCCTACGTTTTGTTTAAAATTTTTCAGGCACGGTTGATATTAATGAAGCTAATCAGAAGCAGCTGGTTTCCCAGAAACCCGAGCCTCACGATCCTCTGTTGTGATGAGACATGATATTTAAACTTGTAATGATGAAATGTTAAGTGTATCATGTCTCATTAAGCACCCCGGCTTTGGGGGTCACTACAGTTGGTATCAGAGGATGGGTTCAGGAAACTCTGGAAAACCATGTGATATAAATATATTGCTAAGACTAACTAAGTAAAAATAATTTTCAGATGGCTGATGTACCTTCTGGCCTTTTGTCACTCCCCACCAAGGCTCTAGAGAACATTATATCTCTAGTCAGCCGTGAAAACTTCCTGAACTATGCACACATTCGCATGACGTGTAAGCACTTGTACGATGTGTCGAACTCATCTAGGGTGCTTAGTCTCCACCGGAGAATGGGGATGGACTATCTCCTAATGATGATGACTCAGTTTCCCTCGTATTCACGTCGAGGAAGGTACCACGAAGGACTCTTCCGAGTGTTTACGGCTGGAGAGGAATTTGGCACAATGCTAGATAACCCTTTCCAAGAAGCTGCTGCTGCCGGAGATCTTCGAGCGGCTTATCTGTGCGAGGTCCTGCACTATGGCTTCTAGGGCCAGTTAATGGACTTCGGAGCGTTGGAGAATGAGTCCACACGAGTGTCTCTTAGGCAAGAAGTTTACACCGACGTTTCCCAACTCCACACCCCCCACGCTAAACTCAAGAGGCGATATAAATGTCCCCATGAGTTTAGTTCTGTATGTTCATACTGTGTATGGTTTGTGGAGTTAGAGAGTTTCGCCTCTCTTTGTAGTGTCCGTCTGGAAAACTCAGACTTTAATGTGTAAACCTTCTTAATTAAAAAGTTTATGATCTCTTTCTTCTTAGTGTTGTTAAGTGACCTCTCTTGTTTACCTTTTCTTCCAGATGACAAGTCAGATGAACCTCTCGTCTCTACCTGACGAGTTAGTAGAGGTTGTCTTGATCAGAACTTGTATGGAGGACTTTCCCTCTTTTCTCCACTTACGAGGGTCCTGTCGACGTCTTCTGGACATAGCGAATAGTCCGGAAATTCTCCGTGCATGTCAGGAGAATGAATATGTGATCCACCTCCTTGCCACCACCCAGCTCCCCTACTATAGGCGAAGGGGGAGATACCATGAAGGGCTCTTTCAGTGTTTCTCCATGGCACGAAACTTCTCCGCCAGAGCTTGCTTTCTCGTAGCAGCTCAGGACGGCAACCTCAGAGCCGCCTACATGTTTCAGATCCTGAACGTCATCCTTCTCAATCGCGTCGTACCCCTCAACTACCTCGAGCGTAATGAAGTTCGAAGGGTTACTAGGGGATTCGTCCGCTCAGACGTCTCAGAGCTGTTTATTGCACGACCCTCCCTGTGGAAGCCTGTGTGTAGTGCCCATGAGCAGGAGTACAAGTCTTATTGCTCAAAGTGTATCTGGGTCAGGGAAACAGCGGAGCTGTGTACCAGTTTAGGGGTTCCGTTAACCGAGCCAGGCCTTCAGTTTTGGTAATGTTGTGCGACCGAAGTCTTTTTCTTGTCTTTTTACGAATAGAATTGCGAGGACGCAATTCTTTTAAGGGGGAGATAATGTAACAACCCGAGAATTCAAGTTTCGTGTAATGATATGTTTTCCTTTATTTGGACCATCTTGCTATAAAAAGAAAATGAAAATAAATGAAAACCCGTAACAACAAGCATGAATGAAACACTCCTTTATTAAGAAACATGACGATTACAACTCCCCACGATCAAAACATCACTAACCAAAGATCCCAACCAAGAACCCAATTACAACGACGGGAAGACTGCTTAGAACCACTAGGAGCCCAAATATGCGGTAGGGATTCCGAACATCCATCATAAAGAACATAAGAATGGCTGACGCCACCGCGACCCTGCTCAACACCAAGGGGATCATGCGAACCATCTTCCTTGCTTCTCCTTCAGCCACTTGGGGTAAGGGTCACCCAAGACATAACCCTTTTATAAGCACCAAAGATGACCGTTGGACCTCAAACGGCCACAAATCTGACCGTTGGACCTCAAACGGCCACCAATCCGACCGTTGGTACCCAACGAATCCCATGTTCATTTTGACCGTTGGGAGTAAAATGATCGGAATGATAGGTGGGCTGTTTTTCTAAAATGACACCAACATTAATTACCTTTTGTTTTCCAAAATAAGAATTTTATTTTATGTTTCAAATGGAGAAAAATTAATATTATTGTCCTCTTCCACTATACTTTTTATTTGAATAATTAAACATTTGTTTTTCTAGTTATATCAAACCTGTTGGATTTCATTTATGAGTTTGCATCAAAATAGATACCTTATTTCTCGTATGATTAAACCTTTTATTAATTATTTTAGAAACTACGTCAAATTATGGTTTCCTATCACTTGTGTGTTTTGTGGTGATAATATTTTCACCAACACACTTGTATGTGTGATAAAATATAGTTGCATTAAATGATACCTTCTAAATTAAGAAAATTAGGATAGTTAACTAGCAAGGGAAATTAAAATATATATATACTTGTGCCATGTTTTAATGAAATATTATATAATTAATAATTAAGGATTAATAATAATGACAATCTAATATTAATTTTTGATGTTTCAAAAATATATATATATATACATATAATAAAATGTTTTGATTAAATCAATATTTTTTTTAACCAATGATATATTTTAAATAAGAATGGTTTAATAATAATAATATAAATTAGTCTTGATTAAATTAATTTACAAAAGACTTTTTATTAAAAAAAAGAGAATGTTAATGTAATCTAATAAATTAATAATAACTTTATTAATAAAGCAATTCTTTTTTTTTTGAAAAACTGTAGAAAAACTGTGTTTTAAACCGCGGTGGAATTCCAGCCGTCCGATCTGCTCCCCCCTGATCTCGGCCGTCTGTTTCTTTTAAAGCCGCATCATCCCCAGCCCTCCGATCAACCAGAATTTGATCCCGACCGTTCATCACGTTTCACGTTTTTCTTCTCCGCGGTTTCTTCCTCCTCGCACCGAACCAGTAGCCTGCTGTTTTCTTCTTCTTCACCTAGACCGGCGAAGCGACCCCAATATAGCCTCTCCTTTCCACGCGGTTGATGCCAAAACCCCACCTCCCCCGAAGTCCTCATCTCCTTCTTCTTCGTTTTTTTTAAATCCCCTGTTGCCCCGAAGGCCGAACGACTGGCTCTCCCTCAGTCTCCTCGGCTCCTGATCCCTCCGACCTCCAGGCGACGCTCCGGCCTTCCTCCTCCTCGACGATCTGGTAAGGGTCAAGTCCTGTTTCTTTTTTTTCTTTTCTTTTAGCCTGCTCAAGTTTCAGTTTGTATATATATATTTACGTTATATATTTTATGGCTTGTGAACCCGTTTTTTTTCCATGCCTCATTGCCGCGTCTTTCTCCTCATCTCCGGGTTAAGGTAAGGGTTGTGTTTTTTTTCCAGTTTGTGTAAACACCGGTTGTGTATATAGTTATATACACGTTTATACTTGATATATATATATATATATATTCTATGTTTATACCCTCGGCTTCTGGATCTGGTTTGCTGCACCATCTCTTCTCCTCCTCCTCTTCGTCGAGTTCGGGTAAGGGTCGTTTTTTTTTTCAGTTTATGTAAAAACCGGGTTGGGTACATAGTTGTATACACTTTTATACTTGTTATATATATATATATACATGTTATGTGTTTATATATATTTCGGGTATATGTGAACCGGGTGCGAACCCAGAATTAGAGGTCTCTCTCAGCTTGATAAATCGGATAGTGGGAAAAAAAGGGAAAAACCCCTTCTTATGTTTAGCTTCCTTCGGCCTTGGTACTTTATAATTTATACACACCTTACATGAGTATATATGCGTATATGAATTTACATCATGGCCTTAAGAACCGGTTACCACTGTTTTCTTCATCTATAATTCAATTAGGTTAAAGGCAGTTTTTTTCTTCGAGTTCATTTTATTTCAGTTTTAATGTTATACACATTGTGTATATAAATGTATATATATATATATACATTTATATACACATAAGAATAAGAGGACATTTGCAAATATACAATTCTTCTTTCGTGTTTATAACCCTGGTTTTTATTTCGCCTATAAATATGGAGGTTTTTGGGTAATTGCACAAACATGCAAAATTATGCAAGTATACGAAGTATATTGGTAAATGCATACATGTGATTATATAGATGTGTATGTACACCAACGTGTACTTGGTTTTCTTATCCTTTTTTTAAAGTATTACGGTATAGCATGATGAATTTATGGGTTGGTTGGATTTAAAAATCATTCTCGAAACTGAGAATTTTCATTTATCATTACTTCGGATAATCAGGATTTTTCTTAAAATAGATAGTATGGGTTTCTGAACTTTTATAAACACATTCATGTATCAGTAGGTGTGTTCCCATGTGATAATGGAAAAGTTTACACAAACATACATAATGAACTGATTATGCACTTTGTAACCCGAGATGCCTGTATTAAACGCCTAGTATATCCATTCATCATCACATGTGTAATTAATGGGTGACCATGCTTTAATTGGGAATTTTTGATGTATGGAATATTAAGTGTTATGTTTACTTTATTAAAACCCATGTGAACTTTTTATGTGCACGAAGCATGAGCATGCATGTCTTAATGTTTTAATGAAAGAACTGTTTTCATGTTATGTATGTGAAATGGGGTTGAAGTAAGAATGCATGGAACCCCATTAACGAATGACCATGTCAAGATATGTGAGGGATGTATAGGACTTACATGTGACGGGTGCGCCCGGAATTATATAGCGCAACAAGAATGATGTGACGGGTGCGCCCAGAATTATACAGCGCTCCAATGCATTGGGTAAAGCAAGAGTCTCATGAGACGACCATGTGCGACGGTCTTGGCAGTTAGCCTTGACTTGTGCTAAAGAAACAGGGCGGGCAGTGAGCCTCGACCTGTTAAGTATGTTTTACGATCATGATGAAAAGTCATGACAAAGTCCAGGATTATACATTCCCTCCGCATGTAATGATAAAGGTTACCAGGGGTTAGTTCAACTAACAGGACAACCCCTAGTTGAAAGATCCTAAGATTATGAAAATGTACTTTATGTGACAAGAACTGTTTTTCATATGGTAAATTGTTAGATGATCTGCCTTCTAATCATGAACCATGATATGCATGTCTTTCCCTGCTTAAGTCATAGAAATCTTTTAGAATTGAAGTAACCTTGTTTTAACATTATGCATTGCTCACTCTGTTTATATTGCGCACTCTGATCATGTTTACATTAAAGCTCATTTCAAGTACGTGCTTCTTGTGCAAGTGGATTTTCAAAGAAAGATGGTTTTCTTGTTTTAAGAAATGATAATGTTTTGATTTAGAAAAGTATTTTTATTCCTTTCAAAAGGTCTGATTTAAGAAAGATTTTTCTTGAAAATGTTTTAAAACCCCCTTACTGGGCATTTTTGCTCACCCTACGTTTTGTTTAAAATTTTTCAGGCACGGTTGATATTAATGAAGCTAATCAGAAGTAGCTGGTTTCCCAGAAACCCGAGCCTCACGATCCTCTGTTGTGATGAGACATGATATTTAAACTTGTAATGATGAAATGTTAAGTGTATCATGTCTCATTAAGCACCCCGGCTTTGGGGGTCGCTACAATTACGAGATGCGTTAGATATAAACCCGACTTGAATAAGGACAAAAAATGTCCACAACACACCACGTATCCCTGGAGGATGTTTTTCAAGTCAAGGGACCAAAAGTGAAAGTTAGGTTGGGCCTAGGGAATAGTTCCTAGACATTCATACTCACCCCATTAGGATGGGAATCAAGACACAAATAGTTCTAGAATCACAGTTTAATGTCATGCGGGATAAAGAGCCTATGTGGCATAGATACACCAATACATGCTTCACCAACACTACTAAGCCCATACGAGTCATGCTCGATATGGGAAACAAGGATTAGTGGTGATATTTCCTTGTGTTGGGAGGCACACATTAGGGGAAATGGAATTATAGGTGAGTGACATCCCAAAATTATTGACCCACCTAATTAACACACATAGATGCGCAGAGGTGTAAAATCATGCACTGAAATTCCACTTGAACATAAGGGAGTGGAAAGATGTGAATCATGATGCCAGGGATCTGGATCAAAATGATAGTGGCATGAAGATAGAGGATAACTGAATACCATATTTGAAACATTGTATCCACTTTGCATTAGCAAGGAATGGAGATATGCAAATGAGGGTCACCCACTGACCATGTTCGAAATGTGTGACCTGTCACAAATGTTTTTTGAGTTATTCAGGGGCGTTGGCCCAAGAAGGTAGGTGAGAAAATGTGGCATGAGACCAGGCCATAAAGGGGGTCCTTTTAGATAAGGAAGATGATGAGGATCCAAATAAAGAGCTCATAAATCTTAGTCACAGACTGATGGAATGTCCATGTGAAAATTCCACACTTTGGGATCTTTGTCACGATGCATTTTAATGTGACAATAAGACACATTAGGTAGAGGGAGTTGAATCCTTTTCCAAGTACAAGGGTCCCGTGGTCACACACTCCTGGCTTAAGGTTGTAGAGTGAACTATTAAAAGGGGACCAGATTTAATGAAGTGTTCACAGGGTGGCGAAGTAGTTGAACCCATTGTGTAGTTCCCTTAGGGAGATCTTAGTTTAGGGTCATAGAAATCGAACCAGGTTGGGAAGAGACAAGGGAGGTACATGATGTGGTTATTCCAAAACCTAACACAAATTAGTGCCCAAGAGGTACTCACCAGACCACATACTTCCAAAGGAGTTCGGGCCAAGGGGCCGAAAACGAGGCAGAATTTAAGATTCCTGGGGATCGACCAATGGATGGGATGTCCCTGCATTCCTATGCATCCCATGAGGATGGGAATCAAGCCATACATAGTTCTGGAGGATGTTGTGTAGTTTAGTGTCCTATGACCAAGATAGTTGGATCTTAGTTTAAAGGTCTTAGAGCTCGGACTGTGAAAAGGGGGGGAGGGAGACACATGGTGTAGTAATTGAAAAAACCTGATGTGAATGAGGACATATTCCCACATAATACAATGTGCTCCCTGAGGAAATTTTAGTTCGAGGGACCAAAAATGAGAGTTGGACTGGGCCCTAGTGCCATGTGCCTAGGCATTCCTACATACCCCATTATGATGGGGATCAAGAAATATGTAGTTCTAGAAGCGTCATGGTAGGGTACCCGTGCCAGGGACAATACTGTCATGCAGATCTGGCCCATGCACCAAAAGAAGCGGTATTTTATAGATCTTGTTTGTTCTTTTAGGATGGATGTTTTTTTGTGAAGCGATAAACCTAGGGCAAAGAATCCAGGTGTCTCTACAAGAATCGAGCCACATGTAGGCATTGACAAACGGTATGGTGGAGGATCGATATGCAACATGATGTCCCCTCGAGCGATGACATCACAATGCAGTTCCTTTTTTTGTCACGCGGCCAGGATGATAATTTCATAGTTTAGGGTTGTATGATAGGACCAACCAAAGCATTTTAACATCGTAAAATAAATACACAATAGTTTAAATTCATGTGGGACCAAGAATCACAGTTTAAGGTCATATGGATTGGACACATATAGAAGAAACAAGGTTGGGGGGGGGGGGATGTTCATGACGTGATGAAGCATGCCCGATGTGAGTGAGGACGAGATCCCCACCACACCAAGTGAAATTCTAGGGTAGAAACTTTGGGTTGAGGGGCCAAAAAAGGTTAGAAAAATATGGGGCTATAACTTTGTATGAAACGTCCAGGTGTTCCTACTTATCCCATAAGGATGTGAATCAATCCATATGTAGTTTTTGAGAGTTATGATTCTTATGCCTTATGGAAAGGACGTGGAAGGAGATCTTAGTTTAAGATCTTAGAGCTTTAACCTTGGAGAAGCGAAACTCTTCCAAAAAAGTGAAAAACTCGATCTGATCCCTAATCCCACATGAGCTATGATCAATGTGGGAAACAAGGGTGGATAAGGTCTTTGCAACATGTGGAATACATTAAAGGGGAAATCAACGTGGATCCATAAATGACTCCTTACAGTGGCTTTGTCCTCCTAACATGAAAATGCGCATTGATGGATAGTACCAATAGTTTCAAAATTCAACTTGGACATGATGGAGTGACAAAAATGTGAATCATGAAACTGAAATTTAGGGATTTATGGGGTTGGAATGATGATGGAGGATAACTATTGACTGTGTTCAAAACACAACATCCATATCGTGTGACTTGAAATGGGAAAAAAAATGAGCGTCGACCGCTGACCATATTCGCAATGTGAGACTTGTTTCAAATTGTTGTTTGAGGTCCTCAAGGCCGTTGGCTTGAAATTTTAGGACATCCCTTAGGCTGAGTATCCTTACCGTTCGGGGGTCCCTTTGGAAGTGAAAGATGATGGAATCCAAAATGAAAGGGGACATGAAACCTGAGGATGGTCGATAACATGTCTATGTAGAATCCAACACTCTAGGTCCTAAACTAGAGTACTCTAGGGCACATTGGTGAATTGAAAAAGAGGGCTGAGGGGACCAAATTAAGAGCAGACAACTTGAAAATATGAGTGTAGGATAAGGGGATGAAGATCTCTTATAAAAAATAGGTACGTGGAGTGGTTGTTACTAACCCGACCTGAATGAGGACATAAGCCCATAACACATCGTTTACCTATACAAGAAGAACTCAGGAAAAGAGGCCAGGATGGTAAGAAAGTCTCTAAGAAATAGGTCTGGACCTAAATACTAAATGTTCAGGCAGTCCTACGTATCCCATAAGGATGGGAATCAAGCCATACATAGTTCTAAATATTCCATGCAATTTACCATAATGTGGCAAGGATGTTATTGATCTTAGTTTATGGTCATAGTTCTTGGACAGTAGATTCATATTTTAGTGTCATATGCATGGGATATGTGAGTAGAGAGGGTGAATCATCATGCATGTGGAAGACCACAAAATGACAATAATGATAGAGGATAACTGTTGACCATGATTGCAACACAGTATCAATATTTGTGTGACCAGGGTCTGGGGGAGAACAATTGAGCATCGACTGTTGACTGCATTCGAAACATGGGAATTTTATCAACTTGTCCCTCGAAATAATTAGGGACATTGGCCTGAAATGGTAGAAGATCCCTAAGGCCTAGAATCCATGTCGTTAGGGGGTTCTTTTGGATGTGAATGATGATGGAAACCCAAATGATGGACGCATGAACCATGGAAGGACTTGTGCTTGTGGAAATGAAAATAGATGAAAGAGGGATGTCTCGAGAGTATATGTGTGGCATGGAAAAAATATCCCAATGTGAATGAGGATTCAAGCTCATACCACACCAAACAATCCTAGATGAGAACTTGGGTAGGGGCTGAAATGGTTGGAGGACCTGAGGCTGGAAGTGCGAACCAACCATAGACACATGTCCCCTTATGCGGGTATTGCCTTACCAAAGCTCCTAATCCCACATGAGCCATTGTCAGTATGGAAAACAAGTAATAGGATCAGGCTATCACCAACACATGAGGGGATTTCAATGAAGGAAGAAAATCAAGCAAGGTCTGTCCCGATTAGATCAACGCTCCCGCCCAAAGTGGACGGATTCTTAAAGAGGTAATAGGAAAAAATGATTCACTACACCCAACATTTGGGACTTATAGGGAATGTGATAATGATGGAGGATGGTCATTGACCACATTTGAAACACAACATACACATTGTGTGACCTGAAATGGGAATGAAAAATGAGTGTCGACTGCTGACCATATTCGCAATGTGGGACTTGTATCAATTTTTTGCTCGAAATCCTCAAGGACGTTGTACGAAAATGGCAGGAGAGCCCTGGGGCCTAGCATCCATGTTGTTCAGGGGTCCTTTTGGATGTGAATGATGATGGGAATGCAAATGATGGGGGTGCACAAGCATGAATATTCCAATGAAGTTTAATGTCAAGGAGGAATACTGATGAAGAAGAGATCTCCAAGGTGGGGAATACATGGTGCGTTCATGATGAAATCGACATGAATGAGGGAAAAATCCTACACCCCACCATGTGTTTCGACCCAAGGGGATATTTTGAAGTTGGGATGGGCCTACAGACGAAATGTCTGGGTATTCTTAAGTATCCCACAAGGATGAGAATAAAGACATACGTAGTTCTAAAAAGGGCCATGCTGTTTAGCATCATGCGATGAGGACATGGGAGGATAGAAGAACTAGTAAGGGAACATGGTATGATCATCATAATACTGACATGAGTGGGGGCCAAAGAAGTCTACACTACACCATGTGGGACCCTCCAAGAGAACTACACCTAGGGGGTAGTCAAAAAGAATAGTTTTGGACTGAACTGAAGACAAGGCATATGAGTGTTTCTACTCGTCCCAAAGAGATGGGAATCAAGCCATACGTAGTTCATGAGATGTAGTTTAACATCTTTCAGGATGATGGTAGTGGGGAGATATTAGTTTAAGGTCTTAGAGCTCAGAACATTTTGTAGTTTATCATCATGTGGGACTACAAATAAGTTTAATTTAATGTTGGACGTAATAGTTTAAGGTCATGTAGGACTGCATACAGTTTAAAATCCCATGAGACGATATACATTTTATCATCATGTAGTACATAATAGTTTAAGGTCATGTAGGACCCCTTTTCTTAAGAAAATTATTTCTTGAGGAACTTGGAATTGTTGGGAGGAGTTATACGCTCACCATCTATGGTAACTAGGGTGTATATTACATTGGGATAAACCTTGTGAATGATATAAGGTCCTTCCCATTTGGGCTCTAGCTTGGGTGGATTCCTACCAAGTATCATTGGTTTTATCATGGAAAACACCATGTCACCTTGCAAGAAAGAGCATCGGAAAACTTTATTGATGAAAGCTCTAGCTATTTTGTTCTGATGCCTTTCCAGATTGTGCAGGGCACAAAGCCTGTTCTCGCCGAGTGCTTCCAATTCAGCTAGACGAATTTCAGCTATTTTATCTGGTGCTTTCTGATCATAGATAGCTGTGTTTAACGAAGTAAACTGAACCTGTATGGGTAGGACGACCTCCGTTCTGTACACCAGGGAGTATGGGGTCACCTGTTCGAAATTACGAGTCATTGTCCGATAAGCCCAAAAGGGTGTTGGGGAGATTTTACAACCAACTCTTCTTGTTCTGACCAACCATTTTCTGTAGAATATTATGGATGGATTTTTTGAACGCCTCTATCTAACCATTCTCTTGAATGTGATAGTGGGAGGTATGGTTAGAACAAATGTTGTACTTTGCGTACAATTTCTTCAATTCAGCAGCCCAGAATTTGGTTCCGTTATCGGTGAGGACGATGTGAGGGACTCCAAATTGGTAGATGATGTTTGAGATCACAATGTCAATGATATAATGGGACTTGACCTCCTTGAGAGGGACCGCTTCTACCCACTTGGAAAAGAAATCCATATCGGTCAGGATGAACCTGCACTGGTGAGCTGTTGCCGGTGGATTTGGTCCCACGAAATCAAGTCCCCATACCAAAAATGGCCAAGAGTACTTGGTAGTGTGGAGAGGCTCTGGTGAATGATGAACAAAGTTGGAATGAATTTGTTATACATGGAACCTCTGGGAAAACTTGATGCAGTCACGAATTATAGAGGTCCAAAAATACCCCAGTCTCTAGATCTAGTGAGATAGGTTCGACCCGGCCTGATGAGCCCCATAGGAACTGGCATGAATCTTCTGCATGAATTTGAATGCAATGGAGGATAACCCCATCAAACCCACGCTTATAGAGGATCTTCACAAGACTGGGACTGTTCTGGAGACTAAACTGCAACGCGCGATGTCGGATTCGCTCTCGCTCGGCTTGATCTACCAGAAGATTTCCATGCCGGAGGTACTCAATAAAGAGGGTCCTCCAATCGGGAATTACTTCCAAAAATTCATCAAGGGGACCTGAGGTTCCTGACATGGAGGCACCGGTGGTAAGGTGGCTTACCTGTGGGCTGTCATCATCATCTGGAGTGACAGGGGTGATGAATCTCTGATGTTTCAAATGAATAATCAAATCATCCTATTCATGATTTGCAACTGATGTAACTAGGATAGCCAAGGCATTAACTCGACCATTCTAGGATCAAGGGACATGAGTAACTTCTAGATGAGATGGAAACTGGGCCATCAACTGGAGGGTGTGTTCCAACAGTGGTGCGAGCTCTGGATTTCTGACAAAATATTCACCGTTGATAAACTTGATGACTAGTTCAGAGTCCCCTTTCACATGAAAGCAGGGGATGTAAATCTCAAGGGCCAACTCAAGGCCAGTAATGAGGGCCTGGTATTTTGACTCATTGTTGGTATAACCTTATGACAACATGAATGAATATAGTAGAAAAACTTGTGCTGGAGTGATGAAGACAATACACGGGCCCACTTTGTTGAGTCTGGGGTCATCGAGCCTTCTTCCAGTAGGGTTCTAGGAAGCACCATCAAAGTGCATTTTCTAGCACAAAATGGATTGGTCTACCGAGAGGATTGCCTCATTAGGAAAATCAAGGTCCAGAAACTGGTTCACGTGAGTTGGGTGGGCGGTGAGGAAATCTATCAATGCTTTCCCATTAATAGACTTCTAAGGGATGAACCTGATGTCAAAATACTAGAGGATAACTTCCCAACGAGCTATATGGAGTGTCAGCATTGGGCGGTTTAGGATGTACTTCACCGAATCCACCCGGGACACCAGTTGTACCTCATGGTGCTGTAATTAATCTCGCAATTTTTGTACTATGAATACCAGCGCAAGGAAGATCTTCTTGATATGGGAGTATCTAGTCTCCATATTGAGGAGCATGCAACTGAGATAATAGAGACTATTCTATATTCTCCCATTGTTCTTCTGGGTGAGAAGGGTGCCAAGAGATCATTCCAGGGCAGTCACATAAAAGACCAATGACTTTCCAAAAATGGGTGGCATTAGGACCAGAGGCTGTAACAGGTAATTCTTTATTTCCTCGAAAGTAGTCTGACATTATTTGTCCCACTGATAGACAATACCTTTCTTCATTATCCAAGAAAAGGGATTGCACTTTTTGGCCAAATTCACAAATAATTGGCTTATGCAGGCCAAGTGGCCTTGAAAACCTCAAATATCCTAAATGTTTCCCAGGGGAGACACTTGAATAATGGCCTTGATCTTCTCCGGGTCGATCTGGATGCCTCTATATTAGAAAACAAAGCTAAAAAACATCCCGGATGTGACCCTAAAGGAACACTTCAATGGGTTAATATTTAGATGGTGAGAACGGAGGAATACGAACAGTTTATCAAGGTCCTTGAGATAGTCCTTACGCTGGCGAGATTTGACCACCAGATCTTCTATGTAGAATTCCACCAGTGTCCTTAGGATTAGCTTAAATATGCAATGCATATCTAACTGATAGGTGGAACCTACATTATTTAGACCAAAGGGCATTAACTGGTAGCATAAAGTACCTTGCGGTGCCCTGAAGGCTGTAGAATCTTCATCCTCATGAGCCAATCAGATCTAGTTATACCCAGAATACCCGTCCATATAAGAGAGGGCTTGGAACCCAACTGTAGTGTCAATCACAAATTCTTTCATAGATAAGGGAAAATAATCCTTCGGACAATGGTAATTGAGATCCTGGAAGTCGATGCAGGCTTTGATCTGTCCGTTATTCATCCTAAAGGGCACAATGTCGGATAACCATATGGGGTACTAGACCTCCATGAAGAAATTGTCTCTGATGAGATTATCAACTTCAGCCTCGACCATGGCACCGGGAGAAGGGTGCATCTTTCTGGGAGGATTCTTAAACCCATGGTGGCTTGCTGGGAGACTAAGGCAGTGGAAGAATACCTGAGAATATAGTCCTGAAATTTCATTATAGCTCCAAGAAAATACATCATAGTGTTGTTTGAGGAAGTCCACGTACTGCTGTTTCTCTTTGATAGGAATGGAGACACTGTTTAATGTGGGTTTCAGATCCGTCTCACTACTGAGGTTAACCTATACTAATTCATCGACCATGGTGGAGACACACTCTTCGAATATAGGTGGAGAATCCTTTAAATTCTCTTCTTCACTTATGGGGGTGGGATCCTCATTGGGGGGATCTTCCTCTGAATCAAAAGATTCAGATGGGAGGCTGGTGCCAGCCTGAGCAGTGGTAGACACTGCATTGAGGAACTCCTATGCTGCCGAAACCATAACAATAAATGCGGTCGATACGATCCCATATGGTCTTCAGACCAAGTGACCGCACTTGATGATATCAAATAAATAGTGATGTGTCAGCTTGAGCTGGTTTATCCCATCTTGGAAGAACAAAAAAGTATAATGTATTGTCATTTCCATGGGGCAGACATCCCGGTACCTTATGGGGGTATGGGGCTCTAGGATCACCCAAGCTTGATTTGTGTAATAATACAAGGTGATCTTCCAACATCTCTTAGAACTAGGAGTGTGCTTCCCTTTGTTCCAGAAATAATAAAGCATTTCTCCATATCTGGGGTCATAGACTCCAATCTATGGATTGGGAAAATGTAGACATCATCCAGGTCTATCCATGGGTCAGTTGTAGTAGTAGCGTGTTCAACCTCATTAGCCTGAATCTGCTTGTCTTTTCTCTTAAAATAATCAGCATCCAGGTAGCGGGCTTCACAAGAGGCAAATGGAGACACATCACCATTGAGTACACACACTCGAACATTAAGGGAGTACTTAATGCACTAGTGATACGATGAAGGGACCACTGTATGCAAGCGAATCCATGGCCTACCCATCAATGCATTGTAGGTGGTGTCCTGGGAGACAACCAAAAACTTGGTGCTAGCTCCCAAACCACTGAACTGGGTCTTTAGGAAGATTTTTTCAACTGGTGTCTATTCCTTCCTATCAAAACCTTGGATTTTCAGGTCAGAGGGACTCAAATCATCTTCAGACATCCCCATCATTTGAAGTGTCCGGGTTGGGATCAGGTTGATCCCAAAGCCTGTGCCGATAAGGAAATGATGAACCTCTATGCCATTGAAATGGACGGTGATGTACAATGCAAGGATGTTCCCTTTTATAGGAGAGACTTCATATTCTATAGAGAAAGAGATAATGGCCTTGCATTCAGCATGCTCGACTGCCTCATCATTGAAAGATTATGTGGCTACTACCTCCGTCTCAAAATGGAGGGGGCTTTTTAAAGCCTAAGGGAGGGATTCATGCATATCTGAAACTAGTCGAAGGGCCTCGAGTATAGAGATCCTTGAATAAATGATGTAAATATTCTTCATGACATCATACTTCCATGTCAAGCATGAAATTCTTTTTACAGGAGGTCGCTCTGTGACAGGAGGTATGGCGAGCCGTGTCGGCTGGACCGGCGACTGACTGGTGATGAGAATGTCTCGCTTCTCACTAGTAGAATCCTATTGAGTGACTAATGGATGAGGGATAGATGACTAAGACCATCCTGTAACAGAGCGTGGATGATCACAGTATGGTCGGGGTGGCTCTTCCTGATCTAGTAGCACAAACGGCGGCGAAGGCGAACCTGATGACATCATATGAGAAGGCTATGCATGCTAAGCTTTGCGCTGGGCCTGCTGTCTAGTCTTAGTGTCATGCACATCCTGGATGGAAGAACATAATTAGGCACTCTGATGACCCATATATCCATGGCTCCATCAATGCTGGTGACAGTGGGGGACATTGGGAAATTCATCTTGCACTCCTCATCGTTGGGAATAATGGAGGAGTTTACCAGTTCCACAGTGTTAACCGAGGCATACCCTTGACCATCACTTGAATAATCCTCCACCACTAGATAGATTCTAAGGGGAATCACCATATCTGGGGGAATGAAGTCACTTAGAGTACGGGATGTCAATGACATCGTTTGGGGACTTTGTTTCCCCTTGGGCCGCTGATGCTTGCTCTTCTGGGAAGAGGACGGTTGAGTCGTTGACATAGAGGTAATGGATGAAGGTAGCGTGGAATATTCTGAAGGATCAGGTCAATTCAGACATGCAAAAATAATATAATGGGTATGGGCGAATGACTTACGATCCATCCAATTATCGAACTTCTAGGACCCGCAGTTAGAAACTTGATGCCACTCACCATTGCTATCACTGCCGTTGTCTGGCTTCGCGAAAAAAAATTCCACATGTTCCGAAGTTGGGCCTAACCTGACTATGTTTTTATCAACCTGGTCTTGGAGCTAGTATTTAAACACATAGCACTATTTGAGGGTGTTCCCAAGGATCCGGTGACAGGGGCAATAATTAGGACGATCAGTTTGATCTGCCTCTTCTTGTCTCTTGTATTTAGGAAAATGTAGAAGTCCCTATTCCAAGGTGCTTCAGAAATAACTAGGGACCTAAGCCTCGTTGAATGAGTAGGTCTAGTTTACTATATCCAGGAAGGGGGATCTGAGAGCCTAGCCCTAACGAGGGGCTAGAGGAGTCAGTTGAGGAGGTGGGACCTGGTTATCTCTCCTGGGTGGTGGTGATGTGTTACGCGGGGGCGCCTGTAGATTCTAAGGTGGGAGATTCTAGGCTGAAGGCTGTACATGAGGTGGAGGGATCCTATAAGGCTTTAGAGGGGGATCTTCTGGTAATAACTCATGTTTCCTAGGGGCCTCTATTTGGGCCACCGTGGCGGGTTCTGCCTTAGTGGCCCTTCTCATAGGAATTAAAGGAGGCAAAGAACGTGCCTTCTTGGCCAGCTGTAAGGATTCCTCTATGTGTTGGGCCTTATTAGAGAAATCTCAAAATCCGCTGAGATAATTATGCATAATGAGTGAGGGGACCAGTTTGTTCGTGAAATTTTCCACACACATTGTCATCAACTGTTACTAAGTCAACTTCATGTCTATGTAGTAGGTGTGTCCTTTCTATCCGGTGACAAAGTCTGTGGCATGCTTGTTAGGACTCTATTTTCATTTGAAGATGTCTGCAATACTCGTCTTTAAAGTGGTGGAACTAAACTAGTAAAGAAGTTTCCTACGAAGATCTTCCTAGCCGGATACTGACTCGATGGGTAGCTGGCTATACCAGACAAATGCAGGCCCTTCCAATGTCTATACAAAACACTGGATTTTGGCAGCCTCCTTCTACGCTGGAGTTCCTAGCATGGGTCTTCACATCGAGATGAAGTGGTCCAAATGATGCAGTGGATATACCATCTCGTTAAAGGGTGATAAGGTGGGATTTCTAGAACTCGGGGGTGCTGACATATCATCGACCCATGCAAGATATGGCTTGCCCTTAGGCAGAATTGCCACCTCTCGAGTTTCCAACACCTTGAGGCGAACAATGAGTGCCGCCATCAAATCTCTGGGTAGGGGTTCCTATCTTGATGAGGATCCCTGACTAATAGTGCATTGGTAGTCTCTTCAACATGATAATTAGGCCCGACGTCTCGTGGAGCGGCTGGTGGGATGACCTGAAGAGCAGCTGGGGGAACCTAAGCCAGGTCACAGTGATGATCACGCCACTCAGGCAGACTTGACGACACTTTCTTTTCTCTCTTGCCATAAGTTTCGGCCTCTATCCAGTCTGTATGAGTAGGATGGTCAGGGTCACCAGGAGGCAATTCACTAGGAGTAGTTGTGTCTGCCCATATTGCCCTATCTGAGGATCATCGTAGTCTGGCCATTGCTCCACATCACATTTGGAAAGGAGGTCATAGACCATCTTCTTGTGCCCTGCGAGCTATTGATTCAACATATCTTTTTTCGAATCATCCTCCTTCTCCACTAAGCTAGAAGGGTCAGAGGGTTTGGCATCTCCGAGGTGCTCTTTTCCCTAATTGGGATTCCTTATGAGGACCAATGCCTCAGTGGGAACGAGAAGACCCAGTAGGTTTCTCTACTGGAGAGTAACCCTTCCAAATGGGTCCAATAGCTATGGAACCCTCCGAAAGGGTAAGTCCCCACCAAGGAGATCCATCTCATTTTCCCCCACTGATAGAACAACCATTTTAACCTAGACTCTTCTTGAAGTCATATCCTCCATATCTCTTAGAAATTAGAGATGTCGCCGAATAGAATTGAAATGGGGGGCCGTGTATTACCCCCAACCATGGATTTTTACGTTGGAGGAATCCTTCTTGATAATCCTACAGAGCACTTTAAAGCTCTGAACGCATTATGGTTGGAGGGTCTTATAGTGGCCTGGTGACTTAGGGAATTGGGCCATGGGGAGTGCAACCAAATAAACCAAACTGAACTATCGAACAAGGTGTTCAAAGTGTTCCTGACTCTTGGGTTAATCCACTCATCGATGACAAAGAAGAAAGTGCATCACCCAGAGGGTCTCTCTAAAGCACCCAACATACACCTGGGTGAGTGATTTAGGTGCACTAATGTTTGGTGCTATAGCTGCCCAAAACATCTCTGGGAAATGGTCCACCGCAAGAATGTACCACAAGCTCTTCCTCCTGGACTTGGGTTCTGGCCCTTGGTTTCCCCAATCATTAACTAAAGGTGGTTGGGGAACCGGTAGTGGTACTAAAGTAGACTGCTAAGATGGTAGGCTGGCCGGTGGAGAATATGACGAGTGGGTTAACAAGCTACCACATCTTGGACTAACCTCCGAAGAGTGTAGTGACTTAACCACCACATCACAATAAGATGGGCTGGAAACCACAGTTTCTAGCATAAGGAATATGACTTTTTTTGGTGGACCATGCTGTTTCTCATCCTCCATTAGTCCCAATAAAAACTCTCTGTGATCTCTATTTGAGGTAGAGAGTTCCCTTAGCGATAATGGTGGTGAATTCTTGGCCAAGTCCTGGGGAGATGCCAAATATTTTTCTTCCTAAATGTATATGCGGAGGAAGGCATGGATCCAGTGGACCTCACATTCTGGAAGTATGATGATAATTCACCTCATTCCTGCCTCGAACCTTGACACAGAGGATCGAGGTGAGGGCTCCATTGCTGAATCATATTCCACCCTAAAATCTGAGAAGCATACATGTTTAATTATAGTCTGAATATTCTCGGTACTCTTTTTATGGCAGCGATAAACCACCCTCCTTCCCCAGGATGGCTCTTTGGGATAGGGTAGATTTTTGGCTCGAGGATCAGCTTCATTAGATTTGGTGCTGGGATGGAGAGGAATTCCACTTGGGTGTGTCGGTGTACTAGGAGAACCTGGAAATATGTCAATGGGAACACGAGGAGGACCTTTGTGTCCACTAGCTGACATGTGGAGGGAATCTCCTTGAAAAGTGATGAAGTGGGTAGGACCTCCACCGGAGCTGGTAGAAGCATGGGTAGGAATTCCATGATGGGTGTTTATGAAGTGAGTCAAACCTCCACTTCCATGGTTGTTGGGATGAGGAGAACCTTCTTTGGTAGCTGTAAGGACATGGAGAAGACCCCCATGATATTGGTTGACCAGATGTGTAACGTCTTTACACCGGCGACAAGTGACAGGAGGAAAAGATCTATACCTGAGTTCGTAGGTGCTAAGGAGGTTCCCATACTAAGCATCACTACAGTGGGGAAGACCCTCATCCAGATTGAAGGTGAAATGGAGAGGAACTCTAGTCTGAACATGGGATTGGGGCGGACTTGTGCTCTCATTGGTGATAGTATGAGGATGTACTCTGTATTGGGTATCATTTCCACGGGTTAGCCTATGGTGAGTGCCACTTGTATCAGTGACCATGGGATTCAACCCAGCCTGCCCATGGGGTGGTTGGGGCCTCAATCCGGGCTATGCACCTGTATTCCCATAATTGTTATAGACAAGGAACTGATGTTATGCATCAGTGGTGGCACATGGCACAATAGTCGTTGATGTTGATGCCCCTCGGCAAGCGTCCTCCTCATCCTACACCCGACGATGGCATCAGGTTAACCGGACTGGGGCCAGTGGTGCAGGCGCATAACTCACCTACTCTTCAGCCCATAGGGATGGGTGGTGGAATTGACGCGACCTAGTGGGATCCCACCATGGTATCCCCTGGAATAGGATCCCGACCTGTCTAGCCCTGACATCCCTATCCTCATCAGCGTAGGGGAGGGAGTCATCAAAACGTTCTGGGGAGAGGCTCACAAAACGGTTATGCATCGGAGTGGGGAGAAGTGTCTCCCTGTGAGGCCCTTTGGGGAGGCATTGGAGGTGAGGCACAGAAGCCTCTAAATCTTGATGGGACTTATCCTAGGTTGGGATAATTCCCTCTTCCTCGTATCATCAAACAAGGTCATTTATTACCATTCTCTGAACAATTTTAGATGGGGATGTGGGGCGTGGGAACCCTGTAGCTGTGGGTGTGGAAGCTATCACAGAAGAGACGGGGCCTCATGGGATTGCCACATTAATGTTGCTCCTACCCCTGTGTCGGTGGGTGGGTGGTGATCGATTTCCTGTCATTGTAACTTGGGTCCTGGAAAGCAAGGATATTTAACAATTAATTCTAAAATAAATAAAAGAGATATCTAATTCCCCAATGTTATTCCATATACCATGGTTTGTAAGAAGGTTCCACGCTGACAACATCATAGACCAGGTGTCCAACATTCAACTGCCCCAATTTCTGATGATTTTCAGGCCAGACCCACTATTTTCTGGGCGGGACCCAATTCCAGATAGATGGATCCAATGACATGCTAATCCACTGATGCATCTAATGCTACTAATCTCCACATTGAGGAGAAGAACTTCATGTCGGGTTCAACATATCTGTTTCTGATGATTTCACTAGGGCGTGCATCCATCCCTTATTTAGAGGAGGATGCACTGATTTTTGGCCTGAATTCCCACTTTCCAAAGGCGGGTGACATCCATCGCTTATTTAGGGATGTTTTCTCCTTGATTGAAACGAGATGATGGGATGTCGACTCCTCCTTCCATGGATTCCTCCTTAGATCTTGTTACCTAGTTCGAGTCTCTCGCAAGGTCTTAAGACGTTGTTCGGGAAACTATTCCCCATTCCATGTATTCATGTATGATGGTTAATTACGCTGCTTCTGGCAGGACATTCCAAGGGGTCCAGTTAGGGAAGAAACCTTCTGTTGGGGGAGTAGTCACATTGGACATCGCTGGCATGTCTGGATGCTAGAACACTGATGCGTCTTGGTTTCTTCCCCTTATGATAGAGCTTCTCAAGGGCATGGAATCCCGAGGCATCCGACATCGAATTCGGGGAATTATATTCCATGGGAATGTCTCTGAGGTTTTCCCCAACTTCCCATGTTTAACATAGGGTATGCCACAAGTTTAACATCTGGAGGAGATGGATCAAACTAATTAGAACACCAACGAGAGTGGATCAAATGGGTGTAACCCCATGAAGGAACACTAATGCTAGGGATAGAGCGTGGTTAGTTAACCAGGTACTACTAGGAGAAGTGAAGAGGTGGATGACATGATCTAACCAGAATGTGGCGGCCCAGGTAAGAATCAGGATGGATGATGGAGATTTTAATGATGTAGAGGGAGAATGAGATGGAAGCATCATTAAGGTAATGTTAGTGTTGGTCTTAAACCTCAGAGAGGCTTCCTACATATCCCCATGGTAGGTAATCAAAGCCCACGCAGTTCATGGTGGGGGTATAGAATCGAGGTCTGTGCAGAGGACAGTGACCCGACGATATACCGGGGCTTACCCATGGTTAGTATCTTGGGTTGGTTAGATGATCAAGGGGCAGACCAAATACGTGGGTCCCAATAGGGGGAACACCAAAGTTTACCTGTGTTTCGGGTTGAACCTCAGGGGGGCATCCTACGTACCATGTCTGGGAGACTGGGATAAAACCCACGTAGATCATCTTATGACAGCTTACCATTGTGTGGGGCTGACAAAAAATCCATACTGGATGGGATACAATGACTTACCACCGATTGGGATACAAAAACTTACCGCTGATTGGGATATAACGGCTTACCTCTGATTGGGGAACAATGAATTACTGATGTTTGGGGTACAATGTCTTACTACTTATTGGGGTACAATGACTTACCACTGATTGGGGTACAATGAGTTACTACTGATTTGGGTACAACAACTTACCACTAGATACAGTCAGAACGACTTACCACTGAATGGGGTCACAACGGATTACCTCTGGATGGGGTCACAACTGCTTACCGCTAGATGGGGTCACAACGACTTACCACTCGATGGGTTCACAATAGCGTATAGATGGACGAGGTTGAACCTTAGAAAGGCTTCCTATATACCCTGCCTAGAAGAAAAGGATCAAAGCCTACATAGTTTGAATGGGTATAGTTTATCATCATGCGGGATGAAGGGGTGTAGAGTTTAATGCCGTGTAGGACAAGGGTGAACCGACCTGAAGTGGTCAGTATAGTTTAGTGAACCGACGTGAAGGGGGTCAGGGCTGGTAGGTGTTTGGATTGATCCTCAGGGAGGCTTTATACGGACCTTTACTTGGAAAGGATAGTTCGTGTAGTTCAGAAGAGGTGTTGGTGATCTGATGTGAAGGGGTTCGGTACGAATAGGTGTTGAGATTGAACCTCAGGGAGGCTTCCAACATACCTTGCCTTGGAAAGGATCAAAGTCCACGTAGTTCGAAAGAGGTGTTGGTGAACCGAAGTGAAGGTGGTCGGGACCAATAGGTTTTTTTCTTGAACCTCAGGGAGGATTCCTACGTAGCTTTCCTTGGAAAGGATGAAAGTCCACATAGTTCGGAATGGAGGATACAGTTTAACGTCATGCGAGATGAAGATGAACTGACGTGAAGGGCGTTGGGACCGATGGTTGTTGGGATTGAACCTTAGGGAGGCTTCCTACGTACCATGCCTTGGCAAGGATCTAAGTCCACATAGTTCAAAATGGGGGATTGGGGATTACACGCTATGGCAGCCCAGGAAGGATTTCATGGTAAATTCTTACTCTAAGCCCATGTGAGTCATGCTCAGTGTGAGAAACAAGATGAGACAAAGACCTGACGATCATGTTGTGGAAGGTGCATTTGTGGGAAGTGGAATAGGGATTACACGTGGTTAGTGGCCCAAATAGGAAACATGGGATTTTGCATTGTTAGCATCCCAGGGAGATGGACATTGGAACTTACTCTAGGATAGAGGTCTGGGTGGTGAAAAATCCCAATGGGAGAGGGAAAAGATAACAAAGGTCCTGGTGCCCATCTCTACTTTGGTATTTGGCATCGAAGAAGAGAGGGGCATGAATTCTAACTTTTACAAGAAATTCTAGGGAATTACACCAGGGTGGTTTCCCTTCCCCACAGAGAGGTGCCAGTCTATTAGAGAGGATATCATTCCACGTGAGGAAGATCTCACTCCCATGGAGATGAGCGGGCATAGAGAATGTCCAAGATGAGGTAGCCCACATATGATGCATAGGGAAAGGCCACAGTTTAACGTCATGGGTTGGGGACGAGGGTGCTTAGTAGTTTAATTTCCCACAGCTCAGATGAGGAGGGTTCACTCTGCACCCCTAAGACTTAAATAACTGATACCCACCCACCCTTGGGGAAGGGAAGGCATCTGAAATTCCATTATGTTGGGGTGTTGTGGAGCGATCCATTGAGGGGACCAGGTAAGCGAGACTATGTGAAGAAGCAATAGTCATTCGAGTGCCTATGTGAAGAAGCATAAGGCTAAGAAATGCTACGTCGAACACCGCCCAAGGGACTTTGAAATAACTTTGTACGAACCTGTAAGGTCGGACGAGAGAAAGGTGTGTGTCATAGGTGTTTTGTGTGTAAGAAGTGCTCGAAGATGGTTCCTAAGAGAGAAACATTGAACACATGCTAAAGGGTTCCCACAAAGAGATGGGTTTTCATGCCAAAGAAGAGATTTTCATGCTATAGGCACACAAAGAGGGGACTGTTGCACGCAAAAAGCTAGGTTAAGTGGAAAAAAGGAATGCACACAAATGGAAGAAGTTTTTTTTCACACAAGGGGAGGAGTTTGTGTCCAAGTGGACGAGTCTTCATGCAAGGGGGAAGAGGTTTTTATGTGCGCAAGTGGAAGGGTTTGCACGCAAGGGGCACAACACTTAAGGACTTGGGTGAGGGTCAAGCCCTAGTATCCTCGCATGAAGGCGAACCCCTGGGAGACCTGTCTCAAAAAAGCCCGTACCTGGAAGCCATCTTTTGTGCATGAAAGAGGTGAATTCCGCGTAGGGGAGATTGTTCATATTTTTAAGTTGCCGGAAGTGGAGGGGGTTGCACTTAAAATTATAGGTGACCAAAAGCTATAGGTGTGTGAAGAATTCAGCCTACGTGGAAAACCCAGACTTGGGGTCAGTGGCATAGAAGTTCCCATGACGTCACACAAAACCTTCTTCAAGATCTAACCGCTTTCTGCATAAGGAAGCGGTTTTCCGTGCAAGGGAGTGGTTTTCCGTTCACTTCTCCGGTTCTCCACGCAGCCTTTTGGATCTTATCGAAATCAGTTGCTGAGTCGAAATATGCTTCCATTTTATCCAAGGATGCCTTCTTGACACCTTTAACAAATTTCAGCATCAACATGTACCTATAGATTGAATAATGTAGTGAATAGTAAAAGTGAGAAATAATCACTGACTCCATCAATCTATATTATAGATCCAAAAAGTGAATAATATAAATAAGAAAATATATGGAAATATTATTTCAAAACTCAAGAAATAAAACAGTGATCTCCCTTAATCTAATTACAATAGGTTATACAAATATGAATATAGAAGTGGTAAAAAGAGGGAAAAGTCATGATTATATAATTATAATGAAAAAAATATACCCTAGGTACCCTTTATCAAGCCCCCTAGGTTGGAACCCTTATTACTGAGCCCTATTTTAACATTTAAAACCTCAATGTGAATTTTTAGGAGCATGGATCCTAACCATGTGGCCTCAGGTTCTTCCACTGCATACTTCGATAAGGAAAATGATTTTTCTTCAACCACAATCATTGATTAATAAGAATTTGTTCCCATGATTTTGTTTTATTTAACATTCCACCATTAACCAATATGTAATTTTTTTCATTAGAGGTTTTCCTAATATGGTTTGGTAATTAGTGTGGGTTATCCCAGATAGCCCCCTCGAGTTATTCCTATTAGATATGTGGATATATTCTTCATCAATGACCATTATCAAATTACTCAAACATTTTTTATACTTAAAATGGCTTAGACCATTTATGTAATTTTCATTAATAGAAAGAGATCATTATTCAATGGGCATAGTTTTTTTGGGAAGCTGAAGATACATTGTCTAGGTGGAAGTATCTGTGTTTCCTATTATAGATCAATCGATATTCTTAAGGCTACATCATTATTGTTTTCTAAATTATATTAAAATTGGTTTTTGAGACTCCTATTGTATTGGATGAAGTTCATTATCTCAATATAGATATGAAAATTTTATTGGTGAGGATTTAATGTTATGGATATTTATAAGAAGACATTTTAATTATAAAGACTTCTTAGAGATCTTCCCAAGACTATATTTCTGTTATTCATAATCTTAGTGGCTATGACATAAGATATATTGGGATATGAATGCCTACTTATATTATAAACATGAGGCAACATTGGCAATGAAAAAGTCCATTTAGTAGTTACATGAATTATACTAGCCCCTATAACTATTATAAGTAGTATAGTGTTAATCATATACAACCATTATATTTATTCATTTAATTTGAAGTATCTATGTCCCTTGTAATAATTACTAAAAAAAAATTAAATATTAACTGAAAAAATTCAATCTCATAATATCATATATTCAACACAATTCATCAATTTTAGTCATATAAGAAAATTAAGTTCCCAATATTAAAAAAGTCTCATTTAAACTATATAACTGTAAATTCTAAGAAAAAGACACAAAAATGATAAAAATAATTGAAAAATACAATAAACAATTATCGTGATTAAAAAAACTCTAATTATTCTTAAAATTTAAATAATCCATGGCCATCACATGTTATCAAAATTCCAATTAATTTTATATCTTTATATATTCAGATATACCAAATTATAAACTACCCAGTGACTAATCTCATTCAATTATACTATGAAATTCTATAGATGTTATCATTCAACAAATCTAAAATAAATAAGCATTCATTATGAGAATATGTTTTTAATACACTTTTAATCTATCAAGACACTTCCATAAGTATATGTCCTTATTGCATTAGTGATTTTTTAGAGAACCCCCTACCATTGGAATGTTAGAGAAAATCTCATTTTCTATGATTAGCAACTGAAAGAAACATTCTGTAATCTGAGGTAGCATTCCAAAATATACATAAATGAAAATTTATATTCTAGATAAAAAAAACTATGATGTATCACATAATCATGTTAAAACAGTAATTTCACTACGAAGTCTATTGTCACACATTACTTTTCATCAATATCATAATAATTTCTAAATCTTGAAACACTACACATACAAAAATTGAGATATATATTCTTCATAAACAAACATAATTCAACCCACACACCATATTCATACACTAAATCTGTAACACCTCAAGCTTCTACGGTACGTTTCCATTTGAATAATGCAATAGCTTGCATTGTATGCAACTTCAAGATTCTAACACACTGCGACCAGTCAAACTAGCCACTATGAATAGTAATACCCAATTTTTGAAATTTTATAATTTTTATTTTTAAAAATGGACTTCATTTTTGAATTCTGAATATAGAAATTAGCTTAGGGTGAATTTTTGGTATTTTTCTGAAAACTTTCAATATTTGATGAATAGTGAAAAACACTGCATTATTAGTTAAAACCGACTTTTTGTTTAAATAATTATTTATTTTATTTAAATTTATTTTAGGTAAAAATAGATACATAATACCTATATAAGTTCAATGTAATTCATTGGAGTCGTTTTATAATAAGTTTAGATATATAAAAATTTTATTGAACTTTTTACCGTCTTTTACCCACCTCCTAGGAGCATTTGCAAATTTGCATAAAACATAATTTTACCGCTTCTGTGAGTTGAATTTCAAAAATCCAAAAGACACAGTTAATATCAATACGTAAAATGTG
This sequence comes from Viscum album, assembly GCA_963277665.1. Taxonomy (NCBI): domain Eukaryota; kingdom Viridiplantae; phylum Streptophyta; class Magnoliopsida; order Santalales; family Viscaceae; genus Viscum; species Viscum album. The sequence continues at coordinate 1,400,775,562 of OY728153.1, forward strand.
GTTCAATAAGATGAAAATAATTTTTTGTGAATAGTAACTTTTGACTTTTATTTACCACGGTTAAAAGTAAATAGGGTAATTACAGGTAAAAATGATATCATAATTACCCTAAAACATGTAATAATTCTGTTGGATAAGTATAATTCGACCAAAAAAACCTTAGTAATAAAATATGATCCTATTTGGTCCACTTGGTATATATTAGGACATTTATTATTATTTTATTTAAAGAAGAGTTAAAAGTGTGAAATTCAAAGTTTAATAACTAAACAATTTTTAATATAGGGTTATACATAAGATATATTAGACTATAAATATTCATTAGAAAGCTAAAAATATTTCATAAATAATTTTATTTTATTTATAATTTTTATACGTTAAATAATTAAATTTATTTATGACACAATGATGATGCATTAATTACCTTATTAATGAAAGATTAAAATAATTAATATTATAAATATCCAAATAAATGTAATCTGAGACTTTTGATGAATTAAAATAATTTTTTAGGTTAATATGATATGTTAGGGTTGATTAAATAAATTTTTTGAAGTAATCATGCTGTCCGGATTTTAACAAAAAACAAATACTAAATAGTGCCAAAATTGACGTAATTGAGTTGTTAAAACAAATACTAAATTATTAATTGATATATTATTCATAAAAATATAAGGTTCAGCCAAAGGACATAGATAAGGTTATATATTTTAATAATGAACCAGTTGGGGTTCTCTTGGCTTGTTATAGTAAGTTTATTAACCATATAATATAAAAATACAAAGAGACATGGTAAATGTCAAACTATTTAACTAAGAGTTAAATCTAAAAGATAACGTTAATATGGTGACCTAAACCAGTCTAAAACCTATTGGTTGAGATGTTTTCGACCCATAACCACCTTATCCTCAAAATAAATCATTTTTGAGTCATTATAAACCGAAAATGATTTTATTATAAAATAATATTTCAAGATTTTCCTAAAGTGTCCCTCACCTCTCTTATAAAAGGATACTAACCCTTATCTTAATTTCACACCTCCAAATCCATTTGGATAGGCCAAAAACTACCCAAATATCCTCCCAAATTTCATCCCTTTATCCTAGGGGCATTCCTTTGGTCTGAAATCCAACCTAAGGAGCCCTTTTGATCAAATCAAAAGGAAAAACCCGAAGAAGAGGTTAATATTTCATCACCTCTTTCAAGTTACCTTTTTCTTCAACTTCCTATTTCTTTGTTGTTTCCATTATAAAATAATAAATCCAAAATCTTCTATATACTATGATGTTATTATAAAAATGGTACAACCATATTTATTATACAATCCATCATATGAATGACAAAGTCACTATACGTGCGTACGTACGACTTACCGTCTCCACGTCATGTTGTAGTTTGTTATTCAAACACTTCATTATTTGGATGGGTATAATAATGAGTATAAATGATGTAAATAATAAATATAACATGTTAATTATTATTTATATATGATATACCATCCAATTACATACGATTTCACCATCAATATAATGATATTGTCGCTCGTGGGTACGTACAGATTACCGTCTCCACCAACGTGATGAGATTCATTCCCCATCGTAATCATTCAAGAATAATTTTCATTTTATGATTAAAAATAATGTTTAATAACTTAATATCATTCTGTATTTGAATAAAATATATCCTATCCAAAACAAACATGTCTTACGTAACCGAGTATATAAAGGAAAACAAATCAGTTAACACCCGAAATGATGATACTACTAAAATATAATTAACAAAGAAATATTAGAGGATCATATATGATATCATATTTATGTATATAGTTATTTTATAATTTAATAAAAATGATTTAACTATTATTCATGAGGTTAACGTACCCCCGAACAAGGAAAAGTACAAGGTAAGGGGTTTTCATCTCACTTCTTATTTCCATGAGATTCATGCTATATTACCACTATTTCTTTTTGTGTGGTGTATGTACTGCCCATGATTGTATTCTTTGTGTAATATAATTTAATTTATGGGTATTTACATCTTCATTATATGATAATTCTTTCATGGAGTGTATGTTTCGTAAGTTACCAAATCGGTAAGGGAATTTCAAATTCATTGGGCTTTACGCATACTTCATTGATTATTTTACTCCAAGATTATGTGTGGAATCACTATTTATTATTTATGTAATAAAATAAACTCACATTTTTGTGGATATAACTTTGATACACATAATAACTCCATTGATAAATTCAAATTTCATTGATATGAACTTTTTAAAGGTAATCTTAACTCAATTTCCATTCATTGAGTTAATCATCCAAGTCATTGGTTTGGTTTTTACAAGAATATGTGTGAATGTAACCTGATTGATTTACACTTAATATCCAATTATATTGAGTGTATTTATATTTTTCCCAAATAATTATTTTATTTATTTATCCTTAATCTAAAGTTACAATCTTTATAAGGTATATCGTCTCAATTTACATTCCTTTGAGACCTCTTTGTCGTTATGCACCAATTCACTTTTATATGGTGTATATACTGTCATTTGACATATTATATCATGAATACCTTTATTATCATGATATTATAATATTTTAATTAATGTTATTCCTCAATTACTTGTATTCAATCATCCCTTATTTGGTTAGGAACTCTATAACTAAAATATTGTTTTAAATGTTTTAAAAATTTATTCTTCTAAATCTTTCTCATTAATGTCCATATTTTAAAAATGAGTTTAAGTATTTATTTATCTTAACCTTAATTTTTTTAAAATTAAAATTCCTTTTAAAAGTTTCAAATTTGTATGGGACACTTTGATTCAAAAATCTATTTTAAATAGCTTCTTGATAAATAGTGATACTTTTAAATGTTTTCAAGAAAAAGGGGGATATTTCTATCAAATAGTTTTGATGATTATTTTAATTTATATAAATATACTTCATTATTCTCAATTGAGGTTAATTTATTATAATAAAATCTTTTATATTGTATTGAATGAGTTATGTTTTACCGCGGATGTGCTATTTTTATACCATTCATGGTTTATGGTTAAAGTATTGACATTTTGTATGTTAGTTTGAATATGAATGTTTAGATTATGTTTCACCCTTTCATATGAGAAATTCATTGGAATTACTAAGTGATGGGTGGAGCCCGCTATAGCTTCTAGATGCATCGGTAGGTCTCTTGAAACAAAATAGTGTCTTGGAACAAGGCCTTGAAAAAATATTATTTGTAGTATTGGAACTAGCCCTTGACTATGCAGTAATGAAGTCTGGAATTATGCATTCCATCATTATAAAATTGTCTATTAATATTAAATGTGATTATTTGAATAGTATAATATCCATGTGAATAAGTAAATGGAATTATTTGATTTATCGTTGCCATATTATTCTGAAGGTTAAGTTTAAAAGGCTTGTGTTCTAGTCTTATACATTGCCTTAAGTGTTTATTATTATTTATGACAGTTTCTGCTATATTGTTATCCTTACTGAGCATTTGAGATCACCTCTTTCTTATGTTTTATTTTTCCTATCATGCAAAGATTTTTATTTCGATTAACCTGTAGGAATATTCTAAGGGTTATAGGAGTATTCAAAGGGGACACAATGTTGTTTTTTTATTTCATGATCTAATTTAAAACTTATGTATGTATCTAGTACTTCCAAGTCTACTAAACTGATCAGTATTTTGGGACATGATTCCTTGTATCATGCCAATGTTATATAATAATGCCAAGATTCTGGGTAATTGGGTTCATGACATTACAATTTGTATCAGAGGAAGTTTAGTAAAAACCTTAGAAACTAGATTTAGAAAAACTATGATTAGAGAACACTACCCTAAGATAGAATTTGAGGATAAGTATAGAAGAACTTCCTAGAATTTTGGTACTATAGATATTTTGTGAGTTTTCCAAGCAATAAATCCCTATCTGGATACGAGTAGGTAGAGGTGGCTCTGGCACATATGTACCTAGGGGTAAAACCCAAAAACACCATTTTGAGCTAGACTCGAACGGGAACCAGTGCACGAAAATGGGCCTTGTTTCACTATTGGTTATGACAATCCTGGGGGTTATGCTTAGGATAATTATCATTTTCATTACAAACCATTATGAAGGGTTTATGAGTATATACCTCCTCAAAGAAAATATTTTTATGATTATGGATTATATCAATAAACTCTTCAATTTATGTTAAGTGTTTTACAAGTTCAGAATTATGTATTGCGATTCGTAAACTAATCTACTGTATGCCATTGTTTAGAAATGAAACTTAGTGGAAGGAATGGTAACTGTATTAGTGGACGTAATCCATGTAGGGATTTCCCTCCTAATCAATATAATTATAGTGGAGCTGGTGATGTAACTAGTGTTGATCAACTTATCACCATACTGGGACAACTCACATAGGTTATGAATAATAAACTTACCCATATGGAGCACCCTGATCCACAACACAGGGGATCAATGTTAGACAGAGGATCAATGTTAGACTTCTTCATGAGGAAACAACCACCAAAATTAAATGGGAGTACAAATCCATTAGTAGCTGAGCAATGAATAAATTCCTTAGAGAAAATATTTCATGCTTTGGGGAGTTGCGAGATGGAAAAAGTTGTCATGGTAGTTTATCACCTCAGGGGAGATGCAGATCAATGGTGGTCACTAATCCAAAGAAAAAATGAGGATGAAGAAGTATCGGTCATGGAATAGATGAAGTTTAATGAGATTTCCGTAGAAAAATACTTTCCCCGTGACCATCAAGCGGATATGTAAAGACAATTATTGAGTCTGAGGCAAAAGGGGGATGAGAATGTTGCAAATTATAAGGATAACTTTACAAGGCCAGTAAGGCATGCAGTAGATTATATACATAACCCAAGGAGTAATATTGATTGATACGAAGTTATTGTCTCATGCTCTATCAAGACAGAAAAGGAATTCTCTATGTCTTATGACTTTAAAGAAAAGAAAGATAAAAAGAGATCTTACGAACACTCTGGAAATGGATATAAGGGGAATAAGTGAAAAGTTGAATATATATCCTACAGTAAACATGGGAAGAAACACCCCAGTACTTGCCTGAATGGAATGGGAGTCTGTTAAAAGTGTGCTGAAAAAGGCCACCAAGATTCTGATTGCAAGGGGAAGAAAGATGCTTTCAATGTTGAATGCTACAATTTTAGAGAAAAGGGGCATTATGAAAATGAATGTCCTACACGCCAAGGGAACATACCTCAGAAAAGGCCAAGGGAGCAAAGCCAAGATTATGCGATCACTACTGCTGAGGTTGAAGCTCTGAAAGATTTGGTGGCAGGTAATTTAATGGTTTCTTCAAGTTTATCCAATGATTTATTTGATTAAAGATCATCGAATTGTTTCATATCTTCCCAGTTTTCAAAGAAAATTAGATATTTTCAATTTGAATTAATAAGGGAGTTATCAGTCAAAAATCCTTAGGGAAGTATCATCGTAACAAAATTTTGTGAATCAGTTCCCATTAGGGAATATAAGTGTCCTTTATCTTCTGATCTCATCATCATACCCATGATTGAATTTGATATAATCCTCATAATGGAATGGATTTCAGACCATGGTGCAAAAATTTATTGTAAGAAGAAAGAGGTTACAATTTTCGATGATGATAAGGAGTGCCTTATCTTTATAGCAGAAATGTCACCACCTGATTCTTATCTAGATCTTCCCCTAGTATCTCTAATAAATTAAATTATTGGGGAAGAAGAGAATGAAATAACTATAGGTGAGGAAAATAATGTTCAAATAGAGTACATACCTATTTTTCAATAATATTTTGATATTTGTTTCCTTATATATTGTAAAAATTGAATGTATCTAGTAATTACAAGGCTACTAAACTGATCGGTCTTTCGGGACATGATTCCTTATATCATTCTAATGTTATGTAATAATGCACTGACTCTAGGTAACTAGGTTCAGGGCGTTAGAAAATCTCAAAAAATACATGATTTAAAATTAAATATATCATATATATACTAATACAATTTTTTTGAACAAAATAACTTTGATTCATGAATATTAAACATCAACCCATTATCAAATCACCTCCTAAATGACCCATTTTCTCAACATTGGTTCTTGTTTCATGATTCCCATTAATGTTAAGTCAAATAACAAAAAACCCAGATAAAGTAATTCTATATAATTTCTTTTATATTTTATCTTAGTTTTTGTATCTGCCCCATTCTCACAATTTTATCCTAAATATAAAACCTCACATCTCTCAATATAAGAATATTCTCCAACTTGGTTGTTCTTCTGATCAAGATCCAAAATCACTTAATGAACCAATTTAAAATATAACACAATAATATTACCCCAGATACATTTTCAATATTTTCCCTACTCAAAGTATTGAATTCTAGTGATAGTGACAACCATTCTGTGTGTAACACCCTTAGTATTCATGTAAATTTTGTACTAAAATAATTTTTTAGAAAAATTTATAGAAAAAATTATAATAACACACATAATTAAATAAACGGTGTATCCCAACTATACATGGATACTTATAATATATGACTAAAAGTATGATGAGGTTAATTATTAGAAGAAAAATCTAAAATAAACAAAAATGGTTAGTTTTAGGGAAAAGTCGAATCAATGTTAGATGAATGATTAGCCAAACCGTGGGATCTTCCCATTATCAGTGATGTAAGTTCAGTATTTTTGATTTAAAATACCATATTTTATCATTAAACATAGACTAACCATCCCTGATAATGTTTTTCTTAAAGGTAAGGATATTTTAATGTGATTTTTAGGGGTTTTATATAACAAATTGATAGGTATTTATTGATAGGAACTGAGAGATTTTGTAAAAAATGAGACCAAATATCATAGATTTGTTGAAGTATAAAATTTGATATCTTTGGAGGTGGATTCAAATTAATTATATGGATTCATTAAGTCTTGATTGTGATCTAAATTCATATAATTTTTTTGATTTATGAAGATTTATTTATGGTATGTAAATGGGATATTATATATATATATATATAATTTTTTTAGGAAAAATATTTTTTTGATAACTCAAGTATTTTGATAATATTAAATTATTTTAAATAAAATTATAGATTTTTTATGTAATTGAATTATATTTGAAATTTATGTTCTCTTATTTTTTGATTATTTATGATGAAATCATTTTTTTCTATAATTTTGATAATGATTGATGAAAAAAATTTCTTAAAATTATAGGTTTTTACTATTTCAGGGAGATATTTTATAAAAGATGTTATCATGATATTTTTTTACAACAAGTGTTTGGGTTTAATTTTTAAACACTTAAAAAATGTCCACGATGGGTTATTACAGCCGATAAGTTAGGGAGTGTGTGTAATGATATGAGATATGGTTGGTATAGTAGATTCCAAAACATAAAATTTATAAAATATGGTGTGTTATTACAATAGATAGGATAAAGGCTATGTATGTAAAGGTTATGAGTTGTCCTATATATTGTTTTGGGTTAGTGAAGGATTATTTTAATTATATTTCAATGATAATTAGTTTTTCCCCTGATTGATTGAACCGAATGTGACAAGACTCATGTGAATTAATGGATGACCATTTTAATGATTTTATACCATGTTTGGGGAATTGTTTTGATTTTTTTAAAGATTTAATAATTTTGGAAACATGTATTTTTGTGGGAAAAGGTTTCAGGGGAGAAAAATAAGAAATTTAACATTGTATGATATGTTATGTTTTCTAAAAAGGTATTTTTAGTAATTGAAATTAATTATTTATTTGATTCATAATTGAATAATTTTAAAGAATAATTTTAATATTCCATATTTGGAAAAAAAATATTCAAAATATTTTGATTACTTTGATAATTTTGGAATGGTATTAAATATTTTTTTGATGTATTTTAAATAAATTTTTTAATATTGTATTAATTAAATTATAATGGATTTAATAAATAAATTCTAATGTGTTTTACAATCAACCCCTACATGACATGACTTGACCCATTATAACCCTGACTAGGCTTGTGGGATACCGAGTATGCTATAAAAATCTCACCTCCAAAAGTCATTGTCCCTTTGACTAACATAGAGTAGGATTATTAAAAAATATGATAGGCCTTATCCTATATCAAAATGAAATAGAAATCTATATTCGATGAAAAAATAACCAATGACACTCATAGAATATATACACACACAACTGAACCTTAAACAAAACATTAATGAGACGTAAAATACATGTACAATTCCACATAGGAAAATATAAAAGGAACTTTACATATGGTAAGCCTCTGAATTTAATAGACACAATAATTTTCAAATATCATCCTCATTATGTGTACTCCTAGTTCGGTCTCTAGCTACAATGATCATCACCACAATTATTAACCACCATTCTCTATCATTCCATGATAAGCATCAACATACATATGACTAAAAGAAGACATATCCCATCTACATACATGAAGACCGTCTCTATACAGACACAACAAATGTGGGAAAAAGGCCTGTGTAGTTGTGTGTATAAACATACTATGATGAATTCCCTGAAAACATAAAATAATTAAAAAGAATATAGTCAACTTAGAACACTAAAAAAAAGGTAGTCAAGTGTAAGTCATAGAATGATCTTGATATGCTCTATCATAATAATTCATGGGCACACATAGAATTCATAATCATCTAAACACCCATCCTTGAATTTTACACCCCTTGAGTAACTGAAAATTCTCAAAAAATAAGAATTCCCAAAAATATTGAAGTTGATCTCCAATTATATATCACATCACAAAGGCAATCAAGGGGTTATTGAGGACTCAAATGTCTAAAATAATGCAATTCTATGCAATTTCATCAACACTAACACTAGATTCAATCCAAGGGAATCCACTCATCACTGAGATACACTCATTGGTGGGGGAGTATCCAACATTACTACCCATCATATCATGTCACCATTCTATAAACCCATAGGGGAACACACACCTTGACCTCTGATTAACATAGACTAAGGGAGTAGTAACCCCTACTATCAAAACTACCTAGCTATGAGAAAACAAAATTCACTTCTGGAAAATTTTAATGGGGGCCCTACACCTCATCAATTGATGAAAATCAAGTATGTGAATACCTATCTCCATGGGTACAAGACAAAGACCCTGAGTATACAGAGGTATACCAAACACTACCAATTATGTGGAAGGCACACACCTCACAAATGGATAAGTATTATTCAAGGGAGTAATTTACCCTAATAGAGAACATGTACCCTTCATGAGTTGGAAGATGGGGGAGTACTTACTCTTTAGACAAAGAACTCATTCCCTAAGATTGTGGGAGAGCACCAAACACCATTTTTAATCCATAGGGCCCATAAACAAACATAATATTCCATCAAGAGAGTATCAACCCGTATAATGATCCAATAATTATAGTCAATCATCATCATTGGTCCTATTAAGATAAAACCTAAAAAATTATATATCTCATTGTAAATGGCCTTGGATGACTAAACATACCATTACATTTTGATACATATTGAAAAATAATATAGATATGACATTTATTTTCCCAAAACCAATACATGGTAAAAATTATATGATAAAAAATAACTCAAATAGGTGAAATTAGAACACATGGTGGATGCCTCAGGAATGCCACATGCCATGTTTTGAGGGTGTGGTTGCATCCATCTAGGCATGTCACACCCACACCTAGGGTAGCACATAGGCGCATGACACCTACTCACGCCATGTATCCAGACTCCCCTTCATGTCTGGTTAGACATACCCAAACCATTCCAATTGTTCACTCTGTCATATGGCCATGTGAGTAGGCACTATACAATTCATGACTAGGATACACATTGAGCCATACTGGCCTAACATGGATGGGTTAGTCAGGATAACCCACCTATCACATTGTTGCTGGGTACCTGCCCAGTCCTATAGAATGATCAAATTCCTAGTGATGATGAACTAGTAGCCCCAACATCACACCCCTTCACATTATTCCATAGCTACAACCTACTCCTACCTAGGTCTACACTTGTACTGCTAGACACTAATGTGGATAACCACTGCTATCACACCTGGGTCACTTCTTCCTCTCTCACTATGCCAATCACCACCACAAACTCTATTGTTGAGCGTACCACCCCCTCGATACCTCATCTAATTAATATGAACACCATGACCTCCTATTTCATTGAACTACTTAAGGATATAAGACCTCTTATCATTGAGCGAAATCCCACTGTGCTACCTACTCTCTTTTACTGACCACCACTAGAGCTAGAGGCCTGACATCCAAACATGGGAATGAGATAGAGGGAGGAAGAGAGTGGGTGAAGAGTGTGGGGTGGGGGTGGGTGGGTGGGTTATCCTATAATTCTTCATAAAATTCCATTGAAACCATACATACATAAGGATAAAATTTAGGTTTTAATCTACATACACCAAAATTCTAAGCATAATGATTCTGAATTCAAGAATTGGGTTAAAGAAAAAATAATAATAACATATACCAGTTCAATCATGGAGAGAAGATTCTCTATATTTAAATTCAATATATAATACTTCGATAATGTATCAATGAAAAAAATTAATGATTCTCTACCCAACATTGGTTTTATCATTAATGATTTTCACATCCCTATCATGTGCAGTTAATGATTCCAATGATAAATTTCATTTAATAATTTCATTCTTCAAACCCATAAATTATCTAGATCACCGTAATCTATAGATCTCTCCAGATCTCTCAGAATAAATCTTCCTATAATTCTATATTTTATCATGTATAACCATAGTATTTTGAAAATACGTTTTTATAGGAAAATACTAGGTTTTATCGTATTTTATTAAATTACACAACACCTCGGTCGATTCTGGAAACTATATAAGTGAACATAGAGTATAATGATCCTAGGGTAAACCCACCATTTACATCCCAGTAGCTCTCTTATATTTTCCATATGATTAATATTATTAAAAAAAGAATAATTCCTATGAACATGCATGAGTGGACTAAAATTAATATATTATATTTAATATATTATTATTCAAGATCCAAAACACCAAAAACATGATGCCAACTCAACAAAATATCTCAAAAATAATATTAGAAATATATTAAAGTATTGGAACATAGAAATATTAGACACTATAGCCTCCCCAACATTAAACTTTTTCATCCCTTAAAAGAAAAAAATTAGAGTTCCTCAAAAAGTAAAATAAGAAAATAAAATCCTGCATAAATCAACCCACCATCTTATGCACTTCTAACATCTTTGGAGGATTGAGTTTTAAATGAACCCTATAAACAATCTCCTAGGAATGGAACATCATATATAATTATCCTAGTCATCACCTTTAGTTCATCTCGATGAATAACCACAACAACAGCACATTTCATCTCTCTGTGAGTCTTTCCAAGCCACTGCACCCAAAAATATTTTCTCACCCAAAGGAATACTAAGATCTTCACAATGAATTCTACAAAAACTCGGAGAGTTTTATAACTTCATGCTACCCATATCCAAACATAATTTCACTATCCACTCTTTCCCACAACTCACATTCACTAGTTTCACTAGCTCATAGCATAAATGTGGTATGGGCCTTTTTCCCAATATCAACATCCACAAGGATCCTCCATCTATGTCCTTATCACTAATATATATGTGACCAATATAAAAGAAAACCAAATTATATGGAAATTTTACTTTAATGAAATCTACTAATGATCACATTATAAATTTCACAAAACTCAATCAAACTTTCAATCACAACACTACAACTCATTGGGTGGCCTAATCTACTAAATTTTGAAGTAAAAGACCGTAACTATTTATATGAATCAGTTTCATTGTTTCCAAACACCTAGATAACACGTACCAAACTATAGAAATTGTAATCTATAACTATCATGAACCAGATCAAGCTACCCCTTGATCTATGAATTTGAGCTAGTCCAGAACAAATTCTAATAGAATTCCTAATCACCCAAAGCTGATAACTAGTTCCAGGGTATCATAACATAATTGGGGAGGGGGGATGAATTCATCCATTGTATGTAAAAACAAGCATATCCAAAATGAAACATCCAATCAAAGTATGTAGTCTAAATAAAAGGATACATGAAGGAAACTGAATATAAATGAGAAGAAATATCACCTAAATAGAATAATAAATTACAAATTAATGAAAATAAAATCCTTGAACCATAAAGTCTAAATACAGTGAAGATATAAGAATAAACCCAAAAGGAAAAATAAAAATTAAACTGATGTCTATAATCTCCATTTGACCCATGCTCACTCTCTACATCACAAACCTAACATCCAGTAAAAACCTCACCCTAACACAAGGGAGATAACATCCATGCTACCTAAAAGAAAATTATAAGAACTACACACACCAAGTGTTTTTTCAAGGTGTATGAAAAATTGAGACCAAACGATAAGCACCATACACTTTTTTCAGTTCCATTAGATAAAAAAATAATAATTATAGTGTAAAATGTAATAAAAAATAGGTTTTGAGTATGAAATTACATTTAATAAGATATCATACCCACTCATTTTACATGAATCCATTTATTTATATTAAATGAACACAATAACTTGAAAATCACTTTTCTTAGAATCTACACCATTTTCATAAAATGTTTCTCTATTTTTTTTGGAAAGAATGAAGGATGGATCCCAAAACCCTTTTTTAATAATTTTTAAAACATTGAAATAATATCCATTGTAAAAAAAACATTAAAAAACTAAAACTCATTTATTCCATTTAAAAATCCATTTAAACACCCATTTCAAATTCACATCACTTTCCTTTTTGAATCCAATTTCCCAATCATTATATAAACCAATTTGAAAATGAACCAAAATCCATAATAATAGAATAAATAACAATATGACCCCACACATCACAAACATGATAATATGGATTAAAGAAACATGGTTCCAATAATTAATAAATGGGAAGGGGATATAATCAAAGTGTAAAACAAAATACCCTAAGGTATCCATGAATAAGATCTAATCCTCATAAAAAACCTCCAATACTTAACTAAGACGGTCCAAACTAGCGACGCAATCCCTACACTATGGAAAAAATGGGTATTTGCGACGGGGATAAATCCCGTCGCAAATAGCCCCGTTAGAAACTTATTTGCGATGGGGGAATTCCCCCGTCGCAAATAAGTAGTTATTTGCGACGGGATAGCTTTTCCCGTCGCAAAAGGACTGGCGCGCTTTGCGCGCCAAATCGCGGGAAAGTTATTTGCGACGGGCGGTAACCGCCCATCGCAAATAACCGGCGGCGGTAAAAGATATTGGCGACAGGAATATACCCCCCATCGCAAATAGTATGTCGGCAGATTGTTATTTGCGACGGGTCCCGTCACAAATGACTATTTACCCGTTGACTGTAATAAATGCTGGCTAAGATATTTGCGATGGGTACAGTCGCAAATAATACTATTTGCGACGGGATACCCGTCGCAAATAAACCCGTCGCAAATAATCTAACTTATAAATACCCCCATCTGTTTTTTTCATCCATTCTCAAACTCCATCTTCTAGTTCTCTCAAAACTCTATTTTTAGAGTTCAGCATTTCTTAAGTTTCATTTTTTTTCCGGAGTTGATATTGAAGTTTTCAACAACGATCAGAGATCAACCTCAAATCCATTTTAAAGGTATTTATGTTCATTTTAATTTAATATTTATTTTAAATTTTTTATTAGTTTCAATTATTCTTAATTAGTTTTAATTTAATTATGTTTAGATTGTTTTGTTACTTAATAAATTTAAATTATTAGTATTCATTGTTCATAGTTAATGGTAATTAGGAATAATTAGTAATAATTACCAATAATTAGTAATAATTAGTAATAATTACTAATAATTAGTAATAATTACCAATAATTACCAATAATTAATAATAATTTCCAATAATTACCAATAGTTAGTAATAATTAGTAATAATTACTAATAATTAGCAATAATTCGTAATAATTCGTAATAATTATCAATATTTAGTACTAAATAGTAATAATGAGTAATAATTACCAATAATTAGTAATAATAACAAATAATTAGCAATAATTAGTAATAATTACCAATAATTAGCAATAATTATTAATAATTACCAATAATTAGTAATAATTACAAATAATTACCAATAATTAGTAATAATTACCAATAATTATCCATAATTAGTAATAATTACCAATAATTACCAATAATTAGTAATAATTACCAATAATTATCCATAATTAGTAATAATTACCAATAATTACCAATAATTAGTAATAATGAGTAATAATTAACAATAATTAGGAATAATTACCAATAATTCGCAATAATTACAAATAATTACCAATAATTAGTAATAATTACAAATAATTACTAATAATTAGTAATAATTACCAATAATTACCAATAATTAGTAATAATTACCAATAATTATCCATAATTAGTAATAATAACGAACAATTACCAATAATTACCACTAATTACCAAAAATTAATAATAATTACCAATTATTAGTAATAATTAATAATAATTAGTAATAATTAGTAATAATTAGTAATAATTAGTAATAATTAGTAATAATTAGTAATAATTACCAATAATTAGTAATAATTAGTAATAATTAGTAATAATTACCAATAATTAGTAATAATTACCAATAATTAGTAATAATTACCAATAATTAGTAATAATTACCAATAATTAGTAATAATTACCAATAATTAGTAATAATTACCAATAATTAGTAATAATTACCAATAATTAGTAATAATTACCAATAATTAGTAATAATTACCAATAATTAGTAATAATTACCAATAATTAGTAATAATTACCAATAATTAGTAATAATTAGTAATAATTAGTAATAATTAGGAATAATTAGTAATAATTAGTAATAATTCGTAATAATTAGTAATAATTAGTAATAATTAGTAATAATTAGTAATAATTAGTAATAATTAGTAATAATTAGTAATAATTAGTAATAATTAGTAATAATTAGTAATAATTAGTAATAATTAGTAATAATTAGTAATAATTAGTAATAATTAGTAATAATTAGTAATAATTAGTAATAATCACCAATAATTAGTAATAATTACCAATAATTAGTAATAATTACAAATAATTAGAAATAATTACCAATAATTACCAATAATTAGTAATAATTACCAATAATTAGTTATAATTACCAATAATTAGTTATAATTACCAATAATTAGTTATAATTACCAATAATTAGTTATAATTAATAATAATTAGTTATAATTACCAATAATTACCAATAATTACCAATAATTACCAATAATTACCAATAATTAGGAATAATTACCAATAATTACCAATAATTACCAATAATTACCAATAATTACCAATAATTACCAATAATTACCAATAGTTACCAATAATTACCAATAATTACAAATAATTACCAATAATTACCAATAATTACCAATAATTACCAATAATTAGGAATAATTAACAATAATTAGCAATAATTACCAATAATTAGAAATAATTACCAATAATTACCAATAATTACCAATAATTACCAATAATTAGCAATAATTACCAATAATTACCAATAATTACCAATAATTACCAATAATTAGAAATAATTAGCAATAATTACCAATAATTACCAATAAATACCAATAATTACCAATAATTAGCAATAATTACCAATAAATACCAATAATTACCAATAATTACCAATAATTACCAATAATTACCAATAATTACCAATAATTAGTAATAATTACCAATAATTAGTAATAATTACCAATATAATTTTTTTCATAAATATTAATTATATAATAATAACATTATTACATTATTAGTATATTTTATTATTAATATTAAAATAATATAATTTTCTATATTATATACAATTCTCTTTTCATCTGTGTATTTTTTGTCTCCACATGTAATATTTGCATTCTTTTTCAAAATTATCAACCTACTCACCAATGGAGAGGTGAAAGTGAATGCAAATATTACATCTGGAGACAGAATGTTAAACACAAAGATGAAAGGAGAATTGTATATAATATATAAAATTATATTATTTTAATATTAAAAATAAAATATACTAATAATGTAATAATGTTATTATTATATAATTAATATTTATGAAAAAAATTATATTAGTATTATTAAAATAATAAAAAATCAATATAATATTAAAATTATCAATATTTTTAACATGTTTTGCTTTATTCTCAACATATTCAATCTTTGATTGAGTGTTTTTTCTAACAAATTATTCAAAACCAGTAATGCTTTTATATTTGATAGAAAAATATGGAACAACGAGGTCGTCAATAGTCATTATTAGATGACCACATATGGATAAATCAACTTAGAAATCCAAACGGTTCTGGTTTAAATCCAGTATATATAGAGGGTGTGGAGACTTTTTTATCATTTGCGGCATCAAATCCAGAATTTGTTTCAGAAGGAAAAATAAAATTCCCTTGTAGAAAATGTGCATTGAGAACATTTGACACATTTGACAAAGTGGGGGGACATCTCTTGCGTTTTGGTTTTCAACCAGATTATGTTTTTTGGTATCAACACGGTGAATGCAGTTCCAGAGTAGGTGATACAAACTTGATTCTGAATCCATCCCAGTTTCAAGATTTAGTACATGATGTTGCAGGTTCATCTGTTCAACATACAGAAACTCCGGCTGATATAGATTCAAATCATGAGTTGGCACCGTCTGAATTTTATGAGTTGTTGAGGTCTGCTGAGGATGCATTATATCCTGGCTGCAAGATGAGCAAATTAGAAGGAGTTTCAAAATTTATGGCTATCAAATCAGATAACGGAATGTCAAACACCTGTTTTGACCAGATATTTTCTTTGCTTAAAACACTGTTACCCAAAGGAAATGTTTTTCCTGCAAATTACTATGAGAGTAAGAGGCTGGTTCAAAATTTGGGACTTATTTGTCAGAAGATTCATGCATGTTCAAATGACTGTATTTTATATTCTGGGGAAAATGAGTTGTTGGATAGTTGTCCCACATGTGGGCAATTGAGATATAAAGAAGGGAAACATGGGAAGTCTGGTTTGATTCCTGTAAAACAGTTGAGATATTTTCCGCTTACATCCAGATTTCAGCATTTATTCATGTCTAAGAATACAACGACAATGATGTCATGGAATAAAGTGAATATTTCAACCGATAAAAGTTTGAATCATCCAGCCGATGGTGATTCATGGAAAAATTTTGATAGAGTGCATCCATCCTTTTCTTTAGAATCTAGAAATGTTCGACTAGGCCTTTCCACTGATGGTTTCTGTCCGTTCGGATCTTATGGTAGTCAATATTCATGTTGGCCTGTTTTTTTAACTCCGTACAATTTACCTCCATGGATGTTGATGAAGGAGCCATATATCTTTTTGACTTTACTAATTCCAGGACATCCAAAGAAAAATATTGATGTTTATTTGAAACCATTTATTGATGAATTAAGTTTATTGTGGAGTACTGGTGTCAGTACATATGATGTTTCTACGAAACAAAATTTCATACTGAGAGCAGCATTGATGTGGACAATTAGTGACTTCCCGGCTTATGGGATGTTATCTGGCTGGAGTACACATGGTCAGAAATCATGTCCTTAATGTATGGGAGAGAACAAAGCATTTATTCTCATTCATGGAAAGAAACCTTGTTATTTTGACTGTCATCGCAGATTTCTACCAGCTGATCATCCTTTTCGCAGAAACAGATCTCATTTCAGAAAAGGAACAATTGAAAGAGATTGACCTACAAAAATGCTATCAGGTTCGGAGTTAAAATCAGTTGTATTTTCATTACCTCCCATCACTTTTGGTCCCACAATAAACCAACAAAAAATTTCTGGTTTTGGGAAAGAACACAATTGGATTAAATGTAGCATATTTTGGGATTTTCCATATTGCTCTGATTTGTTGGTCCACCACATGTTGGATGTCATGCATATTGAGAAGAACTATTTTGATAATTTGTTTCATACAGTTTTGGATACGCCAGGAAAGAGCAAAGACAATGTAAATGCACGTTTAGATCTTGCCCAAATTTGCAGGCGTCCAGAACTGGAACTATTTGAGAATGTCAGAACAGAAAGGTTACTGAAACCAAAAGCAGCTTATACACTGTCTAAAGAAAACCGTTTATTATTTTGTCAGTGGATTGTAGATTTGAGACTTCCAGATGGTTGTACTTACAATTTGGGTAGATGTGTAAAGAATGGTCATATTACTGGATTAAAAAGTCATGATTGTCATGTTATAATGGAAAGACTTATACCCATTGTATTAAGAGGTCTGTTGAATTCTGTGATTTGGGATTCCATAACAGACATGTCTCATTTTTTTTGGGAAATTTTTGCGACTACAGTAGATTATGATGCTCTATGAAAACTTTAAGAAGATGTTGTTGTAATTATATGTAAACTGGAAAAAATATTTCCGCCGTCTTTCTTCGAATCAATGGAACATTTGATGTTACATTTTCCATATGAAGCCAAATGTGGAGGTCCAGTACAGTTTCGATGGATGTACCCATTTGAAAGATGCATGCAAAAATTGAAAAGAAAAGTACGTAACAAAGCATCTGTTGAAGGATCTATTGCAGAAGCTTATTTGCAAGAGGAAATATCTTTTTTCTGCTCCCATTATTTTGAATCTGAGTATCCTTCAAAACACAACCGAATGGGATGGAACGAGAGAAATATTGATGAAATCGACAATCAATTATCTGTTTTCAACCAGATAGAGCTTGGTTTTGGTGGAGTTTATGAACACTAGCTTTCGGATGATGAACATCACAGAGCTCATACATATGTTCTGCTCAACTGTGAAGAGATGACATCAGTTGTATTGTAAGTGTTTATATCACTTATTCTATCATTTATGTTACAGTAAATAACTTTGTTTTTTATAGGTTGTATGATAATCATATCAAGAAACAAATTCCACAAATTACAGCAGCTGCTCTCGAAGAATGCCGACAGAAAAATTTCTCTCAGTGGTTTCAAAAACTGGTAACATAATTTATTTATCTTTTAGCAACTCATTCAATGTACAGTTTACTATATTGATAATTATTTCACAAATTTTCATGTGTCTCGACATGCTGATAAAATTGACAAACGACTATGTATATTGAGTAACCCACCTTCCAAACTTGTTAAAAATTATAATGCATATGTGGCGAATGGATTTCGATTTCACACACATGCATATGGGGAATAAAAAAAACAATGAATAGTGGAGTTAGCTTGAGAGGATCTCATCATCGAGAAAATGAAGTTGACTTTTATGGCATACTTGATGAAATCATTGAACTCTGTTATCTTGGACAACATTACATAACCATGTTCAAATGTCAGTGGTTGGATACAGATAGAGGCGTGCGTGTTCATCTGACTCATGGAATCATCGATATTAAATGTAAAAGTGTTCTCGCAGTAAATGAACTATTCTTATTGGCTCAACAGGCACATCAAGTTTATTATGCAAAGTATTGTGCTACATTAAGAGAGTTGACTGATTGGTGGAGTATAATAAAAATCAAAATTCGAGACAATCAGTTTAGTCAAAGTGAATGTTCTTTCACTGATGTGCAAGGAATTGAAGTTTTTCAAGAGAGTACTCAAAATCAATCTTTTTTACAAAGATAATTGAGTATCAATGACGACACCCCACATTTAAGAGTCGGTGATGACGATGATGTTAATGATGTCACATATGAATTTGAAATGGTAAGAGATGAAGCAACTAGAACTCAAATGGATATCGATGATGTTGACGAGGAATATGAAGATGACATTGACATATATGAAGATAATGATGAAGATGAACACTGATAGAATTTCATGGTAGTTATATACAATCATAACTAATATATATATATATATAATAGTAATTATCAATTATTTGCTAACAACATTAACATTTTCTGTTTCAGATGGACAACGACACATTTCGTGAGTTGGCGGATACTGACCTGCCTTTCGATGCAGATGAGTTGCTGGCAGAAGACCCTCAGCCTACAGGCGCTCCAGGGAGTATGCGGAGGGGGCGCAGTCTTGCACGATTGATGATTCCTGACCCCGTCTCCGAGCGACGTCCACGTCTTGGGTTTGATCCACGCACACGGAGGTGTAATAACCTGTGTGATAACCTGTGGATTTGACTAAGATTTCATTAATCTATTCACATAATAAATGTTTATTATTTTTATACTTTTCCACATATAGCAGTCGGACAGGGCAATGCTATTTTGCGCAACTATTTCTCTCAGCCTTGGACCACATGGGAGCAGATTCCCATTGATGTGCAGAAGGCCATGTTCGGCCATTGGTAGGTATGTATGTAAATAATTAATTTTTTTTTTGAAAATTATTTCATTTCTAACTTGATATTTTAATTTATTTGTAGGGTTTATGGTATCCGATCGAGGATACCATGCGTGACGCCATCCACGAGGCATGGGAGGTGGCCACGCGTGATCTCTTTCGTCAGTTTTTGCACAATTTAAGAAAAGCTGCCACGAAGAAAGCATGAGTGTTAGTTTTTGACGAGTCATGTAGAGTACACCGACTAGAGTACATTTCATCCCATGTATGGGATGGATTATGTGCGCACTGGTTGAGTGATGCCTTTCAGAGGAGATCATCGGTGGAGAGGAAGAATCGGGGGAGACAGGAGGTGACTAATCAAGATGGGAGTCGTACTTTCAGTACTCATAGACAACATCTGGTACGTACATTATTTATAAATATTTTATATAACTATAAATACTAACAGTTTATTTTTTATTCTTATAGGCTGTCGAGCACCCCGATATTACAGAGTACGACGTATATCGGAGGATGTATAGTGATCCTGCTACTGGGGAGCTGAGAGGTGATCGTCAGCGTCACATCATGGTCAGTATTATTTGTTTTCAAGTTTAAAAATTAACTGCATATAATATATTCACAATTTTAATTTTAAATTGCAACTACAGGAGTCATATGAGGCTGCAGCGTCACAGACCTGGCCTGAGAGTCAGGCCAAGTCATCAGATCAGAACACTGGCCGTCAGTTTGATGAGGCGACATGGATGCAGGCCACCCAGTATGCCTTCGAGAAGGGCCGGGTAGTTGGTATCAGCTCTCGACTGACTCCTGGAGATTATTATGGCAGTGCTGCGATGTCGGCGTCCAGCTTGAGAGGAGCTCATGCATCTTCTTCTACTACACAGTATAAGGATCAGTTGCGATCTCAGACTGCACTGATAGAGAGTCTCCGACAGGATCAGGAGCAGATGCGTCAGCAGCAGCAGCAACATGAGGAGAAGCGTCGACGCCAACAGCAGCTGTACGAGGAGCAGATGAGTCGGTGGCAGCAACAGCATCAGGAGCAGATGGAGTACATGCACTGACTCACTCATGCTTTAGGGATGGAGTTTCCTCCACCGGCATCTGCAGATCCCCCCCCCCCTCCTTCAGATTAGAGTTTGTTTTTATGTTATAAAATTTGTTAAATCAAAATATGAATTTTTTTTCTATTCGTAGTTTCTGTCTCATTATAAAATATTAATAATATTATATTTTGAAATAACAATATTAATATGAATAATAATATTATTTATATTTTATAATATTAAATTATATATATATATATTAAAATTTTATAATATTATAATTTAATTATATTTTTTTGTAATATTAGAATTATTTTAATATTTGAATGTAAAATAATTCTATTATTTTTATATTAATTAAAATAACTTATTAATATTTTTTTATTTATAATTATAATTCTAATATTCTTATATTAATTAAAACCATTTATTAATATTATATTATTTTTTATTTTTGAATTATAATTCTATTATTATTATATTAATTAAAATAATTTATTAATATTTTTTTTTTATTTTTGAATTATATTTGGATTATTATTATATTAATTAAAATAATTTATTAATAATTTATTTTTTTATTTTTTTAGTATTTGCAACGGGATACTATACCCGTCGTAAATAGTATTATTATAATATTGATTAAAATAATTTATTAATATTTTTAATTTTTTTTTAAAAAAAAACTAATTGCGACGGGCCCGTCGCAATTAGTAGTTGCGACGGGCCCGTCGCAATTAGTTTTTTAAAAGTTTTCACAAATATGCGGACTAATATTTGCGACGGGAAGAATCTCCGTCGCAAATAATACCTTTAGCGACGGGGCCGTCGCAAATAATTGTTGTTGCGACGCCATTTTCCGCGACATGCTATTTGCGACGGGACCCCGTCGCAAAAGCCTATTAGCGACGGGATCCCGACGCAAATAACCCGTCGCAAATGCCATTATTTCCAGTAGTGCTAGAATGATGTATTGGACCTATCTTGTCTATAGAAATATTTTTTAAGTCTCTAAAGATAAATCTCCTAGGTGTAAAACACTACCATGTTATGTAATATTTTTTTACAAGCCCACTCGATCTAGAATCCACACTCAGTTTTTCTAGATCCCATGGTCTAGCAATCCAACATCCCTTTTGAGAACATTTTTTTACTAAATATTACACATATTTATACCAATAATTAGTCCCATGATAATCACATGAAATGTATAAAATAGAGGTGATCAATTATACATGTCAATATAAAAAAGCAGTAAATCTAATATCACCTCTTACACCATTCAAATAAACCACCCCTTCCACATTTCATTTATATCATTGAAATATACAAAATTACGCTCATTCCATAATTAACATCATGGAATAAAAACATTGCTATCGAGACTCAAAATTCAATAAGGGGGATCAAGAGGATGTAATGCCCCGACCCTAGTTACCCAGACTCCGTGCATTATTACATAATATTGTCATGATCACAAGGGATCAAGTCTTGAAAGACTGACTAGTTTAGTAGCATTAGAAGTACTAGATACAAACATAAGTTTTACATTACATCATGAGATAAAAACAAGATCAAAATTTTGTCCCCTTTGAACACACTTATATCCCTTAGCCCATCCCTGCAGGTCAACCATAAAAAAATTCTTCATATCCTAGGAAAAATAAAACATAGAAAGGGGTGAGCTCAGTCTCTCAGTAAGGATAACAATATAGCAGAAAAATTCATAAATAAGCATAAACATTTAAGAAAATGTATAAGAATAAAACATAATACTTTTAAACATAAACTTCAGCATAATATGGAAAATATAAATCAAATATTTCCATTTACTTATTCACATGGATATTCTACAAGTCGAATAATCACATGAAATATCAATAACCAATTTCATAATGATGGAATGCATAATTCCAGACTTCATAACCACATAGTCAAGGCTTCATTCCAAGAATACAAATAATATTTTGTTAAGGTCTTGTTCCAAGACACTAGTTTGTCTCATGAGACCTACTGATGCATTGAGGAGCTATAGTGGGCTCCACCCGTCACTTAATAAGTCCAATACATTCCTCATATGAAAAGATTGAAACATAACACAAACATTTGTATTACAACTAGAATATGAAATATTAATACTTTAACCATAAACCATGAATGGTATAAAACATCCATAGTCAAACATATCAAAAAACCTTTAATACAATATGGAAGATTGTATCATAATAAATCAACTTCAAACAAGTGTAAAATCCATCAAAGGATGTTGACATAGATGAAATCAAAACCATTTGAGATAAATATATCTTTTTATTTTGAAATAATTTATAAGTCATATAATTATAAAATAAAACATTTATTTTGATAATATTCTTATAAGCTTTTAAGGGAAGCTTTTAAGATGTTCTAACAGTGGAAAATAGCTACACCCGCCGTATAAGTTAAACAAAACATTCATTCCTTAATTTTGTTGAAAAGGTCGTAAAGTACCTTGTTTGGAAAATGACGGAAAGATTACTTTATAAATTTTTTATAAAAATTAAAACATGATTATAAATGAGTTTAACCCATATTCTAATAAATAGTAAAAATGTTTTGAAATAAATTTTTAAGAAACACGGATGTAGATGATAAAGAGTTCCTAGTATATACTCACATATAAACAACCTCAGATAATGAAGAGATTTTATAATTAACCATTACCTTGTACTTTTCCTTGGTAGAGGGTATGTTAACCTCATTTATTATAGTCAAATAATTTTTTTTAAATTATACAAGGACTAAATACATAAATATGATATCATATATGCTTTTTTAATAATTATTTGTTAATAATATTTCAATAATATCATTGTTTCAGGTGTTAACTGATTCATTTTCCTTTATATGCATGGTTATGCAAGCCATGTTTATTAAGGATAGGATGTATTTTATTCATATACAGAATGATATTAAGTTCTTAAACATTATTTTTAATCATAAAATGAAAATTATTCTTGAATGGTTATGACGGGGAATGAATTTCATCACTTTCGTGGAGACAGCAATCCGTACATACGCACGAGTGACAATATCATTCTATTGATGGTGAAATCGTATATAATTGGATGGTATATGATATATACAGAATCCTTAACATGTTATATTTATTATTTACATTAGTTATACTCATTATTATACCCATCCAAATAATGAAGTGTTTGAATAACAAACTACACCACGATGTGGAGGCGGTATGCCGTACATACACACGTATGGTGACTTTTCATTCATAAGATGGATAGAATAATGAATATGGTTGTACCATATTTATAATAACATCATAGAATTTATAAGGTACTGGAGTTATTATTTTGTTATGGAAACAATAAATAAAGAGGAAGTGGAAGAAGAAATGAACTTTGAAAGAGGTGGTGAAATTATTAACTCTTTTTCGGGTGTTTCCTTTTAAGTTGATCAAAAGGGATCCTTAGGTTGGAATTATGATCAATTTAAGGCCTCTAGGTAGAATTTAGGGTAGTTTGGAGGATATTTTATTAGGGTTTGTCTAAGCCAAATGGCTTTGGAAGTGTTATTTTGAGAGAAGGGGAAGAACCCTTTTATAAGAGAGGCGAGGGCCACTTTAGGAAAAGATTGAAATATTATTTTATTATACAATCATATTCGGTTTATAATGGCTCCAAAATGATTTATTTTGATGCTAAGGTGGGGTTGGGTCGAAAAACTCTCAACTAATAGGTTCTAGACCGGTTTAGGTCACCATATTAACCATATATTTTAGATTTAACTCTTAGTTAAATAGTATAACTTTTACCATGTATTCTTGTATTATTATAATAAATGGTTAATAAACTTATTATAAAAAGAAAAGATAACCCCAAGTGGTTCACTATTGATATATATAACCTTATATAAGTTCTATGGACAATCATTAGATTTTTAAGAGTATTATATCAATTAATAATATAGTATTTGTTTTAAAAACTCATTTATGTCAGTTTTGACACTATTTGGTATTTTGTTTTGGTGAAAGTATTAAAAACTTTATCACATCAAAAATATTTATTTAATCAACCCTAACATGTCATATTGACCTATAAAATTATTTTAATTCATCAGAATTATCAATTTACATTTATTCGGATATTTATAATATCAATTATTTTAATCATTCATTGATAAGGTAATTACTGCATCATCATTGTGTCATATTTAAATTTAATTATTTAATGTCTAAAATTTATAAATAAAATACCATTATTTATGAAATATTTTTATCTTTATAATAAATATTTATAGTTTAATTTATCTTTTTTATTACCTTATATTAAAAATGGTTTAGTTATTAAACATTGAATTTAACACTTTTAACTCTTCTTTAAATAAAATAATAATAAATGTCCTAATCTAATCCAATATGAACAAAAGGATAATATTTTATTCCTAAGGTTTATTTTGGTAGAAATAAACTTATAAAATAGAATTAGGACATGTGTTAGGGAAATTACACTATCATTTTTAACCTTTAGTAACCCGATTTACTTTTAACCATGGTAAATAAAAGTCAGAAGTTACTATTCACGAAAAAATATTTTAATCTTATTAAACCACATTTTAATTACTAATGTGAACTGTTTCTCTTAGATTTTTGAAATTCAATTCACAGAAGTAGTAAAATTACATTTTATGCAAATTTGTAAATGCGCCTAGAAGGTGGGTAAAAGACGGTAAAATGTTCAATAAAATTTTATATATATAATATTATTATAAAATAACTTCAATGAATTACATTGAACATATATAGGTATTATGTATCTAATTTTACCTAATATAAATTTAAATAAAATAACTAATTAATTAAATAAAAATTTGATTTTAAACAATAACTCAATTTTTTTTTACTTTTCATTAAAAATTGAATGTTTTCAGAAAAATACAAAAATGCACCCTAAGATAATTTTGATATTCCAAATCCAAAAATGAAGTCCATTTTGAAAAATAAAATTTATAAAATTTAAAAAATTGGGTATTACTATTCATAATTGCTAGTTTGATTGGTTGTGGGGTGTTAGAACTCGAAGTTTCATACAACATAAGCTATTGTATTATTCAAAGAGAAGCATACTGTGGAAGCTTGGGGTGTTACATTCTTCCCTCCTTAAAATAATTTCATCCTCAAAATTTGTTGAAAGTTATAGCATAAAAAGATTTGGGTGGTTCTTCATCATATGTTCCTTGGGTTCCCACATTGCCTCTTCTATCTTATGGTTTCTCCAAAGAACTTTTATCAGACGAGTCGCCCGGTTTCTCAACACTTGTTCTCTGGTATCAAGAATTCTGATAGGCTCTTCACAATAATACAGGTCAGGTTCCAGTTCTATTTCTTCATAGGTGATTACATGCGTTGGGTCAGGCATGTATTTTCTTAATAGTGATACGTGGAACACATCATGATCTTTGGAGATACTTGGCGGTATTTCCAAATGATAAGCTAACTCAAATTCATTCTAGAATTTCAAAAGGTCTGATGTACCTAGGACTTAATTTACCCTTCTTACCAAAATGTATAACACCCTTCCATGGAGATACCTTCAAGAAAACATGATCTCCTACTTGAAATCCCAAATCCTTCCTTCGGTTATCGACATAGATATTTTGCATACTTTGAGCTGCTTCAATGTGTGTTTGGATAAACTTCACCTTTTATATTGTTTCCTCAACAAGTTCTGGGCCTACGAGTTTTCTTTCACTAACATCATCCCAACAAGTTGGTGTGCAACATCTCTTTCGATATAACACTTTTTATAGTGCCATATAAATATTTGAATGGAATCTATTGTTATAGGAAAATTCTACCAGAGGTAAATATTGATCCCACATACCTTGAACGTAAAGTGAGAAAGATATATACATGTATTATAAGGTTTGAATAGTCTATTCTGATTGTCCATCAGTTTGAGGGTGGTAGGCAGTGCTCAAATGAAGTTCAGTATCCAAGGCCTTCTGAAGACTTTTCCACAATCTTGATATAAAAGGGGGATCACGATTAGAAACAATCAATATGGGTACTCCATGAAGTCTTACAACTTCATTGATATATAGTATTTCTAAACTTTCAAGTGGAAAATATTCTCTTATAGCAAGAAAATGTGCTGACCTGGTAAAACGATCTACAATGACCCATATTTCATCATTAATTCTAGGAGTCTTGGGTATCCCAATGAAAAATTCCATTGTAATATCATCCCATTTCCACTCAGGTATGGGAAGAGGTTACATGACTCCTCTAGGATGTTTTCTTCCATTCTTAACCTGTTGACAAACCATAAATCTTGACCCATAATCAGCAATCTCCCTTTTCATGTTATCCCACAAAAATGTTCCTTCAAATCTCTATACATTTTAGTGCTACTAGGGTGTATAGAGATATTGGAGCTATGAGCATCATCCAATAATTCCCTTTTTAGATTAAGTATATCAAGAACACAAATTATCTTCCCAAATTTCAAAATTCCATCTTCATATACGAATTCAATCAATCTCCCATCATTCAAAACTTTAATTTTCTTTTTAAACTCCTCATCATCATTCTGAGAAATTTTTATCCTTTCTAGTAAAGATGGTTTGAAAACCATTTGAAAATTTATTGATGTTTCACCTTCCATGATTATTCCCATATCTCTCTTTACTATATCCATGAACATAGTATCCCTTTCAATTCTCATCTTGTTCAAAACTCCATGATCCTTTCTACTCAAAGCATCTGCCACATTATTTTCCTTCCCCTGGTTGTAGTGTATAGTGCAATCATAATTCTTGAGTAGTTAGAGCCATCTCCTTTGCCTCATATTGAGTTCTTTCTGTGAGAAAATATACTTCAAACTCTTGTGATCGGTATATATCTCACATTTTTCACCATAAAGATAGTGTCTCCATATCTTCAAAATAATGATTACTGCTGCTAACTCAAGATCATGGGTGGGATAGTTTTGTTCATGAACTTTTAGCTGTCATGATGAATAGACAGTGACTCTATCATTATTCATAAGGACACAACCAAGTCATTTCTTTGAAGCATCACCATAAATAAAAAACCCATCATTCCCCGATGGTAGAGTCAAGATAAAAGCATTGATTAATCTTCTATTCTATTATTCAAAACATTATTCACACTCAACTGATGATATCCAGATCAAAGGTCAATCTTTGAAAAATATAGAGCTCCATGAAGTTGATCGAATAAATCATCAATGTGAGGTAGGGGATATTTGTTCTTTATCATTATATAATTGATCTCCCTGTAGTCAATACACAACATCATAGATCCATCTTTATTCTAAAGAAAAAGAATAGGGGCTCCCCATAGAGAAACACTAGGGAGAATAAATCATTTATTACTCAATTAATTTAGTTGTTTCTTTAGTTCAACTAATTACACTGTGGCCATTCTATAAGGGGCCTTCGATATGGGCCTTGAACTAGGAATTAAATCAATGGAAAACTCAATTTCTCATTCTAGAGGATGTCCAGGTAAATCCTCTGGAAACACATCAACATATTCTTGCACAATAGGTACGTTGTATATTTGAACATTATTTTCCTCACCGATAGTTATTTAATTTTCTTCCTCCCCAATAATTGAATTTAGTAAGGCTACTGAGGGTGGATCTAGATAAGAATCAGGTGGTGACTTTTCTTCTCTAATGATAAGGTACTCTTTATCATCATCGAAAATTTAAACCTCCTTCTTCTTACAATAAATTTTTTCATCATGGTCCAAAAGACAATCTATACTGGGGATTATATCAAATTCAATCATGGGTATGGCGATGAGATCAGCAGATAAAGAACATTTATATGCCATAATGGGAACTAATTCACAAAACATTGTTGCAATGATACTTTCCTTAGGAGTTTTTACTGAAAACTCCATTGTTAAATCAAATTAAAAATATCTATTTTTCTTAGAAAACTGGGAAGATATGAAACGATGTGATGATCAAAAATCAAATAAAGTATTGTATAAACTTGAGGAAACCATTAAATTATCTTCTACCACATCTTTCGGAGCTTCAACCTTAGTAGTAGTGATCCCAGAAGATTTTCCTTGGTCCCTTGGCCTTTTTTGAGGTAAGTTTCCTTGTCACTTAGGACATTCATTTGCATAATTCCCCATTCCTCTAAAATTGTAGTATTCAACATTGACATCCTCTTTCTTTCCCTTGCAATCACAAGCTTGGTGGCCTTTTTCACCACACTTGTAATAGAATCACATTCCCATGAGAAAAGTACTGGGGTGTCTTTTCCCACACTTACCATAGGATGGAAATTAAACTTTTCCCTACTTCCCCTATTTCCATTTCCAGAGTGTTCAACAGATCTCTTCTTCTCTTTCTTTGATTGAAAGTCATAAGACTTAGAGAATTCCTTTATTATCTTGATAGCACTTGAGACAATATATTCGTATGATGAGAATTATTATGGGACTAATGATCGATGGAGAGGTGGTTTTAACCCATCAAATAATTGATCAATATTACTCCTTAGGTTATGTATATAATCTGCTACATGCCTTGCCAACCTTGTAACGTTATCCTCATACTTTGCGACATTATCATCCTCCTTTTTCCTCAGACTTAGAAATTGTCTTTCCATATCCGCTTGATGGTCACAAGGAAAGTATTTTTCTAAGAAAAGATCTTTAAACTCCCTCCATTTAATATTTGATACTTCTTAATCTTCCTTTGTGTTTTTAATTAATGACCACCATTGATCTGCATCTACCGTGAGGCGATAAACTGCCATGACAACTTTTTCCATTTTGCTACTCCCTAAAGCATGAAATATTTTCTCTAAAGAACTTATCCATTGCTCAAATACAAATGGATTTTTATTCCCATTGAATGTTGGTGGTTTTTTCCTCATGAATAGGTCTAACATTGATCCTCCATGTTTTGGATCAGGGTGCTCCATACGGGTAAGGTTGTTATTTATAACCTAAGTGAGTTGTACCTATATGGTGATAAGCTGATCAGCACCAGTTGCATCACCAACTCCACTATAATTATCTTGAGTAGGATGAAAATACCTACATGGATTATGTGCATTGATACAGTTTCCATTCCTTCCACTAGGTTCTATTTATAAAAAATGGCATACATTAGATTATTTTATGAATTGAAATACAAAAGTCCAAACTTGTAAAACACTTCAAATAAATTGAACAGTTTATGGATATAATCCATAATCATAAAAAGGTTTTCTTGGAGGAGGTATATACTCATAAATCCTTCATAATGGTTTGTAATTAAAATCTGAATTATTCTAAGCATATCCCCAGAGAGTGTCACAACAAAGAGTACAATAAGGCCTGTTGTCGTGTACCCAGATACCCCGGGTCAATCCCGAAACTCCATGTCAGATTTTTCAATTCTAGGTACATCTATGCCAGATCCACCTCTACCTGCTCATCTCTAGACAAGGATTCATTTATTGGATAACTCACAAAATATCTACATTACCAAAATTCGAGGAAGTTCTTCTATACTAATCCTCAAAGTCTATCTTAGGGTAATGTTCTCTAATTAGAGTTTTCTAAATCTAGTTTCCAAGGTTTGTACTAAACCTCCTCTGATACCAACTGTAACACCTCGACCCTAGTTACCTAGAGTCGGTGCATTATTAAATAACATTGGAATGATCACAATGGATAAAGTCCTAAAAGACCAATCAGTTTAGTAGACTTAAAAGTACTAGATAAAAATAGAAGGTTTACATTACATCATGAGATAAAAACAAAAACAATATTTTGTCCCCTTTGAACATACTTATATCCCTTAGACGATCCCTGCTAGTCTACCATAAAATAATTCTTCACATCCTAGAAAAAATAAAACATATAAATGGGTGAGCTCAGATGCCCAGTAAGGATAACAATATAGTGGAAACTTTCATAAATAAGAATAAACATTTAAGACAATGTATAAGACCAAAACATAATTATTTTAAACTTAAAAATCAGCATAATATGGAAAATATAAATCAAATAATTCCATTTACTTATTCACATGGATATTATTCTAGTCAAATAATCACATGCAATATCAATATCCAATTTCAAAATGATGGAATGCATAATTCTAGACTTCATAACCACATAGTCAAGGCCTCATGCCAATACTACAAATAAGATTTTTTCAAGGCCTTGTGCCAAGACACTAGTTTGTCTCATGATACCTACCGATGCATCGAGGATCTATAACGGGATCCACCCATCACTTGCTAAGTCCAATGCATTCTTTATATGAAAATATTGAAATATAACATAAACATTCATTTTAAAACCAGAATAAGAAATGTTAATACACTAAACATAAACCATGAATGGTATAACTCATGCACAGTAAAACATATGAAAAAACCTTTAATATAACATGGATGATTTTATCATAATAAATAAACTTCAAACAAGTGTAAAATCCCTCAAAGGATGTTGACATAGATGAAATCAAAACTATTTGAGAGAAATATCTCTTTTTATTTTAAAATCATTTAAAAGTCACATAATTATAAAAGAAAAAACTTATTTTGAAAATATTATTACAATATTTTAAGGGAATCTTTGAAGATGTTATAACAATGGAAAATAGCTACACCCTTCATATAAGTAAAAAAAACTTTTTCCCTAAATTTTTTCAAAAAGGTCGTAAAGTACCTTGTTTGGAAAACAACAGAAAGATTCCTTTATGAAAATTTTAGAAAAAGTAAAAAAAGGGTATAAATGACTTTAACAAAAAGTCAAGGAAATAGTAAATTTTTTTTGAAATACATTATTAAGAAACACAGATGTGGATGATAAAGAGGTCATAGTAGATACTCATGTATAAACAACCTTGGATAATGAAAAGATTATAGAATTAACCCTTAACTTGTACTTTTCCATGGTCAAGGGTTTGTTAACATCCTGTATAATAGTTAAATAATTTTTATTAAATTATAAAATAACCACATACATAAATATGATATCATATATGATCTTTTAATATTTCTTTGTTAATAATATTTCAGTAGTATCATTGTTTCGGGTGTTAACTGATTCGTTTTCCTTTATATGCTTGGTTATGTAAGCCATGTTTTTTATGGATAGGATATATTTTATTCATATCCAGAATGATATTAAGTTCTTAAACATTATTTTTAATCATAAAATGAAAATTATTCTTGAATGGTTATGATGAGGAATGAATTTCATCGCATTCATGGAGACGGTAATCCGTACGTACGCACAAGCGACAATATCATTCTATTGATGGTAAAATCATATGTAATTGGATTGTATATCATATATAAAGAATACTTAACATGTTATATTTATTATTTACATCAGTTAAACTCATTAATATACCCATCCAAATAATGAAGTGTTTAAATAACAAACTAAACCACGACGTGGAGACGGTAAGCCGTACGTACGCACATATGGTGACTTGTCATTCATAAGATGGATAAAATAATGAATATGGGTGTGCCATATTTATAATAACATCATATTATGTAAAAGGTACTGGAGGTATTATTTTGTTATGGAAACAAAAAAGAAAGAGGAAGCGGAAGAAGAAAATAACTCTGAAAGAGGTGGTGAAATTATTACCTCTTCTTCGGGTGTTTCCTTTTGAGTTGATCAAAAGGGCTCCTTAGGTTGGATTTCTGATCAATGTAAGGCCTCTAGCTTGAATTAAGGGTATTTGTGAGGATATTTGAGTAGGGTTTGGGTGAGGCAAATTGCTTTGGAAGTGTGATTTTGAGAAAAGGAGAAGTACCCTTTTATAAGATAGGTGAGGGTCACTTTAGGAAAAGCTTGAAATATTATTTTATTATTCAATAATATTTGGTTTATAATGGCTAAAAATGATTAATTTTGAGGATAAGGTGGGTATAGGTAGAAAAATTCTCAAACAATAGGTTTTAGATAGATTTAGGTCACCATATTAACCTTATCTTTTAGATTTAATTCTTAGTTAAATTGTTTAAATTTTACCATGTATTATTGTATTATTATAATAAATGGTTAATAAACTCACTATAAAAATACAAAAGAACCCAAAGTGGTTAATTATTGATATATATAACCGTATCTCAGTCCTTTTTCTGGACCTTATATTTTTAGGAATATTATATCAATTAATAATATAATAATTGTTTTAAAAACTCATTTATGTCAATTTGGACACTATTTGGTATTTTGTTTTGGTGAAAGTCATAACAACTTTATCACTTCAAAAAAAATTATTTAATCAAATATAACATGTAATATTAACCTAGAAAATTAGTGGAACTCATCAGAAGTCTCAATTTATATTTATTTGGATATTTATAATATCAATTATTTTAATCGTTCATTAATAAGGTAATTACTGCATCATCATTGTGTCATAAATAAATTTAATTATTTAATGTCTAAAATTTATAAATTAAATATTATTATGTAGGAAATATTTTTAGCTTTATAATTAATATTTATTTTCTAATTTATCTTATATATAAACCTATATTAAAAATGGTTGCCAACGAGCCCGTACCTGAGTGGTAAGGGCTCCTGCTTGGCATCCAAGAGACCCGGGTTCAAAACTGGGTGGAGGTGAATTTCTGGGTTACTGTAGTAGTACTATAGAAGTACTATAGTAGTTACTGTTCGGTACTGTATCAGCCGAAACTATTCACCCGATTTGGGCCTTCGGGCCACCGGTTTGGGCCTACGGGTCTCCAGGGCCTTCGGGTGAACAAAGGCCTTCAGGCCATAGGGCCGTCGGGTCATGTAGACAATTGAGTAGCCCAGTTCACACATAACATGCCCTAGAAGAGGATCATAGCAATAGGAGTAGCAGCCACCAGATGCAGAGCTAACCGGATTGAAAGAATGAGAGGGTATGGCAGCCGCCATCGGGACCAGGCACCGTGCAACTTTGTACGAGGCAATGCTAGCCGATCAGCACTGCAAGGTGGGGAGCTAAGAAGATCAATGATTTAAGATACTGGGGAGGGGAATTTTTAGTGGGCTGGGCCAATGGTCATGTAATGGGCATCGTATGCCCTTGGGCCTTCGGGTCATGTATTACGGGTCATGTCGGGCCCTGTGCCTTGGGCCTACGGGTCATGTACGGGTTCCCCTTCAACCCTTAAAAGGAGGATTATCTATAATAAAATAAAAACAAGGCCTTCAGGCCATTCATGATATATTAAAAATGGTTTAGTTATTAAAATTTGAATTTAACACTTTTAACTCTTCTTTAAATAAAATAATAATAAATGTCCTAATCTAATCCAAGAAGAACATAAGGATAATATTTTATTCCTAAGGTTGATTTTGGTAGAAATACACTTATCCAATAGAATTAGGACATGTGTTAGGATAATTATAATATCATTTTTTACCTTTAGTTACCTTATTTACTTTTAACCGTGGTAAATAAAAGTCAAAAGTTACTATTCACCAAAAATTATTTTCGTCTTATTGAACCACATTTTACTTACTGATGTCAACCATTTCTATCAGATTTTTAATATTCAATTCACAGAAGCGGTAAAATTAAGTTTTATGAAAGTTTGCAAATGCACCTAGAAGGTGGGTAAAAGACGGTAAAAGTTCAATAAAATTTTATATATCTAATATTATTATAAAATGACTCCAATGAATTAAATTGAACATATATAGGTATTATGTATCTAATTTTCCTAATATAAATTTAAATAAAATAACTAATTATTTAAATAAATAGTTTGTTTTAAACAATAACGTAGTGTTTTTCACTATTAATCAAAAATTGAATGTTTTTATAAAAATTCCAAAAACTCAACCTAAGATAATTTTGATATTCTGAAACCAAAAATGAAGACCATTTTGAAAAATAAAATTTATAAAATTTCAAAAAGTGGGTATTACTATTTATAACAGCTTGTTTGATTGGTCGCGGCGTGTTAAAAATTGAAGTTTCATACAACACAAGCTATTGTATTATTCAAAGAGAAGCATACCATGGATGCTTGGGGTGTTACAGAGGTTCTCAAACACACCCAAACCATTTAGAAACCATTAAAAGTGACAAATAAGGGTCTATCAAAAGTATATAGAATTAAAATTCATTTCTTAATGGTTTGAATCCTCACTAAAAACCATTCTTTAAAAATAAACCCTTGGAATTAATTTAAAAATAGTAATCCCAAATTTTTTAATCAATACCATTTGGAAGAACAATTCAAGAGTCAAAACGTTCTTCATTAAAAAACTCCAATAGTATAAACTACCCCTTTCAAATCAAATTAGGACCCAAACGAGGTTAAAGAGTTTTAAAACATCCTAATCTTTTTAAAAAAATTATTTTAATATTTTCCAAACACTTGGAATTTAATGTACCACTAGGAATTCCATGAAAAAACATTTTGATGTCCAAAATCACACATTATAAATTATTTTTTGACCCAAATGGGGTCAAAATATTTTAAACACTACATTTTATTCCAAAGCAATGAATGAACCACATAAAACTACTCTATCATAATGTATGGTCATATCACACACATTTCACATGGTTTGCCTAACTGTGCATAATCCATGTGATAAGAAATTATTATGGAAATATAATGTTGTGTGGTTACTCCTAGTACTTTCAGAAACTACACAATAACCATGCAAGAGAAACTATTCATATTTAAAATGAATAACACATAACAGTAACCAAGGAATATATAAGGGCTATTTCACGGTTTCTTATAAATTGTGTACCCCCAAAATGTGCACTAGTATAAAATATTATACAAAATTGAAAATTCGAACTCAAATACTATAAAAATTTTCATTACCAAAAAATAATTAAAAATAATAAATATAAATCAATACTATAGTGAAAAAGGTGTTAAAATCACCCCACTATGACACATTATACTCATAGAAAGTGCCATGTAAAATTGGAAGTAACTTGAGTTATTCAAAACCACAACCCATGGAATAAGGTTAGTTTGAGACAATAACTAGAGAGGGTCTAGGGAATGAAACTATGAAATATTGATGATCCCTCCATTCCAAAACATAAAGCCCACAAAACCATGATATGTCTCCAAGAAATATGTAACCATGATTACTGATACAAAACCCAAAGGATATAGAGACTGGGGATTGGTTTCCAAATAATTTAGAATTTCTCTAAATGGTGTTTCAAAAGGAGAACTTACCTTGTGATGAAAACATCAACTAAACGAATAGATCTCCATGAATATATAAGGAACAACCAAGAATCATCCAAATAAATTATTCTAAGATCTTAAAAATACAAACAACCACAAATAACTCAATTTACATAATGTGAAATCCATCACCAATCTTAACATGTATCATATGAACAAGGTAGAAATCACAATCATACCATAATAAGAAAAAAGGGATCTTGACCCTGGTCACCGTACTCAATGGGTAAACTAGGACATAAATATCAGAACATCATCCTATACTGAACCTTGTAAATCTAGAACCACTGAGTTCTTGACAACTCATAGGATACATCCTTCCTAATTACCCAATGACTTACCCAAAGGTCACCCATGATTAACCCAATGAGAAAAATTCATCAAAATGACCATAGTATAAGAAGATAACGAGATCCCTTAATGGAGGTAGCCATAATATTGAGGCATGAACTAAAATCCAAAAACACAAATCCATCCTGAAAAGCCAGAATACATTCACTCTACATCATAAACCATCATCATCCACAAGATAATGAATCAGGAATCCTCAATTAAAACAAAAATATGTTCCCCAAAATAAACAGCCACTCAATTAATTACCACAATATCACAAGAAAACACCAAAAGGATTCAATAACGATGTTATTAATATTTTCATGACATATTATATACTCCCTTTACTTATTTTATATGAAATGCTCATAATTTGTGTGGAATATTAATGTTTTAATAATAAGTATAATTTTTGTGCATTTTTAGAAGTAGTCCAATTGAGTCAGTTTACTATTTTATTTATAACTATCAACATACTGATTAAAATTGTGTGGTTATTGTTTTGTAGGATTCCTTATTCAATTTATCACATATCATTAGAAGTAATCATGGGCCAATTCTTCCATTTGAAGGCTCATATGGACCACACAAGATGACCCAAAGAATTTGTGAAGAAATTGGACCAGCCATGATGATTGAGTTACTGGTCTTACTCCTGAATCCCATATTTTTTTAAACTCCACCATGTGTTCGTGATTATCCAAAAGAATCATTGGTAAAAATTTCCAGGCCCAACTCTAAGAACAAGAGGCCCAAATGAATCTTTGAATTCCAGCCCACCATTCTGAATGAGAAGTAAAACCCTGACACTATTCATGACATATCTAATGCTTTAATCATCAAAGAAAGCTGATATTTTTCAGAGTGAAAGAGGAGATATATGTGGAAGAATTCGTTGAATAGATCATTCAGTTTTGAAGGCATATTCATATTCAAAAACTCTTTCAAATTTTGGACTTCAAAAAGACTGGATTGAAATGGACAGATTAAAATTGTTTAATAAGACGGCCATAACTTTGGATACATAGGTCCAAATGACTCAAAATTTTTAGAGAGGTCGGAAAACTTTTTTATCTACAACTTTGAAGAAGGAGATTTCTTGAGATTCGTCTGTTTGAATAGACAACATTGCGATTCAATTGGAAAGACAGATTGGGAACGAAAACAGTCCACTTCCTTGGGCTATAAATACATCCCCCTCCTCTCCTTCAAAGGGGTTGGCATTTCAAAAGATAGGAGCACATATTGGAACGCAAAAAATCCTTGAAAAGGACTTGGGAGGACCTACAATACTCAAGTTTTCACTTGAGATTCCCTTCCTCCTCTCTTTGTTTCCTTTCACTTTTGTGTTGTTCTTCGTTTGTAAACTTGTAAGTTTGTGTTTTGTAATTCTGTTTTAATGAAAATTTCTTCTTCAATATCTCTTATTCTTATCCAAAATCTGTAGTTTAATATTAATGTTTTTAAAATAGTTTAAATTCAGTTGAATCCCCTTCCCTTATTTTTCTTCCTCATTCAATCGAAAATCCATTTTTAATTATCATCATTGTCCGTGTGTGTGTGTTCGACGTACCACTCTTTTCTAATCCTTTTCTTTTTATTCTCTTGTTAATTCATCATCATAAATATATAAAACAGATTAATATTAATATCAATGGATGAGTAAATTTATTATTGGGGTGAGTCAAAATTGATGGATGTTAAGTGATTGAGAGTATTTTCTCGATGAATATTCTTTAATTTAACATTGTGTATGTTGGACTTAACATGTCATGAATTAATGACTTGTTTTGTTTAATGTATAGTTTCCATGGATTATTAGACCCATAAATAAACTACCATAAACAAGCTATGATTGATATTATAACACTAAGTTAAGTTAAGGCTTGGATTAAATCCTTAACACTTAGTAATTCCAATCAACATTATCTTGTGAAGTGGGTGTTAAATTAACTGCAATATAAAGCAAAGCTCTAGGATATCACAAGATTAACTCCCTAAAAATGAACTCACCCCAATATTTATCAAATTCTTAAATCAAACAACAATAATTAATCACTTTATTTAAGATTTGTAAACAAAACTTCCAATCAAAATACAATTAACTAAAAACAACTGACTATAAAAAAATTATCATCACCAAGGATTCGACCTGAGTGTTGCTATACACATTAGCAGAGCACCGGAACCTTGACCAGTCGATAGGCGACAATCATCCATGAATTTCAAATGGATTTGTTTCTGGGGATGGTTCTTTAAGTAGTCATTAGTTTTTGGTTATTGTAAAAAAAAACGAAATTGAAAAAAAAATTTGAAAAAAAACACAAAGAAAAACCCGTCTTCTCATAAAAATTATAAATTGAAAAATACAAAGAAAAACCCATCTTCCTTTTCCTTACAACATCTCTCTGAATGGCCCATAGCCTCCAAAAAATACCTCAGATTTTTTTGACCCTAAAATTGAGAGAACACTTCACCAACTTAGGAGGAATATAAGGGAAAATCAAATAATTCAAGAACCAGTTCTTGTCCAACCAATTGAATTAGATATGGCCAATCCTAGGGAACAAACACTTAAAGAACCTGATTCCCCTGATATGAATTACTAACCTCTTAGTATTCAATATCCAAACATAGAGGCTGAATTTGAACTCAAATCGGGTTTGATTCATCTTCTCCCTCATTTCCACGGGCTAGCCGATGAGGATCCACATCTTCACCTTAAAGAGTTCCAAGTGGCATGCTCTACCATGAAGCCTCAAGGGATTTATGAGGAACAAATCAAACTCCTAGAATTCACTTTCTCCATATCTTACACTACTAAGTCATTGCTCTACTACCTTCCTCCTGGTTCCATAACCACATGTAATGACATGAAGCGAATCTTCTTAGAGAAATTATTTCCTGCTTCTCGTACTGCTTCTATCCAAAAGAAAATAAGTGATATCCATCAGTTACCAAGTGAATCACTCCATGAATACTGGGAGAGGTTCAAAAATCTTGTTGCAACCTTCCCACACCAGAAAATACCTTACCAACTCTTGATCCAATACTTCTATGAGGGGTTATTGGCTATGGAGAGAACTCTCATTGATGCCACAAGTGGAGGTGCTCTTGTTGATAAAACTCCTTCAGTTGTAAGAGATCTCACAAGTAACATGGCTGAAAACACACAACAATTCCATACTCGAGCACATGATCAAGTCAAACAAGACCAAGATAATCAATCAATTGAGCCGAACAAGATGACTGAGTGGATGAGTGAACTTACAGGTCTTGTGCGACAACTAGTTGTGGCATCCAAAGCCCCAACCTCATCTTCTCCACAATCACTGTTTCCTGGACCTGTCAAAAACTGTGGAGTCTGCAACTCTTCATCTCATCCAACATAAACATGTCTACAACTTCAAGAGGATCAATCTGATTCATCTGGACCAATGGAGCTTAATGCAACATATGCTCAGCAGAACACCAACCATCAACTATCAGGTTAGTTTGTTAGAAACTTCAACCAACCTCACTCTGAGCCCTTATCTTCTTATTATAACCAAGGCCTTAGGTATGGTAATCCCATATCTCATCCCCCGCAATTCCCTTATCAAAACCCAAACCAGTTTCAATATGGTCAAGGTGTTGGTAACTTTCAACAACCTTATCCTTTTCTTCCTCAACCTCAAAGGAAAAATCCTCCTCCTGGATTCCATTATCATAGTGAGCCTTCCCAATTCCAAAAACAATACAATCTCTTTCCCAAGAACCAAAATCAAGGTAATCCTAATTTGGGAAAAGCATCTTCTTCTAAGAAACCATGGGAAAGTGCAGTTGAAGATCTTACCTCCTTCACCCGTTCCAGCCTCAAGTACATTGAAACCCAAATTGGTCAACTTGCATCCCACCTTAGTGAGCATCAACTATCCAATTCTTCCCAACTTCCAGCTCAACCATTACCCAACCCCAAGGGTAATGTAAGTGAAATTTCACTTAGACTAGGAAATAAAATTGTTATACCTCAAGATAAGTCATATAAAAAACCTTTAAACGTTGACCTAGAAAATGAAAAGAAAAAGAATCTTTAAAAGGAACCTGAATCCATTCCCTCACCTCCTTCTATTCCACATAGGAACCCAATTCCTTTTCCTCAAGCAGTTTTTAAGCCAGAGAAGTCCTTTGAACCTGATCCTGAAATGCTCGACATGTTTAGACATGTTGAAGTCAACATTCCCCTCTTAGATGCCATAAAACAAATTCCTAAGTATGCCAAGTTTCTCAAGGAGTTGTGTACCCACAAGAGGAAACTTAGGACCTTCGAAAATGTTTCAAACAAAGATTCCATACCCATTAAGTGAAAATATCCAGGGACCTTTATGGTTCCATTCCAAATTGGAAGTTCCAACTTTGATGATGACCTCATAGACCTAGGAGCCTCAATTAATGTCATGCCCAAATCCATATTCTCCAACCTTAGTCAAGGTCCCTTACATCCAACGAGTGTTGTTATTCAATTGGACAATCGTAGAAAAACGAGTCTTGAGGGAATTATTGAGGATGTCCTTGTCTAATTTAATGATCTTATCTTCCCTGTTGATTTTTATGTCCCTGACATGGAAGGTGAGATGAACTCTTCTTGATCTCCCCTAATTCTAGAAATACCATTCCTCATGACTGTGAGAACCAGATTGATGTCCATTTAGGAAACTTATCCATGGAATTCGGTGACCCACTGGTCAAGTACAACAGTTTCCAAGCCATCCGATACCCATCTAAGGATCACTCTGCATTCTCAATCCATACTTCTGAGGACACTTCTAAGAGTTAATTGAACCCCAATAAACCATGTTATTCATGTTCTAATGAAAAAGGATCTTGTGAAATATAAAACATGATTAAGAAAGTTATAAATGGTGAAGTTTATGTGGACCTCTCATTCATAGACTCCATCAATCTAGAGGAACTTGAAAACTCTCTTGAATCCCACAACAACTCTGATATCTACTGCTCCACCTTGGACAGTATTAAGGAAAATGAATCTAAAGCAACTGAAGTACCTTCATCCATACCTGAGATGTCTAACCCAAAAATGAAATATGATACTAATCTAAAACCGCTTATTGAACACTTGAAATATGCATTCCTTTTCCGTGATCACTCATATCCTGTCATTATCTCTGCTTCACTTACTGAAACCTAAGAGTCCAAACTTGTTCAGGTGTTAGAGGAAAACAAAAAGGCCATAGGTTGGACCCTAGATGACATACTAGTAATCAACCATGCCCATTTCATGCATCATATCCATCTTGCAGAATCATCCAAACCAATTAGACAACCACAAAGAAGACTCAATCCACTCATCCTTGAGGTAGTTAGGGAAGAGATCACCAAGCTTCTTCAAGCTGTTATTATGTACCCAATTTCTGAGAGCGAATGGGTTAGTCCAATTCAAGTTGTACCTAAGAAGGGTGGGATAACTGTTGACACAAATGAACATGGAGAGGTAGTCACAACTCGAGTGAAGAACGAATGGCATGTGTGCATCAACTATAGGAAATTGAATGTTGAAACAAGAAAAGATCACTACCCTCTTCTATTCCTTGATAAAATGCTGGAATGATTAGCTGAAAAGTCACACTATTGCTTTCTTGGTGGATTCACTGGCTACTTACAAATCCCAATCGCACCTCAGGACCACTAAAAGACTACTTTTACATGACCCTTTGAAACATATGCATATAGATAAATGCCTTTTGGCCTTTTCAATGCTCCTACAACATTCCAGAGGTGTATGATGAGTATATTTTCCAAATTCATTGAACACTGTATGGAATTATTCATTGATGACTTCACCATTTATGGTGATTCATTTAAATCTTGTTTTAATTCACTCTCTCTAGTCCTCCAAAAGTGTGTCAAGTGTAACCTTATGTTAAATTTTAAAAAATGTTACTTCATGGTTGCAAATGGGATTGTTCTAGGGAACATAGTTTCAAAAGATGGTATTGAAGTGGATCCTGTGAAAATTGAAGTGATCCAATCACTTCCTTAACCCAATTCTGTTCGAGACATCCATTCATTTCTCAGTCATGCCAGTTTCTATCAGAGATTCATCCATAACTTTAGTAGGATTTCCCTCCCACTCACTCGGTTGCTCCGAAATGATGTCACTTTTCCATTTCTATGAGGTGTGCAAGATATCCTTCAATGAAATCAAAACCGCTCTTACATATTCCCCGATAATCCAACCCCTAGATTGGTTCTTACCCTTTGAGTTGATGTGTGATTCTTTTGATAGAGCCGTTGGAGTTTTTATTATTCAAAAGAAGAGAAAAGATTCCTCATGTCATCTATTATGCCTCAAAAAGATTGGATGATACTCAATCTCACTACACTGTCACTGAAAAGGAACTTTTAGCAGTGGTTTTTTCCATAGAATAAATTCTATCCCTATCTCTTAGGTGTGAAAATCATCATCTTCAGAGACCATTTTTCTATAAAGTTCTTACTCAAGAAAAGTAATTCCAAACCGAGGATAATAAGATGGATCCTAATGATCCAAGATTTTGACCTCAAAATCAAATATAGACCAGGAAAATAAAACCCTGTGGCTAATCACTTCAGTAGAATTTCTAATTCTTCTCATTCTGAAATCATCGATCCTGAATTCCCCACTAAGAACCATTCATCTCTCACTCCAAACATACCATAGTATGCCCCAATTGTAAATTACTTGGTTTCTGGTGTTTTTCCTAATTTTTTTACAAAATAAAAAAAATGAAGTTGAAAAGTGATTCAAAATACTATTTTTGGGAAGAAAATAAACTTTGGAAAACTAGGGCTGACATGGTAATAAGGAGATGTGTCGATGAAAATGAACATTCTTCCATATTATGATTCTGTCACTCAATGGCTAGTGGTGGCCACTTTGGTCCACAAAGGACCTCTCGAAAGGTCCTAGACTCTAGATTCTTCTAGACTTAACTCTTCAAGGACTCACATGAGTTCTTTCAATCATGTCCCACTTGAAAAAAGTTTGGCAAAATTTCAAAGAGAGATAAAATGCCCCTAAAGCCTTTAATTTTCCGTGAGA
This sequence comes from Viscum album, assembly GCA_963277665.1. NCBI lineage: Eukaryota > Viridiplantae > Streptophyta > Magnoliopsida > Santalales > Viscaceae > Viscum > Viscum album. The sequence goes on from OY728153.1 coordinate 1,400,819,697, forward strand.
TATTAGATGTTTGGGGTATAGATTTCATGGGACCATTTCCCCCTTCCAATGAATTCTCATACATTCTTCTTGTGGTTGATTATGTTTCTAAGTGGTTCGAGGCCAAACCCACTAGAAAGGATGATTCACATACTGTTAGTGAGTTCTCAAAGACACACATCTTCTACCGATTTGGAACACCACATGCCTTGATAAGTGACTTAGGAACCCATTTTGTAATAGAAACATGGAATATCTTTTGAAAAATAATGGGTTTTTACATAAAACTTCAACTGCATATCACCCCCAGACAAATGACATGGAGGAACTTTCGAATAGATAGGTGAAAAGAGTGATTAAGAGAATTGTAAACCCCACCAGAAAAGACTGGCCTAAAAGACGTGGTAAATCACTTTGGGCTTATCGATATGCCTATAAAACACTCATTGGGATGTCTCCTTTTAGTCTAGTTTTTGGTAAAGCATGTCATTTTCCAGTTGAAATCCAACATAAGTCATTTTGGGTTGTGAAAACCTGTAATTTTGATTATGAAAAATCTGGTGAAGAAAGATTGTTGAAATTGGCTGAACTAGAGGAGCTTTGACTTGATTCTTATGAGAATTATAATTTCTACAAAGAAAAATCCAAGGCACTACATGATAAACACATCTTGAGAAAGGTACTTCATGAAGGTGAAAATGTAATGCTCTTCAATTCTCGATTTTGGCTTCACCCAAGTAAGCTTAATTCTCGTTGGGAATGTCCTTTTGTTATTAATAATGTTTACCCATTTGGTGCAGTGCATGTCCAAGAACCCTCTTCCAAAAGGACATTCACAGTTAATGGACATTGGTTAAAGCATCACCATGAGAGGATGCACAATCCTGGATCAACATCTACTTCCACTGGATCACCAAATTCTCCAGTCGACCTACCACTAGATAGAGATTGAGACCTGCCAAATCCAAACTAGGGGAACCTCTTTCCCTTTAACTCTCTCTCTCTATATCTTCCTCTCTCTACCTCTTTCTTCTTCCTCCTCTCTCTTTCAATTTTTTACCAATTTATTTATCAAACCCTTTCTTTTTCACTTTCTCTTTTGTGTTGGTGTATCTTTATTAAAAACTAAAAAACCAAAAAAAAGGCATCATAACAAAAAAAATTTACAAAAAAAATCAAGAGTCATGATTACTCACTTTCCAATTTTCTAAATTTTTCCAATCAATTTAGGGAGTTAACAGACATTTTTTCATCTCAAAAATTTTGTATTTTCATCATGACTTTGGATAAATAATTTTGTGTCAAAATTAACAAATTTTTAATGCTCAATTTTGGATTTGGAAAATGATTTTCCCTAACCGTGAGGAACAACATTTGATTTCATGCCTAGGCCACCTATGGTTATCTTTTCAAAATGTGTGTTTTCACCCCCATTTGTGAGTCTTGAGTTTGTGGACCTTCAAGATGAATTTCCTAATTTAGTGTGCATTAATATGATAGAGGCATTTTTTGGACCACATGAGAACCACAATAGCCAAATAGCATCCCATTTCCCTTAAATTAATCCTCCTTTTGAAATACCCTTCGATCCTATGAAAAACTTTTCTTTGATAGCCACATTACAAGCCCAATACCTTTTTCCACCCAATATCAACATGGATTTTCATTGAATAATTATTTTTTTTGAAATTAAAGTGTGGGGGGATGGATTTCATTATGGGTACCCTTTTTTGATTTCACCATGTTATCATATGCTTAAGGGCAATCATCCATTTCAGTGTGGGAGAGAGGTTGTCATTCAGTGTGTTTTAGGGAATGTAATGTACTTCCTCAACCTTTTATCTTGTTATAACTATTACAATTAGTGTTTTGAGGAGATCAAACATGGGTTGGGATATGAGTGTGAGATCTTTTCCAAGATCAACTTTCGAAAAAAGAGAAAAAAAGAAAAAAAGAACACTTGCATTATATTCTTATGTCATTGGGAGTAGTTTTGTGGTTTCTAAATATTTCATCTTCTCATCCTCTATTGTGACTTTCTTCAGACATTTATTCCCCTGTAAAATATTTGTTTTCATTTCCTTCCATGTTTTATTTCAAAAAAAATGTGCATTGATTTTTCTATGTTGGTGTTTTACCCCTCTTCTTCTCTCTCTTAGACATTATATTCCTAACATACCATAGCCACAGAAAAACACCATAAAAAGACATCTTGATTCTTGTTCACTTTGGATAGGGATTGGAAGCTGATAACTCTTTCAAACTCTAAGATTTTCACTTTTGGTTGGTGAAAGAGTGAACCTCCACAAATGAATTTTATCATATTGAGAGGTGTGAGATTTGAGTGTCCACATTTTCTATTTATAAATTTGAGCATGAAAAAAATGAATTAGTTTTGGAACATTTTTTCTGTAATAAATTGTGGTGGAATTCAAAATGGATGATTGAAATAGTCTAAACCTCCCCTCATTGGAGAAATCAAACTTTTAATATTTCTTGGTATGTGAAAATGATTTTGTCATGTTTTTATATTTCTTGCACATGAGGACATGCACAAAACTAAGTGTGGGGGAGTTGATGTTATAAATATTTTCATGAATTATTATATACCCCTTTACTTATTTTATATGAAATGTGCATAATTTGTGTGAAATATTAATGTTTTAATACTATGTATTATTTTTGAGCATTTTTAGAAGTAGTCCAATTGAGTCAGTTTACTATTTTATTTATAACTCTCAACCTACTAATTAAAATTATGTGGTTATTTTTTTTAAGATTTCTTATTCAATTTCTCAGATATCATTAGAATGAATCATGGGCCAATTCCTCCATTTTAAGGCTCATATGGACCACACAAGATGACCCAAAGAATTTGGGAAGAAATTGGACCAGCCATAACGATTGAGTTACTGGTCTCACTCCCAAAGCACATATTTTCTGAAACTCCACCATGTGTTCTGGATTATCCAAAAGAATCATGGGTAAAAATTTCATGTCCCAAATCTAAGAACAAGGGGTCCAAATGAAGATTTGTAGTCTATCCCACCATTCTGGATGAGAATTAAAATTCGGACACTATTCATGTCATATCTCATGATGTAATTATCAAATAAAGATGATATTTTGCAGTGTCAAATTGAAGATATAGGAGGCCAACTTTTTTGAATAAATAATTCGGTTTTGAAGGCATATTCCTATTAAAAAACTCTTTCACATTTTGGACTTCAAACATATTGGATTGAAATGTATAGATTAAAATTGTTTAATCAGACGGCCATAACTTTGGGTAAATACGTCCAAATGACTCTAAATTTTGAGATAGGTCGGAAAAATTTATTATCTACAACTTTGGAGAAGGATATTTCTCTATATTCGGCTGTCAGAATAGACAACATGGTGATTCAAGTGGAGGGACAGATTGGGAATGAAAACAGTCCACTTCCTTGGGCTATAAATATATCCCCCTACTTTCCTTAAAAGGGGTTGGCATTTCAGAAGAGAGGAGAACATATTAGAACGACCAAAGAATTTATAAGGTCTTCAGAGGACCTTCCATACTCAAGTTTTCACTTGAGATACCCTTCCTCCTCTCTTTGTTTCATTTCACTTTTGTGTTGTTCTTCGTTTGAAAACTTGTAAGTTTGTGTTTTTTAATTTTGTTTTAATGAAAATTTCTTCTTCAATATCTATTATTATCATCTAACTTATGTAGTTTAATATTAATGTTCTTAAAATAGTTTAAATTCAGTTGAATCCCCTTCCCTTCTTTTTCTTCCTCATTCAATCAAAAATCCGTTTTTAATTATCATCATTGTTCGTGTGTGTGTTCGACGTACCACTCTTTTCTAATCCCTTTATTTTTATGGTCTTGTTAATTCATAATCATAAATATATAAACCATATTAATATTAATATCAATGGATGGGTAAATATATTATATGGGTGAGTAAAAATTTAGGGATGTTAAGTGATTGAGAGTATTTTCTCAAAGAATATTCCATAATTTAACATCGTGTATGTTGGATTTAACATGTCACAGATTAATGACTTATTTTGTTTAACGTGTAGTTTCCATGGATTATTGGAACCATAAATACACTACCATAAAGAAGCTCTGATTGATATTAGAACACTAAGTTAAGTTAAGTCTTGTATTAAAGCCTTAACACTTAGTAATTCCAATCAACATTATCTTGCGAAGTGGGTGTTAAATTAAGTGCAATATAAAGCAAAGATTCAAGATATCACAAGCTTAACTCCCTAAAAATGAACTCACCCCAATATTTATGAAATTGTTAAATCAAACACCAATCATTAATCACTTCATTTAAGCTCTGCAAACAAACCCCCCAATCATAATATAATCAACTAAAAACAAATGACTATTACAAAGTATCATCGCCGAGGATTCAACCTGAGTGCTGCTATACACATTAGCAGAGCACCGAAACCTTGACCAGTTGATAGGAGATAATCATCCATGCTTTTGAAATCCCAAGCACCATTCATAAAAGGAATTCATCACGAGGGAACTCCAAACCATTATAATTAATTCATTGTAAACAGAAAAAGGAAACTATCCTAATAAGTCCTTGAGCACAAAATATGTTCTTTTTCCACCAAAATAATTAGATACAGATCAATTTTATGAACAAGAGAGTTCATTTATAGAAATAAAAGAAACCTAACAAGGATAAATCTTAGATAAAAGGCCCCACCTTCCATAAATTCTTATCTAAAAGATATATAAAAATTAACATGACAAATTATTCTAAACCCATCCATATCTCATAAACTAAAATTAATATTCCTCTAGGAATAAGGACAAACCAAATGCTCCCCTTATAAATTCCTCAAAGAATCTACTGAACCCCTTTGAGGTTGAAGTGAATTTATGAACAATATGTGATGCATGGATTAGTTGAAAATACAATATTGGATTTGTTTCTAAAAATATACTAGAGTAATTATATGTTGGATGTGTTCCATTTCATTCCAAGGTAAGAGATAAGGACTTACCACAAATTAGGCCAACCTTGGCTAGCCACACTAAATAATCATTCAACCAATTACCATGTAATGATCGACGAAGGATTAGGAAACATAGAGGCAATAAGGTTATAAGAATACCTAAGGTAGAGCATGATAAGACATGCATAGAAAAACATTCATATAGGCATATGAATGAACATGGGTGCAGTGGTTTGTGTTGCAAGGCATATGTCTAGAGGATTTCAGGAGCATACCCCATTACTCACAACTAGTGAGTCTGGGAAATGGAAGTGATTATTAAGGCTAGTGATGAAAATTGGAAGTTTTTAAGTGGGGATTAGTGAAGTGGGAACTATATAATAGCCTTAAAACAATACTCTTATAATGAGATTCATCGGATAAATCTTACCCCACTATTTGACCTAACTTTTGGATTATCTTTAAACTATTCCTACTCAACACCATCCATCTCACTACACTGTAGAATGGAACACCTCCCAAGAGTCCCATGGAAGATGACATGGCCATGCCATAGCTACGACCTACATTATGGAAGGTTTTTATTTAACATAATTAATGGTTTTTGGGATCTCTAATCCTACATAGTGATGTACTATAGTGAGTTATATTACACCACAGTAAAGATATAAGAACTGAATGCTACAATGTAGTAGAAATAATCATGATATAATTTTTTTTTCAATATGTGAGATTCATGAGAGATATAAATATGTGATCTCCCATGATGTATAGAGTATCCACCTCACAAGATATGTTATCTACACTATAAAGTCATGTTCTACACTACAATCATATTTTTTTATTCATTTTTGTGGCTTTTGGGACTTAGAGGTCACTGAAATGTGGTGCACAAATACAACAAAGAGAAATTGATTTATAAATAGAAGTTTCATAGTATCCACTATGAAAAGGTTCTAATCATGGAATATGAAACAACTATAAAAACGGGAAAGGGAAGCACCACACTTTATCAGTGCTAAGAAAAAAACGCTGATAAAGAATCCCTGTATCAGTGCTTTTTTAACACTGATAAAGAAGCCCTTTATCAGTGCTAGAAAAACACTAATAAAGAATCCCTATATCAATGCTAAAATTTTAGCGCTCATAAAGGGTAACCTTTATCAACACTAAAAAAGCACTATTAAAGAGTCCCTTTATCAGCGCTAAAAAATAACTGATAAAGGATACCTTTATCATCCCTAAAATTTTAGCGCTGATAAAGGAAGGCTTTATCAGTGCTTTTTTAGTGCTGATAAATGGTCTCTTTATCAGCACTTTTTTAGCACTGATAAAACGGTAGTCCCATATTTTATAAAATTGGTCACACAGTGTCCTTTATTTATCACTCACTAAAGCTCTTGCGGTACTGTACCCCTGCGACAACTCCCCTCCCCCGATCTTCGTGTTTCCAGACCTCCGCCGCCCCCGATCTCCGTGTTTCTAGACCTCCGCCGCTAGGCCTACTCCTTATCCTCCTCCTAGAACCCCTTCGGCAGATCCTCCTCCCTACAAACCCTAATTCTCCTCCTCTCCGCTTGACCCTACTCCCCGCAAACCCTACTCTTCCATTTCTCAATGGTTGGAAGCTCCTCCCATGCACCTCCCCCTCTGGCGGTCGTACCTTCCCCTCCCGATGTAGCGTAGAAGGCTCCCTACTTCTCCTCCTTTAAGGTGAATTTCTTTTCTTGTCTTCTTGATTTTCTTCTTGAATTTTCTTCTTAGGAAGGATGTGACAACAATGCTGATTCGGTTTTTGTGTTTTTTTGTTATGGTTTTAATGGTTAATGGTCATACATAGGACTTTTAGATTACCCTTATGTGTTAAGTCATGTTTTATTTGACTATTCTTCTCATTGTTATGAAATATTTGTTAAATATTTAGTTGAGGTTGGGGAAATGAAATTTCTCCTTCTTTATTATGTGTAAATTGTGGAATTATCATGTTATTTTGTTTCCATTGGATGGATAGTACTGATTAACCTAAATACTATAATGAATTACACTAAAGGAAATTAAAGTGAAGAGAGAGTTTTGCATGTGATTTATGAAGTTCCATAATATTTCTTATATATTTATGGATTTATTGGTGTTGTTGATAATTGATTTATTCTTGATGTTGTGAAAGAAATTTCTTACTACTAATAATATGTTATAATCACCTTTCATTATTTTCTAGTCACTTAAGGTAGGTAATGAATTGGTTGTATAGAAATCTGCAATTAAAGTGTTATATTTAAACTATAAATTCTAATTTAATATGATAGAGTGTTTAAGGGGTAGTTTTTAGTTTGAATTTATTATATGTTTTCCCTTTCATGCTACTACGTATGGGGTATTTATCACTATTATTATATGGGTGATGGTTGATTGATGTGGTTGGGATCATGGGGTGTGGTAATTAATACAATAGTGATGGAAGGATTATCGTGTGGTTGTGATAGCAATGATATGACTATTTGGGCAGAAATAAGTAGTTTTATGGATTCTAGAACGTGTTTAGTTGTATTTTATGTCATGAAAATTTAGTTATTATTGGGTGGTGTTATAGTTTCCTTTTATCATGGAATATGGTTGGAATAAATGAAAATAGTAATGGGTGATGGGTTGGAAATGATAAATGATGGTTTGTTAAATGATTAATAATAAGGATTGGAATAATTATGTTTAATAAATGGTTAAAGATAAAATAAATGTTATTAGTGATTAATGAATGGATTATAGTGGGTAGTGATTTAATGATTGGCTTTACATTAAAATTGTTAACAATTGAAATGCATATGGTAATAGAAATACAAGAAATTATAATGTTCAATGAAATGAGAAGTTGGTAATGTTGATATGGATGCTTATGTGATTTTTTGGGGATTATTTATGGAATTATAATGGATGTGGTTATAATAGGGTGGTAATAATAAGTCAATGATTGACAAGGGTGTTTGTAGTGTTAGTTTGGTGTAAAACCTTAGGAAATATTTATGTGTGAATATATACTTTTTATAATTTCTTACTATTTATTACACACCACCACTTGAGTCAAGTAACCTAATTAAAATCCATATGGGTACTTTGGTTCTGAGTGTTTTTCTTAATATCAAGGTCATAGAGGGAACACATATAGAACCAGTCCCTCTTCCCTTCCCCCCCCCTCACACTTAGTATGAGTTGTAATGGCTCACAGTGGGTGTATATATACAACCTATAACGATTTTAGGTTTTGGTGTATATATATTCTTGTTGACATGATTATGTGTATTTGGTGTGGATACATAGTGGGGGTTGTGCATTGTAGGAGGAGAGTATGATGTTTATTTCCTTCATGTTCATGATATCATACTGTGATGAGGATGTGATGTGTGGTTGTGATGTGGATATGTTTTTTTATGTGTTTGTGACATGTGTATGTGTGGATATATGGTTATGAGATTATATAGAAGGGGTTGAAGCATAAGAAATATTCCATTAGAGTGTGAGAATGACCAGATTAGTGGAGAAGTGGATGTGGGGTAATTTATTAATATATATTCTGTTGATATTACACTTAAGATGGATTTTGTAATTAGACACTCATAAGGATTGAATGGGATGATAGGTCAATAATATTTGTTAAAATTTTCATATAGAATAACATGGGAGACCATCCATGACACAAGTGATTATCCCCCCTGTGATTTAAAGTAAGCAACTTGAGCTTACAAAAAATATTAGGCATGATGATATTGAATGTAAGGAAGAGACCTAGGAGTGGTATATGTATCATTCTGGATTATTCTTGTGTTTGGACTAGGGTGATTTGAGGAAAATATAATGAATCTAAAGTAATTATATTTAATGAATTCCATATTGTAGAGATTATGAGAATCCTTTCTTTACATATAGAGCTGGGTACTGGTTTTCATCCATATGTATTTTAGGTTGGTGAGGTATAAAAGGATGGACTAGTTGACCATAGAAGGTTTGACCCGATAGAGGAGGATGATCCATAGAGGATGATGCCGTGTGATTTTTACAATCTATGACACAAGTGATTATCCCCACGAACCCCTTTGTGTTTGGAAACTGTATTGATTTTGATGCAGGGTCTATCCTGGTTCTATTGATTTCCAAATCTTTATTGGAAATGGTTAGGCTCTATTAATCTCTATTTTTTAAGGAAGTGGTTCTCTTCTACTGTATTTGGAAGTCTTGTTTTGTTTATTTGAACCATAAATACTAATTTTTTAGATTCAAATAGGATGGAGATGAATAAACATTTGATGGATGCTAATCGTTTGACAATATAGTATGAGAACGAAGTGAAAGAGTTCATCGAGTTTGCAAAGGATCACACAAAGGATCCTTCTCAAATCCTTTGTTCGTGTTTACATTGTTGTTATTCTGGACTACTTACTCTAGAGGAGTTGTAAGAACATTTGATATTTCACAGAATAGACCAGAGTTATAAATGTTTGAATAAACACGAAGAAAAAGAGAATGTATCTACTGGCTGGGATAAAACTGCATTTTATGGATCATCAGATATAAATACAAATATGGATAATGAAGAAGACTGTATAGAGGATGTGATTACAGATGTCAATGATGATGAATATTGTATTGAGGAAATGACAAAGACAATTGAAGATGAACTCCGTGATTTCCCAAAATTGTTTGAGAAGTTAAAGAGTTGTGAAAAGATTCCATTGTATGCTAGTTTCACTAAATATATAGCATTGTCAGCTGTACTGAAGTTGTATAAATTGAAAGTAGGCAATGTATGAAGTTATTTCAGTTTTACGGAACTACTTTCTCTCTTGAATGACATGCTCCCAGAAGATAATGAGCTCCCAAGCCGGACATATGAAACTAAACGAATGCTACGCTTGATGGGTATGATTTATGAAAGAATAAATGCCTGCCGAAAAGACTGTATATTGTTTATTAAGGAGAAAAAATCACTTACAAAATTTCCAAAGTGCAGTGCTTCTCGATACAAGAAAGGTGAATCCAATCCTACGAAAGTTGTATGGTACTTTCCAATCATTACAAGGTTTAAGCGTCTATATGGAAGTTAAGAAACTTCAAGACAATTGTCGTGGCATGTAGATAAAAGAAATAAAGATGGGAAATTACATCATTCGGCCGACTCTCCTCAATGGAAGAAAATTGATCATGAGTATCCTGAATTTGTAAAAGAGCTGAGAAACCTTAGTCTTGCATTATCTACAGATGGAGTGAATCCTTTTGGTTTTCAAACTAGCACTCACAGTATATGGCCTGTTATGTTGGTAAATTATAACCTTCCACCCTGGTTATGCATGAAGTATAAATTCATCATGTTATATATGCTTATATCAGCACCAAAACAACCAGGTAACAATATTGATGTTTATATGGATCCTTTTATTTAGGATTTTAAGTTATTGTGGGATTCAGGTGTTATGTTGTATGATTCTTATAAAAGTGAATAATTCACATTGAGAGAGATGTTGTATGGGACAATAAATGATTTCCATGCTTATGGAAATTTTTTAGGCTATTGCATTAAAGGAACTCACGGGTGTCCCGTGTGAGAAGAAGATACATAATAAATTAGGTTGAAACATTCATCGAAATCTGTGTTTCTAGGACATCGTAGATTTATACCTCATTGGCAGAAGTACCGATCTTGGACGACATCATTCAATGGAAGTTTAGAAAAATGCGCAACATAGTCTCCACTAAAAAGTGATCAGCTATTTGAGAAAGTAAAAGATGTGAACACTATTTTTGGTAAACCATTTTCAAAAAACCTTACAAAAATCGGTTGAAAAAAAATATCAGTTTTTTTTGAATTACCATACTGGAATTGTTTGCACGTCAAACATTTTCTTGATGTGATGCATGTGGAAAAAAATGTTTGTGACAATGTTATCAGAACATTGCTAAATTCCCATGGCAAAACAAAGGATGGAATTAAGGCAAGGTTGGACATGGTTGACATGGGAATACAAGAAGAGTTTGTTTCAGTGAAGGGTGAAAATCGAATGTTTCTTCCTCCACCTACTTACACTCTTTCCAGGGAGGAGAGATATCAGTTTTGAAACTTCTTCAATGATGTAAAGGTTCTATAGGGGTATTCATCAAATATCAAGAACATTGTGTCAATGAATGATTTAAAGTTAAAAGTTTTGAAATCACATGACTTCCATGTTTTGATGAAAGATCTAATTCCTATAGCTTTACGTTGATTTTTTCCCAAGAATGTTTGTCATATGTTAAACAAACTTTGTTTCTTTTTCAAAGCTATATGTAGAAATGTTTTAGACCTGACGAAATCGAAATCTATGGAAAAAGAAATTGTCATCATATTATGTGAATTAGAAATTTTCTTCCCGCCAACATTCTTTGATATGATGGTTCATTTGATGATTCACTTGGTGAGAGAGATTCGACTTTTTGGTCCTATGCACTATAGATGGATGTACCCTGTTGAACGGTATATGAAGATTTTTAAATGGTATGTCAAAAATAAAAATCGGACAGAGGGTTGTATAGTAGAGCGATATATTATTGAGGAAGACATTTCAATTTGTACCGAATACCTATCTGATGTGGAAAGCATTGGTCTCCCAAAATCTCATCACACTGGATGCATTGAGGGTGATGGAATTTCTGGAAGAGATGTTGTGAAAATTAATATTATAGATCGAGAGCAGGCCCACCTTTATATTTTCCATAACAGTTGGGAGGTTGCTCCATATATTGAAACTCACAATGAAATTCTTAGGCAGTTGAATCCATCAAGGGCTGCAAAATGGATATCAAATAAACATAATCACTAGTTTATAGGATGGTTTTAGGACCATATTTTTAAAGAGTTGGATGAAAATATGAATTCAATTTTAGAACGAATTCAATGGCTAGCCTCCAGACCAAGTGTGTATGTATTATCTTACAATGGTTATGTAATTAATGGTTATACATTCTATATAGATGAACATGATGAAGATAGTACTATGAAAAATAGTGGAGTTATACTTGTGGATTAAGAGATACATGTTTCTGGTAGTAAGGAAAGAAATCCAATTTATGCAAATATGTCATACTTTGGCATTATCAAACAAATATGGGAGTTGGATTATACGACATTCCAATTGCCAATTTTTCAATGCAAATTGATTGATAACAACAGTGGTGTTAAAATAGATGAATGGGGATTTGTGAAAGGTGATTTTAGTAAATAAGGGTACAAAGAAAAATAGTTTATAATGGAATCACAAGCGGTACACGTTTTTTATATTCCAGATCCCGCAAACTGAAAGTGGTCGGTTATTCTATTATCAACCAAAACTACTGAAGGGTCCGATGAAAAGTCAGTTGAGGACGATCCTTTCAGTGGTACATCAGAATAATTTCACAGTGGTCACAATTTAGATGATGTTTTTTATATTAGAGGATACTGTAATGAAGGGATTTGGATAATCAATAGAGGTTTCAAATCCCTTAAACCTTTGAAAAAAAAGAAAGAGAGTTCAATAAATTGGTTATATTTTGTTTGTAATATAGATCTTGTTATCTCATGTTATTATCTGATCATTACTGAATTTATGTAATATAAATTAATTGTTCAACCACTTTTTTAGATAATGACTTCTGCATGTTCTGGTGCTCCTAACCTTGAGGCTGAACAAGTCTCTCAAGCTGCTGCTACTACTACTGCTGCTCCTACTGCGGCTTCTCACAGTGCAGAGAAACAACAAGTTTCTGAACCTGTTGATGCTCTTAGTGTTGAGGTCCAACAAACATTAGAACATGCCATTGCTACAATTTCAGATGAACATATATATGATGTTGATATCGATGAAATGGTCGGGGATGAAGGACCAACGTCACAGAAAACACAGGTGCGTCATAGTTTGATGGTGTTAGCCAAATTTCTTAAGGCGAAAAGCAAAGGAATAAAATTTGATGTCAGATGGAATGAACGAGGCCAACATATGAATCCCAAGAAGGCTATTTTAGTAGTTACATTGGAGTTGTCACATGGTAACGTGTGCCGATTGACATAGATTCATGGAACCATGTTGTGTTTGGGATGAAGGCTGTGATCTGGGAAGAAATTAAAGTTACATTATGATAGTTTTTCTTTAATTTACTAGAAAATAAAACAATGAAATAGTTTCTTACTCTTCTCAATATCTTGTAGAGTAAATTTATAGTAGACGATTAAGAAAAGAAATATGTACTAAGGCTTGCAGGAAGGATTCATCGAGTTTTTTCGCACTATTTTAACAAAATGTCACCTGAAAGATTCCAAAGGTAAAATAAACCTGAACCCAACCATTTTCTATGCTCACCTGACATCCCAAGAAGCATGTGATTCTTTTATTGGCCGCCATGGGAATGAGAAGTTTTAGGTACATTGTGGGTTATAATACATTGTTTGAAGATATGTGTATTCATCACTTTGATTGTCAATATTTCATTTACGAAACAACAAATCTGTACTAAAAATAAGGAATGTGCATCAAAACCAACATAACCCTATCGTAAATCAAGGATGGGGTACACTTCACTAGAAAACAAAATGGTACTTATTTTAAATTTACATTAATATTGTTAGGTTCCAATAAACAACATCATAATTATCTTTAAATATTTATATGTAGATTGATGAGTCTAAAACCAAATACACTTCCATCCCACGTCATGTGCTATGAAAGGAGGCACATGAGAATAAGGAAGGGAATATAGTAGATGAGAACACACAAAACATGTTGTAATTATGTGTAAGTATGACACGATGATAAAAATATTTGTTTTAAATTGATATTACAAAAAAATAATTAGTTATTTTACTATATTCGATACTCACAGGAATCAGCTACTCCTATAGAAGATACAGACCTATTATCAATGGCTTTGAAGCAGCCTAAACAATATGGTCATGTCAAAGGTGCAGGGTTTGGGGTGACACCCCGAGTATATTTTTAGTAAAAAAAGAAACAGATGATAGAGATGAAAAATTGAAATGAATGAGCGAAAGACTAGAAACTCTTGAAGAATGATTGCAATGTCAGGGAGAGTTGCTAGCAACTTTTATGGGTGGGAAGAAAGGAGAAGACACAAATCTGGAACAACCGGCGTGTGAAGATCCCGCCTCACCCCCACTAGCTTGGAGGTGAGCCATTCCCCTCAAAGAGCTATCTTAGCTATGGTAATCAATATTCTAATAATTGTTCCCATGAAAAGTGAATCATATAAACACCGATACTTTTCCTGTACTTATCTTCTACAAGGTGATAATGACTTTGATTTATATCTATCAACACCCACCTATCACCTTGTATCGAGGGCTACAATTTTCAACATCCCAGATAAAAAGCTGCATAATAGACCACTTCTGAAAGATCATCTGAAAGTGAAAATTGCTGTAGCTCATGAGCCAAATGCATAGTTACCTATTCCACTTGATGATGATGATATTCGTATAGTCGAAAAGGCTATTATGACATTACTTGAATGGATTTCACAACTTGTAAGAGTACATGCGGAAAAAGAGGTATTTATTTTCTATTTTTTTCAAGCTAAACCTTTAACAATTAATGAAAAAAGGGTCTGAACCAACGAATGTTATTATAGAAGGATAAAGGGAAGGGGGTGACAAACATCGACTCAAAACCATCTAAAGGATCGAACAACCGATCCCAAAGAGATACTTAAAGCACAATAACACCACCTGTTCTCTATCCACATTTACATTCATTAAAGACTCATGTGGATATGAAGCTAATAGGTGGTAGTAGTCATATAGTGGTTTTCGAAAAGAATATATATGGAGAAGAAATTCAAGATTTTGTTGCTGCTGAAAATGTAAATGAGATCCTTCAAAATGGTTGGCTAGGCGTCATAGTTGAAAATATATATATGAGGTATGTTTTCATGAATTAATTTTCTAAAAGATGATCTAATGTGAAAATTATGACTAAATGCCTTTTATATTGTTGACAGACGTATATATGAAAAAAATTGAAGGAATTTTCCCATGAGCCAAAATTTAGAATTGTTAGTCCTTATACCAAATCAACATATCTAATGAAATTAGAGCCATCAAAAAAGGATGAAATAGTGAATGGCTTGCTGAAAACATTTGAAAGCACGATTATAGATGACAGACTCTTCATAATACCAACCATGTAAGGTTAAAACTCTACGATTAAAGCATATCAATTATATTTTGACTTCTTTTATTACTTATTCCTTTTTGTGTTTTTAGGAAACATTGGATGCTAATTGTGGTGAACTTGGATACTACAAAGATTTATTTTCTAGATTCAATGCAAGGATATCCATCAAACCGACCACACATGATGGAGTTTGTGAATCTGTAAGACACTACATCCTATGTTTTAGGTCTAAAAATCATGTAATATAATTTATATTATCTTTTACTGAGGATTCTATTATGATTGTTGGTGTATCATTATCATCTAAAAAAAGTAATGAGGATAGTGGCTAAGCATAAGGAGGCAAGCAAGTACTATGTCTGGACAAATATCAAGGTATATATAATAAAATTTCTTTATCCAAACACATATCAACACAAGTTAATTATTCTCATAATGATCAAATTTTTTACAGTGTCAAAAAAAAAACAAATGATAATTATTTCAGTTATTATATTTGTAAATTTATGAAAGATATTGTTTTTCATCAAGAAACTAGCATCTCTAAAGAGGTATTTAAAAAAACAACTACTATTTCATTTAATTTATTTATTTATTATTTATTTTCATATTTTTTTAGTACTAATCTGACTGCCAAAAAGCCTCATACTCACAAGAAGATATAAATTTGTTCTGAAACGAGTGGGCCACATACCTGATGGAAGATTGTACCCAAATAGCATAAAGATCTGACTTGAGGATGTGTACAATTGGCAGTCATTCTGAGAGGGGCTAAGGGGATCAAAAGATGAAACATTGTTGTATGTAAATGTTCATAGGAAAATTGTAATTGAAATTAAATAAAACATCCTTTCTCCAATGAGTAATTTTCCCATTTTAACAGATGAAATGTACCAGTAACATGCAAGAATGATGAACCACTCAAAGGGTCTCTCTGTTGTTTAAAATGGGCAGAATTTTAGGTGAAAACAACAAATAACATATGAAAATCCAACCAAACACATTCGTATTGTGTTGATCCTTTAGGATAACGATCCATGGGTGCGTTTTTGACGTTTAAGAGTCAACCCCACCTAAATCCGAGGCACGGTGTGGCCGGTATCACTCAAAGGGTCTCTCTTTTGTTTTAAATGGACCAAATTTTAAGTGAAAACAACAATTGATGTACGAAAATCCAACCAAATGCATTTGGATTGTGTTGATCATTTAGGAGAACGATCCATGGGTCATTTTTGACATGTAAGAGTCAACCCCGCCTCAATCTGAGGCACGGTATGGCCGGTATCACTGAAAGTATCTCTATTTTATTTAAATTGGACAGAATTTTAAGTAAAAACAACAACTGACCTATGGAAATCCGACCAAATGCATTCTAATTGTGTTTATACTTTAGGATAACTATCCATGGGTGAATTTGTGATATGTACGAGTCAACCCTGCCTCAATATGAGGCATGGTGTGGCCGGTATGACTCAAAGAGTCTATCTTTTGTTTAAAATGGACAGAATTTTAAGTGAAAATAGTTACTGACGTACAAAAATCTGACCAAAAACATTTAGATTATGTTGATCCTTTAGGAGAACAATCCACGGGAAATTTGGTGACATGAACAAGTTAACCCCGCCTCAATCCGAGGCATGGTGTGGCCGATATCACTCAAAGGGTCTCTCTTTTGTTTAAAATGAACATAATTTTTAGTGAAAACAACAAATGACCTACGAAAATCCGACAAAAAATATATTGGATTTTGTTGATCCTTTAGGATAATGATCCATGGGTGTGTTGGGGATGTGTACGAGTCAACCACGCCTCAATCTGAGGCACGGTGTAGCCAATATCGCTCAAAGGGTCTCTCTTTTGTTTAACATGGACAAAATTTTAAGTGCAAACAACAAATGACATATTAAAATCCAACCAAACACATTCATAATGTGTTGATCATTTTGGAGAAAGATCCATGGGTGCATTTGTGATGTGTAAAATTCAACCCCACCTCAATTCGAGGTACGGTGTGGCCGTTATCACTCAAAGGGTCTCACTTTTGTTTAAAATGGACATACTTTTAAGTGAAAACAACAACTAACATACGAAAATCTGACCAAACATATTTGGATTGTGTTGATACTTTATGAGAACGATCCATGGGTCATTTTTGACGTGTATGAGTCTACCTCACCTCAATTCGAGGCAGGGTGTGGCCGATATCACTCAAAGTGTCTCTCTTTTGTTTAAAATGGACAGAATTTAAAGTGAAAACAACAACTAACATATGAAAATTTGACAAAACGCATTATAATTGTGTTAATAATTTAGGAGAATGATCCATGGGTCATTTTTGATGTGTAAGAGTCAACCTCGCCTCAATACGAGGCACGGTGTGGCCGGTATCACTCAAAGTGTCTCTCTTTTGTTTAAAATGGACATAATTTTAAGTGAAAACAACAACTAACATATGAAAATCTGACCAAATATATTTTGATTGTGTTTATCCTTTAGAGGAATGATCCATGGGTCAGTTTTTACATGTACGAGTCAACCTCACCTCAATCCGAGGCACGATGTGGCCGATATCACTCAAGGTGTCTATCTTTTGTTTAAAATGGACAAAATTTTAAGTGAAAACAACAAATGACATACAAAAATATGGCCAAACGCATTAGAATTGTGTTGATCCTTTATGAGAACAATAAATGGGTCCTTTTTTACTTTTAAGAGTCAACCCCGCCTCAATCCGAGTCATGGTGTGGCCGATATCACTCAAAGTGTCTCTCTTTTGTTTAAAATGGACATAATTTTAAGTGAAAACAACAACTGATGTATGAAAATCTAACCAAATGCATTCTGATTGTGTTGATACTTTAGTACAATAATTCATGGGTCATTTTTGACGTGTAAGAGTGAACACCGCCTCAATCTGAGGCATGATGTGGCTAGTATCACTCAAAGTGTCTCTCTTTTGTTTAAAATGGACAGAATTTTAAGTGAAAATGACAACTGATGTATGGAAATTCAACCAAAAACATTATTATTGTGTTGATAATTTAGGATAATTATCCATGGGTAATTTGTGATGTTTAAGAGTCAACCCCGCCTTAATCTGAGGCACGGTGTCACCGGAATCACTCAAAGTGTCTCTCTTTTGTTTAAAATGGAAAGAATTTTAAGTGAAAACAACAACTGACGTATGAAAATCCAACAAAATGCATTCATATTGTGTTGATCATTTAGGATAATGATCCATGTGTCATTTGTGATATGTACGAGTCAACCCCACCTCAATCCGAGGCACGGTGTGACCGGTATCACTCAAAGTGCCTCTCTTTTGTTTAAAATGGACAAGATTTTAAGTGAAAACAACAACTGACGTACGAAAATCTGAACAAACACATTTGGATTGTGTTGATCCTTTAGAATAATGATCCATGGATGCCCCAACCCCCTGGACGGTCCCCCCAACCCTTGGACAGCCCCACCCCCTAGACACCACCCCACCACCTGGACACCTCCCCACCCCCTGGACACCCCACCCCAATGGACCCCCACCCCCACCCCCTTGGACACCACCCCACACACCTTGGATAGCCCCACAAACCCCTTGGACCGCCCCCACCCCCCTAAACACCACCCCACCCTCTGGACACCCCCACCCCTCTGGACACCCCCACCACTGGAAAGCCCCCCCAACCCCCTGGACACCACCCCACCCCCTGGACATGCCCATGGACAACCCCCCACCCCGGATAGCCCCCCCCCCGAAAATCCCCACCCCTAGACACCCACCAACCCCCTGGAAGACACCCCATCCCTCCTAGACACCACCCCACCACCTTGACACCCCCACCCCCTGGACACCTGCCAGCCATGGATGACCACCCCCACCCTCTTAGACACCACCCCACCCCCTTGGACAACCCTACCAACCCCCTGGACCGCCCCACCCCTTGGAAAGCCCCCCCCCCCCGACACCCTGGACACTAGCCGACCCCCTGGACACCCCCATGGACACCTCCCACCCTAGACATCCCCCCCAGGACAACCCCCACCCCCTAGACACCCCACCACCCCCTGTACTCCCCCACCTGGACACACCCCCTCCTAGACACCACCCCACCACCTAGACACCCCACACCCCTGGACACCCCACCCTCATGGATAGCCCCCACCCCCTAGACACCACCCCACCCCCCTTGGATAGCCCCCAAACCTCCTGGACTTCCCCCACCCCCCAGGGCACCCCTATCCCCCAGACACCACATCCCCTTGGACACCCCCTACCCCCCCTTGGACAGCCACCCCAAACCCTTGAACAGCCCCAACCCCTTGAATTCTTTATGTATTTAATTAACTTATGAATTATGTGTTAATGGTGTATGGGTATACTTGTTGTATGGGTATACTTTGTGTAATTACCTTATAAGTTATGTGTTAATTTTGTATGGGTATACTTGTTGAGATGCAGAATTTTTCTAGGTGTTGTTTGGGTATGCTACTGCATAATTTTTTATTGCAGTAGACAGGGCATTGATTAGTGCTAAAAAGTTCTGATAAAATACACCTTTATCAGTTATAAAAAAGTGCTGATAAAGGATCAGTTTATCAGCGCTAAAAGAGAACTGATAAAAAGTACATTTATCAGCATTTTTTAGTACTGATAAAGGGGTCCTTTGTCAGCGCCTTTTTAGCACTGATAAAGTATCCCTTTATTTGTATTTTTTAGCGCTGATAAATGTATCCTTTATCAGCACTTTTTTAGCACTGATAAAGTATCCCTTTATTAGTGCTGAGCTTTACAACGCTTTTTTTGCGTTGATAAAGCCCGTTTTGAGTGCTGATAAAACCCATTTTTGTAGTAGTGTGAATCTGGAGAATTTGGTCTGGAATTATATAACAAATGGATTTCTCATAAAGGTTATGTGTGATTGAAGGAGAGAATTATTGGAGTCCTTGACTGTTAACAAATGCATGAATGTATGTAGTTACATATCTATCTAGGGTTAAGTACAACTGATATAGGGTTTATGATCATGGGTCATGAACAATTAAATGATGAAGACCATGATCATGGTTTTTTACATATTTATATTTCTATATTTATATATATATAAATTTGTGCTTTCTAATGGGGAATTTATTGAGAAATTTTATCTTTTATATTTGAGAATTTCTGTGCAGTTATGACCAAAGATACATGGAGAATTTAAGAGTTATTTAGTCTTAAATTAATAGTCACATGTGAGAATATAAATTTAATAATAATAACACCAAATATTTATAGATTAATTGGAGAGACTCTGTCACGACCCATCCTCGGGGCCCGTGCTGTGACTACCCCAAGCCTGCCTTTCATAGGACAGGAAATGGCGACTAGCACAAAAGGCATAAATCCCGATAAAAGGGAAGGCATTGCCTTTATATAAGAAAACAAACACCATAGAGTATGAAAGGTGAAGTAAACACTAAGTAAACAGAGTACAAAAGTAAGTGCTGAAAAGTAAATGGGCCAGAATACAAACCCAACTGAAAGTACAATACAATTGAAAAGAAAGAACAACAGTAGTAAAGTAAATCAGCAACCACCAAGTCGTCCTCCGGAATTCCCACCTGAGGAGTTGGTACAAATAGTCTCATCGGCTCCCCGGGTCCGTCCGTCCACTCCGTGTACGTCCCACATGATAGTCCACCTCCGGGTACCATTCCGCTCCACAAGCATCAATTACGATCAGTGCTGTTCGTCGTCTGCAACCAATGCAACGTAGTGCGGGCATAACCCGTGCAGGGGTGAGTATATGATACTCAGTAGGGACCCTGAGACTCCTGAAGGTCACCCAGAATCCATGAATGATAAACCATAAAGGAAATATACAATCACGAAGTATCAACCAACCCTACATAGGTATATTCCCATACATATACCTAAGTCATCAATTCTAGTTCTGCTCCAACTCACGAGCCCAAGTTCAACCTAGTCCACAAAGGAAAGTAAATCCCAATCCACAAAAGAGAGCACAACCCAATCCACACAGGAAAGCAAGTCAATCATATCGAAGATAATGATTGAAAGTCAAGACTCAGATCACACATGTTTACTACTCACGAAGAGGGGTGGAGATGATAGATATAGCCTCTGAATCATCTCCCCCGCCGAACCCACGTAGGATCCAAGTACAGAAGTTGTCACTGCCAAACCCACGTAGGATCCTAGTACAGTAACCATCACTGCCGAACCCACGTAGGATCCAAGTACATTCATCCTCACTACCAAACCCATGTAGGAACCAAGTACAGTCATCATCGTCGTCGAACCCACGGAGGATCCCAACACGGTAGTTGTCGTAGTCGCAGCTAGCTCTAGGGTTCCCGCACACAACACACTGGATTACGGGAGGGTCCGCTCCTCGAGTAAAATTTGGTTGATACATCAACCGTCACGAAGACTAGAGTTAATGTATTCTATAGTTCTGTCCCACGTCATAGGGTAAAACCAAGAAAAATGTGTCCAAGTCACGGAGAACAAGACAACCAAGCCATTTTTCTAAAGTACACGACATGTAGGTAAGCAATACACGCTGTGCCATCAGACACCAGGTATTACCAGTGTGAAACGGCCCATGTCATGAGGATGGTCATGTAAAAAGTAAGTACATGTCATGTGGTATGGTTACATGACATGTCTTCAGTCCACGGGTACTGTCTGTGTACCACAGGCCGTGTCGAATGGCTATTCATGTAAAAAGTAAATACACGTTGTGTACTATGGTTACACATTGTGTCCAAACCTCTAGGGTTGGTTCCATGTGTGTTGGACATGTCTGGCCATGTGGTGGAGTACATGCCCGTGTACTCCACCCCGTGTCCGTGTATTTTCAGAATACACTCCATACCTCTTGGCCGTATGGTTCTGCCTATGTTCGTGTATCACCCAGATTACACGCCGAGCCTTGCGAAGCCACTTCTTCCATGGTGGTGGTGGTACACGCCATGACTCGTGGCCGTGTGGTTCTTCCTGTGTCCGTGTATCTCTCGGATTATACGTCGAGCATCGCGAAGTTGCTTATGACTTTCAATGAAGATTATACACGCCGTGCCTCATGGCCATGTATTTCTATCCGTGTCCGTGTATTTATTTTGAATACACGCCATGTCTATCGAAGTCTCCTCTGTCAAACTGTGTGGACAGTACATGCCATGTGACTGGTGTCACACGTCGTGTGTCACTTCTTCTGATGTCTGTTACTTATGCTGCTGAACGCTTGTACTACAAGGCGTGTGATTTTGAAGTACACACCGTATATTCTGGAATTTTCTAGAAACAATGCCTCTGGCCAACACACCTCCCAAGGCATCCGTCCTTTGTTCTGATGATCTCTTTTCTACAAAACTCCCGTTCATTGGTCGTCCCGATGTTCTGAGGCCGTTTCTGATTTTTTCGGGCCTCCGATCGACTCCGTGAACTTGCCTTAATTCACCGCTCAAGAACAGTTTGAGAACACCATACAACAAGAACGATAGAGGAATCAGACCATGTTAGTTTGGTCTGGTTCCTTCCGCATTAGTTCAATAGCAAGCGGTTTAGAGTGAACCAACAACATGGAAGAGAAAAAACATTGCTCAATCATAAAAACAACCCTACCTCAATACAATAAGGTTGATCTCTTGATGAAGGATGGAGATTCTTTCGTTGATGTTGTCGCGGAATGACGGTGTCACTTTGTCAACGTCGAGAAGAATGAAGTCGAGGTTGGCGCCGGTGTTCTTCGCGTTCTTCAATGAAGAAGATGAAGTTCTTCAGGAGTTTAGAGCTCTCTCTCCCAATATCTTCACACATCAACTAACCCCCAAAATAAAATAAGACTAATCATATTTTATTACTTCAAGCCATGCATTTCAATTTTAGAATTCAAACACATAAATCACCTCATTAATTAGGCTTGAGTTGTCTAATTAAATGGGGTGTTAAGTTGGAAAGCTTAATAAGGGTGAGAGGGAGAAGTTACTCACATAAAGGGACAGTTAGGGAGTTAAAGGAATGTGAAGGGGTGGGGCTCGTGTGGGCCCCACCTCACAAATATCCTAACATGGGTAGTTATGGGCTTGTGGGTCCCACCCCAACTACCCCATATAGGATATAACCATTATTTAAAGTAAATAAAATTGTTCCAAATTTTTTATTTACTTCACATTTTAATCCTCAATTTTTAACAACTCCTCTCGAGCAAACGCACCTTCGGAAAATGTTCACTTAAGCAAATACCACCGCTGCAGTTTCATCAGTGCCCTCAGATTTTGATTCTGAGCACCAGTTCAAAAGATAGAAAAACCCGCTCATTCGTTCACTGAACGTACCCGAGCTAAACTTTGGAAAATGATTCCGGGCACATCGGGCCTCAGAATCAAGTGCCATCCGAAACTGCATACTCGTAAAAACACAAAGATTTTATGAAAAAATTTTCCTTGAAATTTACGGGTCTTTTGATAACTCCCACTTTAAGGATTTACGTCCCCGTAAAGATAAATCATAAACTAGGAGAACAAATGAGGGTAATGTGCATGCATCTAAGCCTCCCACTCCCATGTGATCTCCTGGAGGTTCTCATGATGCCACCTGATGTGCACTAGAGGAATCGACCATCCACGTAGGACCCGCTCCTGTCAATCCTCGATCTCCATCGGGACCTCCTCAAAAGTAGCCCCATCATCAATGTCCATCTCCCCATGGTTGATGATATGCTTCATGTCGTGCACGTATCTCCTCAGCTGAGATACATGAAATAAGTCATGCACTCGGTGAAACTGAGGTGGAAGAGCTAGGTGATAAGCCACCTCACCTATTCTGCCGAGAACCTGGAATGGTCTAATGAAGCGTGAAGATAACTTGCCACCCCGACCAAATCTCTGTAATCCACGTCGAGGTGAGACCCATAAGAAAACGTGGTCTCCATACTCGAACTCTAGTGGTCTCTGCCTCCTATCAGCATAGGACTTCTGTCGGCTCTGAGTAGTCCTCATCCGCTCCTATATGATCTGTACCTTCTCCGTCGTGGCCTAGACCATCTCTGGTCCTACAAGTGCTGACTCCCCAGTGTCTGTCCAGCACAGAGGTGATCTGCAAGATCGTCCGTACAATTCCTCGTATGGGGTCATCCCGATGGTGGAGTGGTAGCTATTTTTGTATGAAAAATCCACCAAGGGTAGGTGATCCTCCCAACTACGACCAAAGTCAAGGAAGCATGCACGGAGCATGTCCTTGAGAGTCTGAATGGTTCTCTCCATCTGACCATCCGTCTATGGGTGAAAGGTGGTGCTCAGGCATAGCTGCGTCCCAAAATGCGTCCTCAAACCCCTTCAAAATCCGAAGTAATGCGAGCTTCTCGATCGAAGGAGATATTCGATGGCACACCATGAAGCCGTATGATCTCCAGAACATAGAGGCATTCCACGCTCTCCACTGAGCCATGCTCTCTGATGGGTAAGAAGTGGGACGACTTGGTGAGTCTGTCAACAATCAACCAAATGGAGTTGTGACCTATGGAAGTACATGAAATCCCTATCACGAAATCCATAGATATCCCATCCCACATCCACTACGGGACCTCTAAGGGCTGTACCAATCCTACTGGTACCTGGTGCTCTACCTTCACCTGCTGGCAGGTGAGGCATCATGAAACAAACTCTACCACATCCTTCTTTATACCTGGCCACCAGTGATGTCGTCTAAGGTCCTGGTACATCTTCGCTACTCCAAGATGTACCGCTAGAGGGGAAGTGTGAAACTACCTCAGCACCTCCTCCCATAATGCAGCTGGTACCATGGTTTGTCCCCTGAAAAGGATGACCTGCTCTCCTCCTATAGAAAATCCATCAAGTGCCTGTCCTGAGGATATCTGTGCATGTCATGTCTCACAGTCAACATCCCCACACTGTGCCTCTCTGACCTTCTAACGTAGTGGAGTGACTGTGAACGACTGTAGAAAGGCTTCCCCATCTCTATCCACGAAGGATATCTGCAACGTAGCTAGCTGCTCTGTCGCCTCTCCAAGTAGCTAAATGCCCGAATTCCTGCTAAGAGCATCAGCTACTATGTTCCCCTTCCCAGGAGTATAGACTATCTCAAAGTCATAGTCCTGAAGGAACTCGAGCCATCACCACTGTCTCAAGTTCAGGTCCTTCTGCGATAAGATGTACCTGAGACTTTGGTGGTCAGAGTAGACTGTAAAGCGCTCGCCCATCATATAGTGCCACCACATCTTCAGGAATAAGACCAATGATGCTAACTCCAGGTCATGGGTAGCGTAGTTTTTCTCGTGTTTCCTCAAATATTGTGATCTATAGGCGATCAATGCCCGATCTTGCATCAGGACACACCCGAGTCCAGTCCCTGATGCGTCACAGTAAACTATGTACCCTATGCCCTCCTCCGGTAGCCTCAAGATGGGTGAACTGGTCAATCTATGTCTTAGCTCCTGGAAGCTCTACTGAAATCTATCTGACTACATGAGGGGTTTTCCCTACTTCATCAATGCTAAGAGTGGTGCTGCAACTCTGGAGAAGTCTGGCACAAATCTCTGATAGTACCCAGCCAAACCTAGGAAACTCTGCACCTCCGTCACACTCCTAGGTGGATCCCATGCTAGGAATGCCTCGATCTTCATAGGGTCCACTGCAACTCCCGCCTCAGAGATAACATGTCCCAAGAAGTGGACCTCTTGAATCCAGAACTGACACTTCGAGAACTTACCATAAAGCTGGTGCTCTCGGAGTGTATCCATTACAACACGAAAATGGTAAGTGTTCTCCTCCTCAGTAGTCGAGTAAATCAATATGTTGTCAATGAAGATTACGACAAATCGATCGAGGTAAGGCTGTAAGATTCGGTTCATGAGACTCATGAACACTGCTGGAGCGTTGGTTATGCCAAAAGGAATAACCAAGAACTCATAGTGGCCATACCGACACCTGATGGCCGTCTTCTACACATCCTCATCTCGAACTCTGAGCTATTGATAGCCTGACCTGAGGTCTATCTTTGAGAACCATCATGCTCCCTTGAGCTGATCGAAGAGGTCTTCGATCATCAAAAGTGGATACTTGTTCTTCACGATCACCTGGTTTAGGAGACAATAATTGACACACAATCGCAAGCTCTCATCCACCTTCTTGGAGAACAATATCGGGGAAGCCCAGGGTGAAACACTGGGTCGGATGAATCCCTTTCCCTGCAAGTCCTCCAACTATACCCGTAGCTCTCGAAGCTCAGTGGGAGCCATTAGATATGCTGGAGTAGATATCGGAGCTGTCCCTAGGTACATGTCAGTATAGAAGTCTACCTCTATGGGAGGAGTTAGTCCTGAAACGTCATCAGGAAAAAAATCCGCATACTAATCCACCACAATAGGAAAACTTGGATTCTGCACGTCAACTGCTCCTAGGATGAGACTAGCCAACTGGTGAGTGATCGGATGTCCTATCCTCCGTGTGAGTCCATCCTGCGCTACAAAGGCTCCCTTCTCACCGTGAAGGTGAAACTTCTCCCATCGGTACGAACACATCACACCTTGCACCTAATACAGTCGATCTGAGCATGGACTGAGATAACCAATCCATGCCCAAGATGACGTCGTAAGGCCTCGACGTCGCTACAAGAAGATCCCAGCCGAAGATCTCGCCTCCTAGAGTAAGCTCACACTGCCGGCACAAGTGCCTAATCATCAAGTCTACTCCCGTAGGAGTCTCTACCTGTAAGGATCGAGCCAACGACTCCTTTAGAATCTCCGAGCTCCGAACAAGGGTAGTGAAAATGAAAGAATGACTCGCTCCTGTGTCTATAAGAACTGAAGCAAGGGTGGAGTAGAGAAATATAGTACCTCGAATCATCTTAGGTTCACCGTGGTCGTTGGACTCCACTGCCTGAAGCTAAGCCTGCCTCTGTCCGCCAGCTTCCTGTGGTCTGGGTGGACCTCCTGGTGGTGTTGGTGGTAGAGCCTCAAAGCGTCGCCCACCACCCGCTTCATGGCCAGCTCCTCTACCTCGTCTGCCTGCTCCCTGTGGACCACCACATTCGAACCTCTGCCTCTGCCTGGGTGGTCCCTCAACCATCTACTGCTCCTCTGCATGGCCAGTTGGGCAGTAACGAGCCATGTGGCCCTGCCTGCCACATGCGTAACACTGTCTGCATCTCGAATGACTGGCTCTATTGCGTGTGCCCCGCACATCTAAACCAGTGTCCTGAGGTCATCCACCTGGTGGTCTGGTCCGCTTGGACCCCTGTGAAATCCATCGACTTCCAGCTGCGGAAGACTCCGCTACGTGCCGCCCTGTGGTAGGTCTCGCTGCTGGTGTAGGCTCAGCAAGAAATCTCTCCACAAGAAGGGCTCTCTCCAGTACTTCTTCCTAGGTCAGAATGCTGAGGGAGATCATCGATACCCTGATATCATGCCTAGTACCTGCTCAAAGGTCCGGGCCTTGAAGAATGGGTCCCGTACCATGTCCATGGAGTAGTGAGAGAGATCAGTAAATCTCGCTGATTACTGGGCTACTGACATGCTGCCCTACCGTAGCTGTAGCAACTCCTGGATGCACACCACACATAGGGTGGTTGGAACGAACTCCGAGCAGAAAAGGCTCTCAAAGTCCGACCGAAGGAGATTTTCCTCGTCGTGCACCTAGAGCATGAGGCTCCACCATCTACCTGCTGCCGCATGTAGGAGGCTCACCGAAAGGATCACCATGAGGTCAGCTGGTGTCCCCACTAATCTGAAAACTTGAACAACTGCCTCCAGCCAGTCCTTGGCTGCCTAAGGGTCCATCTCCCTGCGGAACTTGGGTGGTCTCTGACGCTGAAACTCATGCTATTCACTTAGGTGATGTGCACTCTCAACTGCTGGGGCTTGTGGCATCGGTGGCTCGACGGGTAGAGGTACCTCCAGTGCCTCTGCGGTAATGGGCCCCTACACCGCGGCCTCGTCGCTTGGTGGGCTGCCATCTCGCACAAAACTCAGAACCCTAGCTGGCTACCATCGTGGGGCCATCCTGAAAAGAAAATGGTGCGCCATGGTTAATATAGTATACCTGGTGAGCTGACACAAAGTAATCACAAATAAATTTTTCGAAATACACATGCAATCAATGTTTTCATGCATTGAGTCGGAAATCAGAAGTCAGGGTCCTGGTGTATGGATACGTCGGCCGCCGCAACAACACTAGACTCCTTGGACTGATAACCACACACAATACCCTAAACACTATTGCTTCAAAAAGAATAAATTATCAGAGTCCTGAGTTTTATGGTAGAACTGACTCCTCTGATACCAATTTATCACGACCCATCCTCGGGGCTCGTGCCGTGACTACCCCAAGCCCGCCTTCCATAGTCCATGGGCTGACGACTAGCACCAAAGGCGTAAATCCCGATAAAAGGGAAGACATTGACTTTACATAAGAAAACAAACACCATAGAGTACGCAAGCTAGAGTAAACACTAAGTAAACTGAGTACAAAAGTAAGTGCTGAAAATTAAATGGGCCAGAATACAAATCCAACTGAAAGAATAGTACAACTGAAAAGAAAGAACAACAGCACTAAAGTAAATCAGCAACCACCAAGTCATCCTCCAGAATTCCCACATGAAGGGTGGGTACAGATAGTCTCGCCAGCTCCTCAGGTCCGTCCGTCTGCTCCGTGTACGTCCCACCTAATAGTCCACCTCTGGGTACCGTTCTGCTCCACAAGCCTCAACCACGATCAGCGTTGTCCGTCATATGCAACCAACACAACATAGTGCGTGCATAGCCCATGCAGGGGTGAGTATACGATACTCAGTAGGGACCCCAAGACTCCTGAAGGTCTCCCAGAATCCATGAAGGATAAACCACAAAGGAAATATACAATCACGAAGTATCAACCAAATATACTTAGGTATATTCCCATACATATACCTAAGTCATCAATTCCAGTTTTGATCCAACTCACGAGCCCAAGTTTATCCCAGTCCACAAAGGAAAGTACATCCCAATCCACAAAGGAAAGCACAACCCAATCCACACAGGAAAAAAGTCAATCATATTGAAGATAAGTATTGAAAGTCAAGACTCAGATCACATAGCTATACTACTCATGAAGAGGGGTGGAGATGATAGATATAGCCTCTGAATCATCTCCCCTGCCGAACCCACATAAGATCCAAGTACAGAAGTCGTCACTTCCAAACCCACGTAGGATCCTAGTACAACAACCATCACTGCCGAAACCACATAGGATCCAAGTACAGTCATCCTCACTGCCGAACCCACGTCGGATCCAAGTACAATTGTCATCATCGTCGATCCCATGGAGGATCCCAGCACGGTAGTCATCGCAGTCGCAGCCTGCTCTAGGGTTCCTGGACACATCACACTCGATTCTAGGAGGATCCGCTCCTCGAGTAAAAAGGGGTGGATACATCAACCGTCACAAAGACTAGAGTTAATGTATTATGTAGTTCCGTCCCATTTCATAGGGGAAAACCTATCAAAAAGTGCGCAAGTCACAGAGAACAAGACAACCAAGCCATTTTACTAAAGTACATGGCGTGTAGGTAAGCGATACATGACGTGTCATCAGACACCGAGTACTGCCCGTGTGAAACGGCCTGTGTCATGGGGCTGGTCGTGTAAACAGTAATTACACGACATGTGGTATGGTTACACGCCATGTCTTCAGTCCACGAGTACTGTCCGTGTACCATAGCCCGTGTGGAAGGGCTATTCATGTAAAATGTCAATACACGGCGTGTACTATGGTTACACGCCGTGTCCAAACCTCTAGGGTTGGTTCCCTGTGCGCTGGCCATGTATGGCGATGTGGTGGAGTACATGCCCGTGTACTCCACCCCGTGTCCATGTATTTCTGGAATACACTCCATGCCTCTTGGTCATATGGTTCTGACAGTGTCTGTGTATCACCCAGATTACACGCCGAGCCTCACGAAGCCGCTTCTGCCATGGTGGTGGTGGTACACGCCGTGCCTCATGGTCGTGTGGTTCTTCCCATTTCCATGTATCTCCCAGATTACACACCGAGCCTCACAAATATGCTTCTACCTTTCAATGAAGATAGTACATGCCGTGCCTCGTGGTCATGTATTTATGTCCGTGTCTGTGTATTTCCCTTGAATACACGCCATGTCCATCGAAGTCTCCTCTGTTAAACTGTGTGGACAGTACACGCCGTGTAACCAGTGTCACATGCCGTGTGTCACTTCTCTTGATGTCCATTGCTTCTGCCCTTGAATTCTTGTACTACACGGTGTGTGCTTTGGAAGTACACACTGTGTATTCTATAATTTTCGAAAAACGACGCCTCTGGACAGAACGCCTCCCGAGGCATCCGTCCTTTGTTCCGATGATCTGTTTGCTACAAAACTCCCATTCCTAGGTCATCCCGATGTTCCGAGGCTGTTTCCGATTTTTTCGGGCCTCCGATCAGCTCCGAGAACTTTCCTTGATTCATCGCTCAAGATCGGTTGGAGAACACCATACAATAAGAACAACGGAGGAATCATACCGTGTTAGTTTGGTCTGGTTCCTTCCGTATTAGTTCGATAACAAGCTGTTTAGAGTGAACCAACAACATGGAAGAGAAAACAACATTTCCAAATCATAAACACACCCCTACCTCAATACAAGAAGGTTGATTAATTGACTAAGGGTGGAGATGATTTCATTTATGTTGCCACGGAATGACGGCGTCGCTTCGTCAACGTCGAGAAGAAAGAAGCCGAGGTTGGCGCCGTCATTCTTCGTGTTCTTCAACAAAGAATATGCCGTTCTTCAGGGGTTTAGAGCTCTCTCTCCCAATATCTTCACACAAAACTAACCCCCAAAATAAAATAAGACTAATATTATTTTATTACTTCAAGCCATGCATTTCAATTTTAAAATTAAAACACATTACTCACTTCATTGATTAAGATTGAGTTATCTAATTAAATGGGGTGTTAAGTTGGCAAGCATAATGAGGGTGAGAGGGAGGAGTTACTCACATATAGGGGGAGTTAGAGAGTTAAAGTAATGTGAAGGGGTGGGGCTCGTGTGGGCCCCACCTCAAAAATATCCTAACATTGGTAGTTAGGGGCTTGTGGGTCCCACCCCAACTACCCCATGTAGGATATAACCATTAGTTAAAGTAAATAAAATTGTACCACAATTTTTATTTACTTCACATTTTAATCCTCAATTTTTAACAACTCCTCCTAATCCAACGCACCTTCGGAAAAAGTCCACGTAAGCAAATACCACCGCTGCGGTTTCATCGGTGCCCTCAGATTTCGATTCCGAGCACCGACTCAAAAGATAGAAAAACCCTCTCGTTCGTTCATTGAACTTACCTGAGATAAACTTCAAAAAATGATTCCGGACACACCAGGCCTTGGAATAAATTGCTGTCAGAAACTGCGTACTCGTAAAAACCCAAATAATTTAAGAAACAAATTTCCTTGAAATTTACGGTTCTTTACAGACTCTACGCCATTCGAAATATTTGCAGAAGGAAAGACAAAGTTCCCATTAAAATATTGTAATTCAACTAAAATGGATGAGATAAACCATGAATGTTTCTTGATAATGTCTAAATATGAGTGAAAATAAGGGGAGTATTTATACAATGTAAGGTAAAGAAGAATAGACACAATCACATTTAGAAAAGGGTTATGTTTTTTCCTTCTCATGAAGTGTGAAGAAAATCCAGTGTTATTTTGGAAAGAGGGAGGAGTTCCAAAATTGTTCTGGAATGAAGAAGTCTTGGGGTTTCTTGAGATCATACCAAATGAGAAGAAGTTTATATGACATCTCATGTAAATAATATTCTCTATTAGAATTTCATGAAAAAAATTGTATGATAAAGTTGAGATTCAAAGGATTTAAATATATATTTTTTTAAATTCTCAAATGATAGGTTATATTTTTCTTTAGCATGTGTGTAAATTATTTTCCTTCAAAAGAAATTATAATAGGAGGTAAGTGTGAGGGTGGTGATCCTAGTTAGAAATTTTATCTACCCCAACCATTGTAAGGCGGTTATCCTAGGTGGTATTGAACTGGTATAAATAAAAAAGAAGTGATCTTAGTAATTTTGGTGCATCAACATAATGTTGGTATCAGGCTCCTTGGACAAGAGCATTGTGGTAAAAAAGTAAAAATGTTTCCATGTGGCTAATTTATTTAAAAACTATTCATCATCAACATATAAATTTGATAAATTTAATAAAATAGAATATTGATATATAATGTTTAGTGAGGTAATTAGATAAAAAACACTATAAATAAAAATAAGTGTCCCTTATAATTAAGATGTCAAGATCAAATAGGATAGAAAGTACTTTGAAACTTATTAATAACTAGATTCAACCCATTAGGGTACATATTCCCCTTTTAGTCATATCAATTTGCATCAAAGTGTGGGTTTCTTATTTTTTTGGTATTTTTTATTTGAGTTTATTCATTTTATTTTTGAAGTTGAAGTTTCATTTTACCATTATATTATGTTATTCAATAGAAAAAAGGAATAAATTAAATGAATACACACAATTTGGGTGGAATCCCTCATTATGGATATATTTATGGAAAGAGTGATATATTATTATATAATTCCAACAACATATAGTAGATAGGTATGGAAAATTTATATTGTTAATCCATTCACTCATTAAATGATTCTTAAGGTATAAATAAGGTGGTTGATGGGACAAGTGAAGTTGGAACTAATAATTTTGAGGAATTACTGAGGAGGAATACGTGTAAGTTTTCCACCTATCAAGGGATACATATGAACAATCAATATAATAGAATATAAATATTAAGGAGGAGAAAAAATATCAAGAAAACTAGATTTAAGTGATAAAAATTGAGGTTAATAAATAAAAAATCATATACCGAGGGATTATTAATGTTACTATTGACCTAAGGGAAAAACATAAATCCCAATATTCATAGTTACAGGATATGTTAACAAAGGTGTAAAAACTCAATGATAATTTCAAGGGGATGAATTTTAGCACAAAATATGTTAAAAATTTGATATCAATGAATAATAATATTGTTGTACACCTATCATAACTGGTTTAGTGATGCAAAAACTAAAATAAAGAAATGTATTTGATAGGAAATCTATTACTCAAATAAATTTTAAAATTAAAGACCAAAGTGACATGCTGGATAAGCTCTCCATGTAATTGGATGATTGGATATCTTATGGGAAGACTCTAAATAAAGAACATAATGTTAAAACTAAATCTAGGGTAAATAAGTCTCAATAATGGGAAGAATATATAACACCAGTCAAGAAATAATTAGAGAAATATAGTCCAAATAGTAACCCTAAATTAAAGGATTCCTTGTTTTTATTCTTTAAATATTCTTAATCAAGTAATGAATTAAAGAATATGAAAATGTTTAACATAATGGAAAACCATAAATCGATTCTCATGTCATAATGTCTATATTCCATGGGAAAATATTTTATTAACTATAATAGAATTAATTTAAATAACGAGAATAAGAATGGCATGTAAACTTCCATGAAAAGGTACCAAATTTAGGTCTTCAAAATATATATTAGATGATCCTTACAAATGTATGTGAAAACCAGAAGGCCCAACATGAAGTTATAGAAACATGTGATATTTTTATGGGATTTTTGGTCACATTTCATGTTTTTTCATTAAGTATATGGAATATATTTTGCATATAATGATAAAATGTTAATAAATCAAATAATATATTAATATCATTAGAGGTATGGTTATTATTCTTATCAATTTTATCATACCCACCATTCCTCAAGAAGAAATTAGATTTTTACAATGATAAATCAGTTTCATTGATTTTTTTTAGAATCCACAAAAAGAATACTCTCATGATAAATGCAATTTATAGATATGTTACAAATATTATTCAAAATCCAAAGACTCTTGGAGAAACAAGATAAAAATTTCTAGGAATTAAATGAAAAAATAACGTGATACCAATAATTGGAGAAGTTCCTATGAATGACATACCTCATGGAGAGGTATGTATTGAAAAAATAAATAATCCTTGAATGGATAAGAAAAATGGGAAGTTTGGTTGGAGAAAGGATTTTTTTTTCGAAGAAGAAACCCTTGGTGAAAAAACTTCCTAAAGTGGAGAGGACTGTGACCTAGGTTATGAAGAAGAGAAAAATCCCAATAGAGTGGAAAAGGAATTAGATTTCATTAAAACTAGTTCAGACCTAGAGGTAGACTCTAAAGTGAAAGGTAAAGGGAAATTTATGGTCCTAGGTGACTCAACATCCTCCTAACTTGAGGAATATGTAAGGTACCCCTCTTGCCTTATGATTTAAATGTTCTATCTTATTTTAAGAGGTGTGGGACTCAGGGGGAAAAAATAAATGGGTTAATCATACTAAAATTCACATGAAATAATTCTAAAATCATATATAAAATTTATCTATAAATTATATAAATTAAGTGTTACTTGAAGTATTTCAGGATCAATTTATTGTCAATCCTAAATAAAAAAAATGGTTGAAGTAAAATTGCATAAATTTATAATAAAAGTTCCAGTTTTAATGAAATTAATTACTTGAGGATAGATATGAATTAATATATTTCACTATAAAAAACTTGTTTTGAAATTAGGTCTTATAGGTCAAGTGGTTATTGGAATTAATCCACCTCGAGAGGGGAATTCAGTAATTCTATGGAAAAGATGGATATTATGTATATATTTCCATATTCTAACATGTTATAATAGTTGTGTCATTTTTTTTGATTAGGAAGTATTGTTTATCAACAAGTGAAGTCCCCAAAAATTAAGAATACATCAAGCACATGATCCTAAAATAAAGGGGGAATCAGAGTTAAAGTTAAAAAGGATATCATTTTGCGAAATTATCCCATTTAAGGAGGATCAAATATTTTTAAATATAAATTTGGTTTTACATGATATTTTGATAAGAAAAATAATTTTTACATGGTTTAAATTGTGATGAAATAGTTTTTTAAGACAATTCCTAGTGCTTCCTAATAATATCAATCCATTTCTTTAAAGTTTCTTAGTGATTTCAGGCACTCTCAAGTTGATTAATCACTTGATGATACATATATAAAATATGAAAATATATATTAAAGGATCTTCCCAGATGAAATGGAAAACAAATGGAATTATCTTGTTTTTATTAACAAGTAGTATTATAAATGATGAAAATGGAATGTTATTCACTCCTAATTTTTAAAAGTTTATGTTCTAACAATTTTGTGTGATCATGGAAAATTGGATGTGTTGATAAAATGGAATGAATATTATTATACGAATTTATTGGACCTAGTGAGTTACATGGGTATCCTTATATGTGTTATTTAAGACTCGTATTTCATATACTGAGCACTATCTCAGTAATCTTAGTGATTTTTTAACATATCATGTGCTAAGTGGTAATATTTCTCACTCTATTTATTGAGAATATGATGTATATATTGCTAAAGAATGGTTTCAAAAGCTAAATAAGGTAACAATTTTTAACTTGGAAATACAATCATAAAATTGTGACTGTTGGTATTAAGGGATGTTATAAATAATTTATTTATAGGGGTAACTGTTTCGGTGCGGATGTGCGTCGGGTTACGCTGTTCCGCCAGGACGCGTTCGCGCGTGCACCCGTCAACCTGAGGGGATGGGCGCGCGGCTTGTGGTCCCGCAGTCCCGCTTTCCAAGGGCGGGCGGCATTCGTCCCTTATTCAGGGGCGTCTGCTCCTTGATCGAAACCGGGATGATGGGATGTCGGCTCCTCCTTCCTTGGACGTCTCCACGGAACTCGTCGCCTAATCCGGGTCTCCCTCATAGACTTAAGAATGTTCGTGAATCTCGTTCCCGGCGCCATATCTTCATGGACACCGGTTAATTACGCTGCTTCCGCCCGGACGTTCCAAGGAGTCTGGGCGGGGCAGCAACCTGCGGTGAGAAGGCCGGGTGGCTCTGGGTGCTGGGGGCGTGTCGTAACACTGCGGCTTTGCACATCTGTCTTCCGTCCCTAATAGGGCTTCTCGAAGGCATGATGGCCTGAGGCATCCCGTACTGGGTGCGGGGAACTGTGTCACCTGAGGTTTTCCTCAGCTTCCCATGTTTAACACGGGGTATGCCGCGAGTTTAACGTCCAGCGGGGACGACATCGGACCGATCAACACGAAAAGTGGATCAGATGACAGAACCCCTTGCGGGGAACCTCCGACGCTGGGGCCAGCACATGGGCGGCTTCCCAAGTAACGTGGAGTGGAGTGAAGTGGCATGACCCCACCGGGATGTGGCGGCCCGGGTAAGGATCAGGATGGATGATGGAGTGAAGAGCTTGGACCCCGAAGGGGCTTCCTACGTACCGCGCGTTAGCACGGATCAAAGTCAACGTAGTTCGGGTATACAGTTTAACGTCATGCTGGACGTCGGCAAGCCGACTCACGAAGAGGTCTAGGCCGCCGGGCGGAGGATTGAACCGAACCACCTCGCACAGAGGGGGATGGAACGGCCGGGTGGATCACAGTTTCACGTCATGCTGGACGATAAAAGGGGAAATGGAAAAGGGGGGCTGTGGGGAGGCACCGCGGAGATACACGTGGGCAGTCTCCCACGGGGGCGGATTCATAGGTGAATCGACGCAAGCGTGAACCCTGGAGGGGTCCACTGATGGACGAACCGACGTAAATATGACCGGGACGACCAGGTGGCGGGCTTGAACCTCAGGGAGGCTTCCTACGTACCCTGTATAGAAGACAGGGATCAAAGTCCACGTAGTTCATTCTGTCAGGACTTACGCACTTGGGGCAGCCCGGATGCTGCAAAACTCAGTTGGAAGGGACTTGGACCGAAAGCAGAAGACACCTCGATCCCAGTCAGACCCTCTACTGGCTTCGGCAGTGGGGAGGCGCAATGGAGATACACATGTGCAGCCTCCCACGAGAAATTAGGGGTTTGTAATACCCTGCCCCCGTAGGGAAAAGCCGCTCCCATTAAATCGTCCCAAAAGGGGGACAATCCCGACATCCCTGCAGAGACGAGCGGGTGGGGGCCACATCCAAACCGGGGGAGACCCTGCGTGCGAGGCACGGGATCGAATGATGCGGACGGTTTAGCGTCTTGCTAGACGAAGTACAGTTTAACGTCGTATGTTGAGGACGAAGCGGACGGTTTAACGTCTTGCCGGACGAAGTACAGTTTAACGTCGTGTGTTGAGGACGAGGCACTTGGCAGTTTAACGTCTTGCAGCGCGGACGATGGGGGCTAGGCAGTTTAACGTCGTGCAGCTTGGACGGATGTGCAGTTTAACGTCATGCTGGACGAATATGCAGTTTAACGTCATGCTGGACGAATATGCAGTTTAACGTCATGCTGGACGTATGCGCAGTTTAACGTCATGCGGGACGAATATGCAGTTTAACGTCATGCTGGACGTATGCGCAGTTTAACGTCATGCGGGACGAATGTGCAGTTTAACGTCATGCTGGGCATAGGTTGCCGGACGATGGGTGCATGTCACTTCGCACGAACCTGGAGGGCCGCACGGGAAGACAACGCACGGTGCGGGCACCCAGGATAAGGATCATCGGGCACCACGCAGGCAGGTGCCCTCAGGGGGTCGAGGGAGGCGACCCTGGCGGATTGCGCGCAAAAGAGGAGCTTTGCGCGCAAAACCGCGGGTCGGCGCGCAAAAATGGCGGGCTGGCGCGCAATTGGGCCAGCCCTTTGCGCGCGGAAGGATGGGATTGCGCGCACCGGGCTTCGGATAGCGCGCGGGGGCAACGGCTCATTCTCTAACGAATGGCCACTTTGAAAATGGGGGGTGCGCGCAATCGGGTCGGATTGCGCGCACCCGGGGGCAATTGCGCGCAAGAGGCTTCTTTTGCGCGCAAAGGCCTTCGGGTTGAAATTTATTCAAAGGGAAGGATCCAAGGGGATTGCGCGCGAAGGCGGACCCCAAGGCTCTATTGCGCGAAAGAAAGGAGGTTACCTGAGGATCGGCATTGCGCGCGGAAGGGGTTGAATTGCGCGCGCGGGAGACCGTTCGACTTCCAGCAACCTTTGAAACGTTGGGGGTCGCCTAGTATTTATAGGCAACCCCGGGCGCGGAATCCAAGGCGCGAGCGCGGAATTCTCCTCGCGGGCGCGGAATCGGGCACGACGCGCAAGGGAGTTGCGCGCATCCCGGGGGTTTTGCGCGCGGATCATCATCTTTGCGCGCAGACCTCTGAAATTCCGCGCAAGGCCTCCGGGCCCTCCGAAACATTCTTCCGACTCCAAATATGACCTCGCTTTCCGCATCCGGAGCTTCGTTTGGGAACAACGGACTTTTCCGGCGTCTACAAAAGCCCCCCCTCGGAATCTGATCGGCGAGAGGTCGCAACGATCGGGTTCCGAGGGAGACGCCGGAATGCCGAAGTCCTGGGCGGCGCGGGACTTAGGCGCGCAAAAAGGGGCGCCGGTCGCGAAATTCGCCGCTGCGGTCGCGCAAAGCGCTTTCCGCGCAGCGCGGACCCCGGCCTCGCCTATAAATAGGGGCCCTGGGTCCCGCGTTCCGTACTCTGGCCTTCCGCGCGATAAGCTCCAAAGCTCTCGTGCGCGAAATTGCCTCTTCCGGTCGCGAAATTCGCCCGACCGGCGCGCAAAACCGTCCGGATTTCGCCTGTCTTTGCGCGAAAACCCGGGACTTTGCGCGACAGTCTTCCCAATTGCGCGCCGTCCACTTGGATTGCGCGCCAGCCTTCAAACTTCTCTACCAGCCTCGTCCGATCCCGCACGCTTCATCCCTTAACCCGCACGACTCCCGAAACTTCTGAGATGGCCGCGCACAGAGGAAATGAGGGGGATGCCGCCACTCGCAGGGCTGAGATGGCGACGAACGAGGAGGTTTACGGAGCCAAGGAGATTGTTTCCAACAATCAATCCTTGTTCGACTTATTGACGCCGGCCCAGAAGACATATCCACTGTCGGACAACCTACCGCTCTGGAACTTCGGCATCCTAGATGAGGTTCCGGTGCCAGGGTTCGAGATTGATGCGCCGCGGACCTGGGTGACCCGGGAGGACGAGCTTCTCCGCTATAACATCACCAACAATGGGCATCCTGCCAGGGAGACCAGACACTTGGATGTCTATGTCCTGAACCCGAGGACGCGAACCATTGATGGGGGTGAGCCTACTGCGGAGAATTCTCCAGCCCTCTACTCGAGCATATATCGCCAGAGCGTCACGGACGACACCAAGGGCTGGCTGAAGGACTGGGACTTGCGGTCTGGGGGCAACTTCACCAGTGAGTGGGCCTGGGCGTTCTGGGTACGCCACACTTGCGATCACTTCGCAGAGGAGCTGCGGTACATCGGCCTGTTCGAGGCGGTGTGGACGTCGCAGTTCCATTTCTACCAGCAGTCCGAGCTCGGGCCGGAGCTGTTCACCCGATGGTCTCCGGATACCAACACCTTCCATCTTCACCATGGGGAGGTCGGCATCGGTCTCTGGGACATCCACTGCATCGGAGGTATCCCGCTGGAGGGCTACCAATACGATGAGTTCCTGCCACCGAAGAACATCTGGGAGGACAGGTCACGGACTCCCATCCTGACCTGGCATCTGCTTGACCTGGCTACGCAGCGGCTCGGGATCAAAGACTTCCAGAGGGACATAGCCTACAAGGAGTGGTTCGGCCAGTTCTTGGAGCATGACCCAGCGGTCAAGATGCCAGGCAGGGGGAAGCGGTGCCCGACCGCAGCTCAGAGGAGCCGGAACGGGTCGTACTGGCGGGTCCTGGAGACGGGCGACTACCGCTCATGGGGGTACCGCGTCATCGAGGCCCGGGACCCAAATGTCCGGTACGCGGCGTTCCTGGCCGCCTTTCTGAGTGGGTGGCTCCTGCCAGTGCGGGACGCGAGAATGGGCGTTCGCCCGGCGACACTGGCGATGGCAGGCGCTATGGCCGCCAACAAGAGATACAACCTCGGGGTCCCAGTGCTGGCGAGGCTGTATGCCATCCTGGGACGCATCTCACGAGGGGGGTCTCCACGAAGGATCTGTGGGCCCTTTCAGTTCTTCCACGGCTGGGTGGCTGCTCACCTCGGTGGGTACACGTTTCCGAACGCCATCATTCCTCCGGGCAACGGCCTGCGACCCTCCCTGCTGAACATCGCGGGGGTCGCTCCGATGACCCTAAGTGAGGAGGGCGTGCAGATCCGGATTGGCAATCATGCCAACTTCAACTTCAGTCCGTTCCCCACTCCCGTTGGCCAAATGATCGACAACGGGCAGGGTCTGTTGGAGCAGCATGAGTACTTCCTGAACATGCGGGGCGGGGTGCTCGTGGCTCGGATCGACGGGAAGGTGATCTGCGAGCCTTACGTGCCGACCCGGTTCGCCAGGCAGTTCGGGTGCCTTCAACGGATGCCGAAGAGGGTATTCACTGCTGTCCGGGAGGAGACGAACCCTGGCGTCCTTCGCCAGATGTGGCTGATGTTTGCCGCTTTCGGCTCTGGCGACGTCATCACTCTCCCTCCTACCGGAGTTGACGCAGGCTTGGCAACCGAGTACGCCGAACACTGGGCCATCGCGTACCCTGAGGGGCTTTTGCGGAAGCTAGTTCGGCGGCTCGAGGTTACCCGTGCGGAGACCGGGCGTCAAGGAAGGAGGCGAGGCGCCGCCACACGGGGGAGAACGGAGGCGCGCCAAGCAGCGGAGCCGGCGCGGGCAGGGACTTCGGCGGCGGGCACATCGCGAGCTGCCGCCACGACCTCAACGCCCAGAGAGGGGGCACGTACGGTGGTCGACGAGCGGCCCGGGAAGCAGGTGAGACGTCTGCTCGAACCTTCCCATGATGCGGTCTTCCCGGCGCTGTGGTCGGCTTGGATGACTCTGCGGCAGTCACTGGGGACCGACGCTATCTGGCGAAAGATACTCAGAGAAGGAATCTATCTGCCAGAGGTCGGGCGCCTCCAGATTGCCGACAGAGTGGACTTCAACCGGCAGTATGCGTATCTGACGGCCATGGACGAGTACACGCGCCAACGTGGTCAGCGCGCGGAGCCATCCCTTCTGGTGAAGGTGATGCTCGGCCTCGAGCCCGCTCCGGAACAGATGCCGCCGGAAGAAGATGACAGTAACGACTCCGAGGAGGAGGAGGAGACGGGGGAGGATGAAGGCTCCGAGGGAAGGTCCCATCGGGGAAGCCCACGGGAGAGCGGCGAGGTGGCCGGCTCTGACAACGTTGATGTCACTGAGCTCCTTGAGGTCCGCTTCTATCCCTACTCAACTTGCTTCATCCATTCTCTTATGCAGCTTCTAACCCGTTTCTCCATCCTTCTCAGGAGCACACGGATGTCGGTCAGGCGTCCTCAACAGGAGTAGGAGAGGCGCCAGCAGGACAAGGCGGGGGCCAGGCACCCATTATCGAACTGTCAAGCGCTAAGGGGTCCCCTGCTGCAACTGTTCCTGCGGCGACTGGGATAGCGGAAGATGACGCTACGAACTCCCGTAAGTCTCCCTACTTTACTGCTGGTGCTTGCCGTTGACGATCCGTGACTAACCATGGCATGCCCTGCGCAGTGATCTCAGCACTGGAGGCTCATCGGGTTGCCGAACCCGGGCCATCTACGAGTGGACCAGTGGTGGACATGCCGCCTGCTCCGGAACAGGCTTCCCAAACCGAGCCGGCCCCACCAACTGCTGATCAAGGGGCTCCGGACGTCGGCGGTGCTGCCATCGGAGAGAGGTTGGGGGCTGACGAGGGTGTCAGCGCCACTGGGGAGAGAGAAGAAGGTCGCCCGGAAGTTGGGGAACCTATTCCTCGTGAGGACCTCCCAGGGGCGGACCCTGCAGCAGACCTGCTGGCTGCCTTCCCTGCCTACCGGCCTGCCGATCCCGAGGAGATGGACGACTCAGACACGGAGGCGGTCGAGGAGAGCCGGATAACGCGCCGTAGGGGGTGGAAGTGCATCCAGCGCTTCCTCAAGCGAGACCCATCGGAGTGGCTGGGGCGCATGGGATCACTTC
Source organism: Viscum album (assembly GCA_963277665.1). Taxonomy (NCBI): domain Eukaryota; kingdom Viridiplantae; phylum Streptophyta; class Magnoliopsida; order Santalales; family Viscaceae; genus Viscum; species Viscum album. The sequence goes on from OY728153.1 coordinate 1,400,861,869, forward strand.
AGACCTGGCTGCGCTTCCTGTGTGCCGGGGGAGCTGATGCTCAACGCCTCCATCTAACGGTCCGTGATTTCATGGCCGAAAAGATGCGCGAGAGCTGCCGGCGTGCCGACGTCACACAAAGTCGGGACATGTCGGAGAGCACGCGGGCGCTCCTCGCGGCGGAGCAGGAAGTCCGGCGCCTCGAAGGGCAGGCGGCAGAGAAGGAGGCCTTCGTCGCAACGTGTACCGAGCTTGTGGAGCAACTAGCAGCCCAGCTGGTTGACGCTCAGGTACAGCTGACGGAGGCGGGCCAACAGATGGTCACAATTCAGGTCGAGCGGGAGCGTGCACAGGCCAGAATCGACGAACTGCGCGCTGCGACCGCCGACGAAGAGAGGGCACGCAGAGAGCGAGAAGCAGCTCTGGAGGCCACCAGCCAAAGGGTAGCGGCATTAGAAAGACTCATTCAGCACGCTAATCCCTAAGGGCTTTGTTTTGCCATTCCCAAAACATTTGCTTCCGCTACTTTGATCCATCTGTATGAATCAATATATTTATCTGCATCTTTTGGTTTAACATGCTCAACCACAATTCGTTGTCTTGCGGGAGTGTTAACCAAGCATCAGGCATCCATAATTGGGCCTGGATTGCTGGAGAAAAGAGGGAGGTCATTCCTTAGGAAAGGAGACCTCGAGCCTAATCAATGTATCATCCCCCCAACTTGTTCCAACACACGAGCGGGACAACGCTAGGGGCGTTGAGATTTTATCCGAACATAGGGAAATGAGAAAGGGTGAATCGCGTGTCCCGAATCCGGACATCCACAACGGTCGGCCTTCCAGGAAATGCCCAAGACGGTAGGCGGACAGTGGATCGACCATAACAACTGCAATAGACGGACCGAAAAAGGCCATCATTCATATTGCAGGAGGCGGACCACATGTCATCATGAATACCGCTTTGGGGTTCCTTCAGACACAAGGGTGGAAATCCAGATCAACAGGGCATGCGAAGCATGGGGCGAAGTGACGATTTGTTCGGACAGAATCCAACGCTCTCAAAATTGCGCCACCGTGGGGAAAGCATATTAGGCGGATGCACTAATCTGGCCGTGAATCACCTCAATCCTCAGACAGCACCTCTTTGACGAGGAAACCGTCCCTTCCCACCATTGCAATGGGGCATCCCGAGCTGAATCGGGGAGAATATCACAACTGCACCACTCTACCCGAAGTCAGGCCAGACGGCCGGCGACGAGGAGGGGCGGGACTTAACGATCCCTGAGGCTGGACCCGAGTTGGAATGCCCGGGCGTTCCTACGTACTCCATCAGGCTGGAGATCAAGCCACACGTAGTTCTGAGAGTGCTGTTTAACGTCATGCAGGACGTAGGACCCCATTTGGGGAGATCTTAGTTTAGGGTCTTAGAGCTCGGACCGTAGGGGTAGATCTTAGTTTAAGGTCTTAGAGCTCGGACCATAAGGGCTAGATCTTAGTTTAAGGTCTTAGAGCTCGGACCATAAGGGGGGGATCTTAGTTTAAGGTCTTAGAGCTCGGACCATAAGGAGAGATCTTAGTTTAAGTTCTTAGAGCTCGGACCATAAGGATGGATCTTAGTTTAAGGTCTTAGAGCTCGGACCATAAGGGGAGATCTTAGTTTAAGGTCTTAGAGCTCGGACCATAAGGGGGGATCTTAGTTTAAGGTCTTAGAGCTCGGACCATAAGGATGGATCTTAGTTTAAGGTCTTAGAGCTCGGACCATAAGGGGAGATCTTAGTTTAAGGTCTTAGAGCTCGGACCATAAGGGGGGATCTTAGTTTAAGGTCTTAGAGCTCAGACCATAAGGGTGGATCTTAGTTTAAGGTCTTAGAGCTCGGACCATAAGGGGAGATCTTAGTTTAAGGTCTTAGAGCTCGGACCATAAGGACTCAAAGCACGCCACATCGTGGTCATATCCCCTGGATATGCGAAGATGCACTGAGGGATAGTGTCAAGAGTGTCGAGGTTTCACCTGGTCAGAATGGGAGGTGGAAATGTGAATCATGCGGCCATTCACTCAAGGACTGGGGGCACCGGCGTAACGATATGGGAGTACTGCCGACCGTGGCGGAAAAGCAGCATCAATATCGCACTAACCGTTGGTGGAATGAGGCAGCAAACGAGCATCGACCGCTCAATCGCAGGATTCATATCGATTTGCTGCCCGAGGCCATTGGGGGTACCGGCCCGAGTCGGCGGGAGAGCACTGAGGCATTGTGTCCGAACTGTTCACGGGGGCTCCACCCAGGGCGTAGACGATGGGTCCGAATGAAAGGGAGCACGAAGCCTGAAAAGTGTAAGGAACCTGACCAAGCTGAACCTGACACTCCTGGCAATAAACCAGAGTACTCTTGACAGCGGTGGACCACGGCAAGGGGTCGGGGAATACGCCTTGAGGGTGACCTGAAGGCGGCGGACTCCCCAGAGAAGGGGGAATCTCTAAGAGGTGGGGGGCTGGACCCGAAGTTTCAAACATCCGGGCGTTCCTACGTATCCCATAAGGATGGGAATCAAGCCGCACGTAGTTCTTGAAGCGCGGCGCAACACAATCGGGCACCAGCGCGGGGAAGAGTGCGGGTCTGACCCTCGCACACAAAAGGAGCGGCATTTGATATTTCTTGTTTGTCCTTAAAGATGAATGGTTTTTCTTTGTGCGGCGACATGCCTGTGATTGAGAAATCTCTGGCGTCGCCACAATAATCAAGCCATGGAAGGCATTGATGAATGGCGTGGTCATTAACCAACGCCCAACATGAGTGTCCCCTGAGGAGGACATCACGATGCAGTGCCGTTTCTCGTCGGGCGGCCAAGACGATCACAGTTTACGGTTGTGTGGTAGGACCAGACAACACAGTTTAAGGTCGTGTGGTTCGGACCATGGAGGAATCCGCTTATTGCGGTATGGCGGACACGGCAGAGGTGGGAATATACCCAGCCCTGCGGTCACGCACGATTCCAAGAGAAGAGTCTTGGGATAGGGGTCTGCATATGTCCATCACCCGAGGGGCAGAGATGCTAGCCTCCAGATATACTGGGCCCAGAATGCGATTGTTCGGGCGACTCCTTCCTCCTTATGGGGACGAGGGTCCAGCCACGCACGGCCCTTAGGGAGGACATCCGCATATATCCTTGGTGCTCAGATCATGGGGGCCTCGAACGACATCATTACCCTGGTTGGTCTGCCTAACGTGTAGAGGCGTACCGGAGGTCAGTATGAAGAGAGTGTCAAGATTCCACTACAACGCACAAAGGCAGAGTGTGACGAGGACTGCGCAACCAATGTTCAGAGCCTGAGAGAGAGCTGACATGGCGATCAAGGATGTTGCTGATGCATTCGCAACACAACATCCGATCGCGTCAGCCTAAGACGGGGCAAGCAAACGAGCATCAACCGCTCAATCGCAGGATTCATATCGATTTGCGGCCCAAGACCCGCCGGTAAATCGACCCGGAGCGGTGGGAGAGCACTGAGGCATCATACCCAAACCGCTAACGAGGATCCCTTTGAGTGAAGGCTCAAACAAGAGGAAGCGTGAGAACCGACAAGCAACACAGGGCTTGTCGGGATTGAATCTGACACTACGAGTCATAGACCGAAGTACCCAAAACATGTTAACAGATCTCCGGAAAGGGTCGGAGGACTCACCCCGAGAGCAACCGAAGGGGGGCAGATCCCCGTGATCAACCAAGAGACGGGGCTGGACCTGAGACACAAGCGTCCAGGCGGTCCTACGTATCCCATAGGGATGGGAATCAAGCCATACGTAGTTCTTGAGAGGCAGTTTAACGTCATGCAGGACGATGAGGGGTGTGAGGTAGTCCCACACACGGGGGAGGCGTACGGCGCGGCCAGTAGACCGACGTGAATGAGGACATAATCCCCCGCTCACGCGATACGCCTCGCACAAAAGAAGGGGAACTTGGGCCAGAGGGCCGACGCGGGATAGAGATTCCCGGGAAATGGGGCTGGGCCTGAAACATGAATGTCCAGGCGGTCCTACGTATCCCATAAGGATGGGAATCAAGCCATACGTAGTTCTTGAAGTGCAGTTTAACGTCATGCAGGACGAAAAGAGAGAAAAAAGGAAGGGGGGAGCAGAAGGCATCCCCTAACGTGGGGGGGCGTACAGCGTGACGAGCAAACCGACGTGAATGAGGGCATAGCCCCGCGCTCACACCATACGCCGCACACCCGGGGGCATCTGGGCCAAGGGCCCGAGATGGGATGGAAATTCCCAAAAGATGGGGCTGGGCCTGAAACATGAAGGTTCAGGCAGTCCTACGTATCCCATAAGGATGGGAATCAAGCCGCACGTAGTTCTTGAGGGGCAGTTTTACGTCATGCAGGACGAATGCTGAACAGTTTAACGTCTTGTAGCTCGGACGTATGCAGTTTAACGTCGTGCAGGACGTATGTGCAGTTTAACGTCTTGCTGGACAAATGTGCAGTTTAACGTCATGCTGGACGTTGGTACACTCAGACAAAGTACTGCTTGAGGAACCTAGCGTTGGTGGGAGGAGTGACACGATCACCATCCATAGTCGCTAGGGAGTACGCGCCATTGGGATAGACCTTGTGGACAACAAAAGGTCCCTCCCACTTGGGCTCCAACTTGGGCGGCTTCCTGCCGGGGATCATCGGCGCTCTTAGGGCTAGCACTAGATCACCCTGCAGGAAGGAGCGGAGGCGAACCTTCTTATTGAAAGCTCGAGCCATTCTGCTTTGATGCCTCTCCAAGTTGTGCAAAGCGCGAAGTCTATTCTCATCCAGTGCTTCCAACTCGACTAGACGGGCTTCAGCAACTCTGTCCGGCGCTTGCTGGTCGTAGACCGCAGTGCGCAAGGACGGCAACTGGATCTCGATGGGCAGGACGGCCTCAGCTCCATACACCAGGGAATAAGGGGTCATCTGGGTGGAATTGCGAGTCGTCGTCCGATAAGCCCAGAGGGCGTTGGGGAGCTTGTCCGGACAACTCTTCTTGTTCTGACCAACCATCTTTTGCAGAATGTTAGAGAGGGTTTTGTTAAACGCCTCGATCTGTCCATTCGCCTGCGCATGATAGCGAGATGTATGGTTCGAGCGGATGTTATACTTGGCGTACAACTTCTTCAACTCGGCTGCTCGGAAATTGGTTCCGTTATCCGTGAGGATAGCGTGAGGCACTCCAAATCGATAGATGATGTTGGAGGTCACGAAGTCAGCGATCGAACATGATTTGACCTCTCTGAGCGGAATCGCTTCTGCCCATTTGGAGAAGAAGTCCGTAGCGGTCAGAATGAACCGGCACTGGCGAGCTGTCGCCGGCGGGTAAGGTCCCACGACGTCCAGTCCCCAGACTGCAAAGGGCCAGGAATACCTTGTGGTATGGAGAGGCTCCGGCGGCCGATGCACAAAGTTCGCATGAACCTGGCACGCATGGCACCTCCTGGCGTACTCGATGCAGTCGTGGATCATAGAGGGCCAGAAGTATCCCAACCTCCGAATCTGGTGGGACAGCTTCGGCCCAGTTTGGTGGGCGCCACACGAACCAACATGAACCTCTTGCATGACTCGTGTGATCTCAACTCCCTGAAGGCAACGGAGGAGAACACCATCAAATCCGCGTTTGTAGAGGATCTGCTCCAGGCCGGGACTGCTCTGGAGGACGAACTGCGATGCGCGGCGTCGAACTCGCTCGCGCTCGGCCCGATCCGATGGAAGAATGCCATGTTGGAGGTACTCAACCAAAGGCATCCTCCAATCAGGGGCTGATCCGACTGTCATATCTGGGGTACTCGGGGCTCCGGGCATGGGGGCAACCGTGGTGAGGTTACTTACCAACGGGCCGCGATCTTCTTCCGGGATAACGGGAGCGATGAGCCTGCGGCGCGTCACGCGGATGATCAGGTTGTCCTGTTCAGGCTCCGCAAGTGACGCAGCGAGGCTGGCCAAAGCATCTGCTCGACCGTTCTGCGACCGGGGAACATGGACAATTTCCGGCCGAGAAGGGAACCGGGCCATCAGAAGGAGGGTGCACTCCAACAATGGCACAAGTTCCGGCTTCCTGACAACGTAGTCGCCATTGATCTGCTTAACGACCAGCTCGGAGTCCCCTTTCACGCACAAACGGGGCACGTCGATCTCGAGAGCCAACTCGAGGCCGGTGATGAGGGCATGGTATTCCGCCTCATTGTTGGTACAACCCTCTGACAACAGGAAGGAGTATGGCAGCACGGCTCGCTCCGGGGTAATGAAGACGATGCCCAAGCCCACTCTGTTGAGCTTAGGATTATCGAGTCTTCTACCGGTGGGGCTCCGGGAGGCACCGTCAAAGTGCATCTGCCAGCATGGATCGGCTCGATCAACCGAGAGAATGGTCTCATCAGGAAAGCCTAGATCCAGCGGCTGATCCGCGGAGGTCGGGTGAGCGGCCAGAAAGTCTGCCAACGCTTGCCCTTTGATGGCCTTCTGAGACACATACCTGATGTCGAACTGCTGGAGAATCACAGCCCACTGCGCTAGGCGGCCAGTCAACATAGGTCGGCTCAGGATATATTTCAACGGGTCTACCCGAGAAACCAACTGTACCTCATGGTGCTGCAAGTAGTGCCGTAATTTCTGTACGGCAAATACGAGCGCCAGGCAGCTCTTCTCGATGGGGGAATACCTAACTTCCGCATCGAGGAGCATGCGACTGAGGTAATAGAGGCTATTCTCTGTTCCCTCATTGTTCTTCTGGGCGAGAAGGGCACCCAGGGACCGTTCCAGGGCGGTCACATAAAGGACCAGCGGCTTTCCGGATACGGGCGGCATCAGGACCGGAGGTTGAAGCAGGTACTGCTTGATTTCCTCGAAAGCGGTCTGACACTCTTTATCCCATACATAGGTGGCACCTTTCTTCATGAGCCGAGAAAAGGGCTTACACTTGCCGGCCAGATTCGCGATGAATCGGCGTATATAGGCTAAGTGGCCTTGGAACCCTTGCAGTTCCCGGACGGTACCCGGGGGAGGCATCTGGCTAATCGCCCTGATTTTCTCTGGGTCGATCTCAATACCCCGGTATCTTACCACAAATCCAAGGAACTTTCCGGAGGTGACCCCAAAGGCACACTTCAACGGGTTCATCTTCAGGCAGCGAGACCGGAGGAAGCTAAACACTTTCTCAAGATCTTTGAGATGGTCCCGACGCTGGCGCGATTTGACAACCAAGTCGTCGACGTAGCATTCCACTAGCGTGCCGAGGATTGGCTTGAATATGCGGTGCATCGCCCGTTGATAGGTGGCACCTGCATTCTTCAGGCCGAAGGGAATGACCCGGTAGCAAAAGGTACCTTGGGGGGCCCTGAAGGCAGTGAACTCCTCATCCTCAGGGGCCATCCGAATTTGGTTGTATCCGGAGTATCCATCCATGAAGGAGAGGGCTTGGAACCCTGCCGTGGCATCAATCAACAGCTCTGTCACTGGAAGGGGAAAATCATCCTTCGGACAGTGGCGGTTGAGATCGCGGAAGTCGATGCAGACTCTAATCTGCCCGTTCTTCTTCCTGACCGGCACAATGTTGGCCAGCCATTTGGGGTACTGAACTTCCCTCACAAAGTTGGCTTTGATAAGCTTGTCAACTTCGGCCTCAACCATGGCACCGTGGGATGGGTGCATCTTCCTGGGAGGCTGCTTGAACCCGCGATGGTTCGCCGGGAGACCAAGGCGGTGGACGACTACCTGAGGATCTAGCCCCGGCATCTCGTCATAGCCCCAAGCGAACACATCACGGTGCTGCCTGAGAAAGTCCACGTACTGCTGCCGCTCCTCAGAGGGCATGGCGGCACTAACCAATGTGGGTCTTGGATCGGCCTCGGTTCCAAGGTTCACCTGTATTAACTCATCGACCGTGGCAGGGACGCCCTCCTCAAAGGCTGGGGGTGCATCTTCCACGTCCTCTCCACTCGGGGAGGGATCGTCCACGGGAGAGACTGCGTTGGCAACTGCATTGGGGCTACCAGATCCTGCTGGGCCACTGGTGCTGGCGCGGGCGGTCGTGGCCATCTCATCAGGAGACTCGCGGACCGTCAAGACCATGGCGACGTCCAACCGGTGAATCGGGAGGACGTAAGCGTCATCCAGACTTGCCCAGGGATCGCTCGCAACAGCGACAGGCTCAACCTCACCTGCCAGGATCTGCTTATCCTTGCTCTTGTAATAGTCCGCGTCCAGATAGCGGGCTTCACATGAGGCAAAAGGAGAGGCATCTCCTTGAAGCACGCCTACTCGACCATTAAGGGAGTATTTGAGGCATTGGTGGTATGACGAGGGAACCGCCGCGTGAAGGTGAAGCCATGGCCTGCCCATCAATGCGTTATACGCAGTGTCCTGAGAGACTACCATGAATTCGGTGTTGGCAACCAAATCACCGAACTGGGTCTTCAAACGTATCTTGCCGACCGGGGTTTGCTCGGTGCGGTCGTACCCCTGGATCCTGAGGTCGGAGGGAATCAAGTCATCCTCAGACAACCCCAATCTCCGGAGCGTCCGAGTTGGAATCAGGTTAATCCCGGACCCCGTGTCGACAAGACAGCGCCGGACTTCAAGGCCATTGTACTGGACAGTGACATACAGTGGACGGATATGTCCCTGTATAGGAGGGTCTTCATCCTTACCAGAGAACGAGATAACTGCCTGACATTCGGCGTCCTCGATCGTTTCGGCGTGAAAGGCCTCTGCAGCCGCAACCTCTGTCTCAAACTGGAGGGGGCTTTTCAGGGCTTCAGCGAGTGCCTCGCGCATCTCAGATGACATGCGCAGAGCCTCAAGGATGGAGAGCCTTGCTGGGATGTCGGCCAAGTGCTTCAGGACATCATACTTTTTGGCCAAGCGCGAGCCCCTGGTTACAGGAGGTTGCTCTGCGGTTGGTGGCATGACGGGCCTTGCCGGTTGGATCGGCGGCCGACTGGTACTTGGCACATCTCGCTGTTCACTGGTCGCAGTCCGGGAAATGGTCACCGTACTGGAGTCAGGAGGCTGGGATGGACTCGTGGCAGGGCGGAGCTGGTCGCGACGCGGCTGAGGCGGTTCTGCCTGGTCCCACACCACAAACAGTGGCGGAGGCGAATCCGTCATCCCCGAATGGGGGGCCTGCGCACGCTGAGCTCGATCTTGAGCCTGCTGCCTAGTCTCAGTGGCGTGCACGGCCTGGCTGGAGGTACCGACGGCTGTGCCCCGGCGACTCCTGCTGCTGCGGTTCTTCCGACGGTGGCGACGACCGGGGACACTAGGGAGGTCCACCTGGTGTTCTTCAACGTCGGGAACCGAAAAGGGATTTACCAGCTCGACGGTGTTAACCGAAGCGTACCCAATACCGTCATCGGACGAATCATCCATCACCGGGCGGATCCGAGGAGGGACCCCAATCTCCGGGGGCATGAAATCGCCGAGAGTGCGGGATAGTGGCGGAACTGGCGGGGCGCGCTCTTCCTTCTTGCGCTGCTGCCGTTTGCTCCTCTAGGAGGAGGCAGACTGGGATGACGATGCCGAAGCAGCACCCGCAGGTTCTGGGGGCTCAGGCTGATTCAAGCGCGCACGGATGATTCCATGGGCGCGAATGGTCGTCTTGCGGGCCATCCAGTTATTGTACTTCTGGGGTCCGCGATTGGAGACCAGCTGCCATTCGTCCTCGTTGCCACTATCTTCATCTGATCCCACGAATACGCCCGCCACTTGTGCCGGAGCTGGGCCCAACCTGATTACATTGTTGTTAATCTGGTCTTGGAGCCAGTCCTTAAACACATAGCACCGCTGGATGGTGTGACCCAAGGCTCGATGGTAGGGGCAGTAGCGGGGGTTATTCGTAATATGTGCCTCCTCTGGCTTCCAACACTCAGGCAGCCGCACAATCCTCTGCTCCAGGGCGCTCCGGAAGTAACCGAGGACCTGATCCTCATGAAATGAGTAAGTCAGGTGTCGCGGGCCCCTGGGAGCGTGGTCTTGACGAGGGGCTGGAGGGGCCGGCCGAGGAGGTGGACCCTGATTATCTCGCCTGGGTTGCGGCGGTACATTACGCGGAGGGGCCGACCGGTTCTGAGGTTGCCACTGCTGGGCCGGGAACTGAGCCCGTGGAGGCGGATTCCTGTGAGGCTGTGGAGCTGGCCTCGCCGGCAGCAGCTCCAATGGCCTGGGGGCCTCTATCTGGGCAACAGCAGCGGGCTCAGCCCTGCTGACTCTCCTTGCAGGAATCATAGGAGGCAGCGGGTGTGCCTGGCTGGCCTGTTGCAGGGCTTCCTCAAGACGTTGAGCTTTGTCTGAGAAGTCCCTGAACCCTCCGGGGTAATTCTGAGTGATCAGGGAAGGGACCAGCTCGGTCTTGACGTTCCCGACGCACATTGTCAGCAACTGCTCCTGAGTCAATGGCATGTCAAGGGAATACGTGAGACCCTTCCATCGGGCGACGAAGTCCGCGACTCGCTCATCAGGCCTCTGCTTGCACTTGAAGAGGTCTGTGATACTTGTCTTCCGGGTCGTGGAACTGAACTGGTAGAGGAACTGTCTACGGAGGTCCTCCCAGCTGGTTACCGACCCTACGGGGAGCTGGCTGTACCAGACAAATGCTGGCCCTTCCAGTGTCTGAACAAAGCAGCGAAGCTTAGCGGCCTCTTGCTGCGCCGGAGTCCCCAACATAGGCCCGCACCTCGAGTTGAAGTGGGCTAAATGCTGTGGCGGATCTCCAGTCCCGTTGAAGGGGGCGAAAGTGGGATTCCCGAATCCCGGAGGCGCCGGCATGTCATCCACCCATGCTGGGTAGGGCTTGCCGTCCGGTGGGATCGCCACCTGCCGAGTCTCCAAGGCTTCCAAGCGGGCAATGAGTGCCGCCATCAGATCGTCCGGACATGGGTTCCAGTCCTGGCGAGGATCTCTAACCACGAGCGCATTGCATGGCCCTTCAATCGGGTCGTCGACCGGGTCGTCGAACTCGGCAGCTCGTGGGATGGCGGGCGGAGCGGCCCTTGGGGCAGCGGGAGGAATCCGAGCGGGATCTCTCAAGTAGTCACGCCGCTCGGGAGGGTGTGGCGAAACATACCGCGCCCTCTTTCCATAGGCAATGGCCTCTCTCCTGTCGGCGAACACGGCATAATCACGGTTGCCCGGGAGAGTCTCATCGAGGAGCGGTTGTTCCGGTCCCTGCTGTCCTGGCCTGGGATCACCGTAGTCAGGCCGCCGTTCTGCAGCGCGCTCGGCGAGGAGCTGGTCAACCAGCTTCTTCTGTTCGGCGAGCTGCTGACGTAGCGTAGCCTTCTCGGGATCCTCCTCTGCCCTCTGCATGGAGGCAGATGGGTCGGCGGGCCTTATAGCCTCGCTGTGCTCTTTTCCTTTGCTGACGTTTCGGCTCAACGTCAGTGCTTCAGTGGGTGCGGGGAGCCCCAGGAGGTTTCTCTGATGACGAGTAACTCTCACTGATGGATCTGACGACGGCTTGTCTTCGGGGGGGGGGGGAAGCCCCCGTCGAGAAGTTCCAAGTCGTTCCCCTCTCCCGACAGGTCAGCCATATTGACCGTTCCTGTCCCTGGGGATATACCCTCAGGGCCACCCAGCGAATCGGGCTGTCGGCGGATCACACTGAAGCGTAGGGCAGCGTACTGCCCCCATCCACGGATATACACGTGGGGAGTGGATTCCTCGATAACTTTGCGGAGTGCTTGAAAACACTCGACGCATCGTTGTTGGAGGGCCTCGTGGTGCCCAAATGACCCGGGGTGCCGAACCGCGGGGAGCATGGCCAGGTCAATTTGACGGCACTGCTCACCAATATCCTCCAGGTGCGCTTGACTCCCGGGGTATGGCATTTGTAGGCGGTGAAGACAGGAGCGAGTCTCCCGGAGAGTTCGGCGGAAGCATTCGAACTCATCCGGGGTGAGCGATTCGGGTGCATCAAAGCCCGGTCCTGCGACTGGCCAAAACTTCTCAGGGAAGTGGCCCTCTGCAAGGATGGTCCAGAAGCTCCACGACTCAAACTCGGGACCCAGATCTCCTTGGTCCTCTTCCATGGCTGGGAACGGACGGGAAACTGGTAGTGGTGCCGAGGCGGGCCGCCGGGCCGACGGGCTGGCCGACGGTGAATACGGCGAACAGGCCGATTGGCCTCCATATCCCGGGCCGCCCTCTGAGGGTGGCGGTGCCCTGGCTACCACATCACGATAGGACGGGCCGGCGAGCGAACATCCTGCCATAGCATCGGTGCTCGCCGAGGGTGCACCAGATCGTGGTTCGACCGTCGGTCCCCAGAAAAAGTCTCCGGCTTCTCCGATCGAGGCGGAAGGCACTTCCGGAGGGGCCGGTACCAACCGCAAGCTTGATCCCTGGGGGTCTACCAGGCCCTCGTTACTCCGGATATACCTTCGGAGAGAAGCGGGGATCACATCGATCTCGCTCTCGGGGAGCACGAGGCTGACGTGCCGCATTCCTACCCCTGCCCTTGACTGGCGGGATTGGGGAAGGGGCTCTGTCGCCGAATCGTACTCCGCCTCTGAGTCAGAGAAGCAAACCGGTCGGATCTCTGTCCGGAATTCCGTAACATTCTTCCCTCGGCGTCGACGCCTTGCCTTCCTGCCCCTGGGTGGTTCTTCGGGGCAGGGCTGATCTCTGTCCTGGCGTCCTCCGGCCGCACTGGTGCTGGGGCCAAGAGGACTGGGAACCAAGGTGCGAGGGGCACCGGGACAGATATCAAAGGGGACGCGGGGAGAGATGATTCCGGGCAGGCCTCCGGGCCGGGATTGGAAGGTGGGATGACCCATGCCTCCTGGATCGGCCACGCAGAGTAGACCCTGCCGGTGAATAGCGCTACCGCGAGATGGTCCGCGGTGGCTACTTCCAGTGCCAGCAACCGGGAGAGTCGACCCAACCTGCCTTTGGGGCAGTCGGGGCCTCGATCCAGGTCGGGCATAGGAGTTCCCCTGCTCAGGATGCGCAGAGGCCTGGCGACTGGAGCCAGCAGTGGCTTGGGCCAATGCGGCCGCTGTTGCTAGAGCCCCAAGGTGGGAATCCTCTTCCGCTCGTGCTCGACGTTGGCGTCGGGACAGGCGAGTCGGAATGAGCGTCGCGGGCAGGTGGAGAGCCTGTTCCTCGACTTGAGGGGCCTGGCGGCGATGTCGCCGTGGCCTGGCGGGAGCCCTTATTGTGGATCCCTGGAGCGGACCTCGGATAGGGTGATCCCGGGCATCTCCCACCTCATCCGCATAAGGAAGGGAACTGTCAGAGCGCTCCGGGGATAAACTCCCGAAGCGATTGGACGTTGAGGTAGGCAGCGGTGCCTCCCTGTGCGGCCCTCGAGGGCGGCGGTGGTGGCGAGGCGCAGCCTCCTCAAGGTCTAGGCGAGCCATTTCCCTAGTGGGGATGACTCCCTCTTCCTCGTATCTCCGCACCAGGGTGTTGATCACCCTTCTCTGGATGACCTCCGAGGGGGAGAGAGGGCGTGGTCGTCCCGCAATTGCGGCTGCTGGGACGACTGCGGAACGGGCAGGACCGCGCGGAGTAGCCGCGTCGGTGTTTCCCCTATCCCTGCGCCAGTGGGCGGGTGGCGATCGGGCACTGGATCGGGCGACCTGATTTCTGAAAGCAGGGAGAAAGACCCATTAACACTGACAGGAAAAAGGAATCGACAACCAACCATTAGCGCCACGACGCCTTCCGTGGGGGGAACCCAGGCCCTCGACGTTGCGAGACGGAGTGCCCGATTTCACTTCCCCAGCCCCTGGCGGGTAAGACTGAATGTTTGGCCGGGCAACATGCCGGTCTTCCAACACCTCTGAAAGCCATCGGTCTTCGTATCGAGGAGAAGAAATTCACGTCGGGTTCACCATTTTTCTGTTTCGGTGCGGATGTGCGTCGGGTTACGCTGTTCCGCCAGGACGCGTTCGCGCGTGCACCCGTCAACCCGAGGGGATGGGCGCGCGGCTTGTGGTCCCGCAGTCCCGCTTTCCAAGGGCGGGCGGCATTCGTCCCTTATTCAGGGGCGTCTGCTCCTTGATCGAAACCGGGATGATGGGATGTCGGCTCCTCCTTCCTTGGACGTCTCCTCGGAACTCGTCGCCTAATCCGGGTCTCCCTCATAGACTTAAGAATGTTCGTGAATCTCGTTCCCGGCGCCATATCTTCATGGACACCGGTTAATTATGCTGCTTCCGCCCGGACGTTCCAAGGAGTCTGGGCAGGGCAGCAACCTGCGGTGAGAAGGCCGGGTGGCTCTGGGTGCTGGGGGCGTGTCGTAACACTGCGGCTTTGCACATCTGTCTTCCGTCCCTAATAGGGCTTCTCGAAGGCATGATGGCCTGAGGCATCCCGTACTGGGTGCGGGGAACTGTGTCACCTGAGGTTTTCCTCAGCTTCCCATGTTTAACACGGGGTATGCCGCGAGTTTAACGTCCAGCGGGGACGGCATCAGACCGATCAACACGAAAAGTGGATCAGATGACAGAACCCCTTGCGGGGAACCTCCGACGCTGGGGCCAGCACATGGGCGGCTTCCCAAGTAACGTGGAGTGGAGTGAAGTGGCATGACCCCACCGGGATGTGGCGGCCCGGGTAAGGATCAGGATGGATGATGGAGTGAAGAGCTTGGACCCCGAAGGGGCTTCCTACGTACCGCGCGTTAGCACGGATCAAAGTCAACGTAGTTCGGGTATACAGTTTAACGTCATGCTGGACGTCGGCAAGCCGACTCACGAAGAGGTCTAGGCCGCCGGGCGGAGGATTGAACCGAACCACCTCGCACAGAGGGGGATGGAACGGCCGGGTGGATCACAGTTTCACGTCATGCTGGACGATAAAAGGGGAAATGGAAAAGGGGGGCTGTGGGGAGGCACCGCGGAGATACACGCGGGCAGTCTCCCACGGGGGCGGATTCATAGGTGAATCGACGCAAGCGTGAACCCTGGAGGGGTCCACTGATGGACGAACCGACGTAAATACGATCGGGACGACCAGGTGGCGGGCTTGAACCTCAGGGAGGCTTCCTACGTACCCTGTATAGAAGACAGGGATCAAAGTCCACGTAGTTCATTCTGTCAGGACTTACGCACTTGGGGCAGCCCGGATGCTGCAAAACTCAGTTGGAAGGGACTTGGACCGAAAGCAGAAGACACCTCGATCCCAGTCAGACCCTCTACTGGCTTCGGCAGTGGGGAGGCGCAATGGAGATACACATGTGCAGCCTCCCACGAGAAATTAGGGGTTTGTAATACCCTGCCCCCGTAGGGAAAAGCCGCTCCCATTAAATCGTCCCAAAAGGGGGACAATCCCGACATCCCTGCAGAGACGAGCGGGTGGGGGCCACATCCAAACCGGGGGAGACCCTGCGTGCGAGGCACGGGATCGAATGATGCGGACGGTTTAGCGTCTTGCCAGACGAAGTACAGTTTAACGTCGTATGTTGAGGACGAAGCGGACGGTTTAACGTCTTGCCGGACGAAGTACAGTTTAACGTCGTGTGTTGAGGACGAGGCACTTGGCAGTTTAACGTCTTGCAGCGCGGACGATGGGGGCTAGGCAGTTTAACGTCGTGCAGCTTGGACGGATGTGCAGTTTAACGTCATGCTGGACGAATATGCAGTTTAACGTCATGCTGGACAAATATGCAGTTTAACGTCATGCTGGACGTATGCGCAGTTTAACGTCATGCGGGACGAATATGCAGTTTAACGTCATGCTGGACGTATGCGCAGTTTAACGTCATGCGGGACGAATGTGCAGTTTAACGTCATGCTGGGCATAGGTTGCCGGACGATGGGTGCATGTCACTTCGCACGAACCTGGAGGGCCGCACAGGAAGACAACGCACGGTGCGGGCACCCAGGATGAGGATCATCGGGCGCCACGCAGGCAGGTGCCCTCAGGGGGTCGAGGGAGGCGACCCTGGCGGATTGCGCGCAAAAGAGGAGCTTTGCGCGCAAAACCGTGGGTCGGCGCGCAAAAATGGCGGGCTGGCGCGCAATTGGGCCAGCCCTTTGTGCGCGGATGGATGGGATTGCACGCACCGGGCTTCGGATAGCGCGCGGGGGCAACGGCTCATTCTCTAACGAATGGCCACTTTGAAAATGGGGGGTGCGCGCAATCGGGTCGGATTGCGCGCACCCGGGGGCAATTGCGCGCAAGAGGCTTCTTTTGCACGCAAAGGCCTTCGGGTTGAAATTTATTCAAAGGGAAGGAGCCAAGGGGATTGCGCGCGAAGGCGGACCCCAAGGCTCTATTGCACGAAAGAAAGGAGGTTACCTGAGGATCGGCATTGCGCGCGGAAGGGGTTGAATTGCGCGCGCGGGAGACCGTTCGACTTCCAGCAACCTTTGAAACGTTGGGGGTCGCCTAGTATTTATAGGCAACCCCGGGCGCGGAATCCAAGGCGCGAGCGCGGAATTCTCCTCGCGGGCGCGGAATCGGGCACGGCGCGCAAGGGAGTTGCGCGCATCCCGTGGGTTTTGCGCGCGGATCATCATCTTTGCGCGCAGACCTCTGAAATTCCGCGCAAGGCCTCCGGGCCCTCCGAAACATTCTTCCGACTCCAAATATGACCTCGCTTTCCGCATCCGGAGCTTCCTTTGGGAACAACGGACTTTTCCGGCGTCTACAGTAACTTTCAAGAAACAATAAATATTTTTTATGAAATTTAAAAATATAGGGGGAGTGGAAGAAAAATGACTATTCCATTTTATTTTATTAACTTTAAGGGGGAGAGTAAAAATTTATTTGGATTCAAGGGTATATTGTTAACTAAACCCAAGGGGTATATTATTGAACCCCCATGAGTTTGAAGTGGATTTTTTGAAAATATGTGATGCTTAGATTTTTTGATAATGCAAGATTGGATTTTATGGTAATAATATAGTAGAGGAATTATATGATGGAGGAGTTATATTTTTGGACAAAGGATGAGATGATTAATTTCCAAAAATTAAGCCATACTTGGCTTACCTAGATAATGAATCACTGAATAAATTTCTTGGGATTGATCAACCAAGTATTAGCTAATATAAATGAAACAACATTTAAAACATATCTATGGTGGAGCATGCAAGATCATACACAATAGAGCATGAAGGTGTGTATTGGTATGTACATGGGAGTATTGGTTAACACTGTAGGATGAAGACATCGAGGGACCAAGAGAAAACCTCATTAATTGTATCTATAAAGTCATAAAATTGAAGGATCTTATTAAGCATGGTGATAAAAAGAGGAAGTTCTATGTTGTTCTATGGGAAGTGGTTACTATTCACCCACCTTAAAAAATTCACTTATAATGAAAGTCATGTGATCAATCCTACTCAACCATTCGATCTGGATAATAGATCATCTTGAAACTATCACTAATTAAAACCATCCATCTCACCATGATGTGAGAAGAAACAACTTGATAGAGTCTATTGGAATATGATATTTCTACAGTGCTACTATGCCTTATGTTGTAGAGGATCTAGATTTAAAATAAGTAAAGGTTTTCAGAATATATAATCCTATAGGGGTATATACCTTCAAGAATTAGATTACACCATAGTGAATATAGAGTATGTGAAGGCTATGACATAGTAGAAATGACCAATTTATTGAAATTGGTTTGATTTTTGATATACATGGTAGTTTATCATATATGATCTCCCTATATCATAGGGAATATCTAGGTTATAGGAGATTATATGCACAAAAAAGGTATATGATATGCTCAAACCATATGTTTAATTTTAGTTTTTTGGTTCTAGAGATTTTGGGGTCACTACGTTGTGGATTACATTCTACAAAATAATGAAATTACTTCAATGATATAAGTTTTATAATATCTCAGATGAAAGGGTTATGATTGTGACATAGGTATTTTATAAATTGTATCTTACACCATAGAACTAATGGCTACATCATAGTGTCCATGCATGATTAATGGATATAATTGTGGGATTCCTTAACTATAAATAAACACATGAAATCATGTAGTTATTCATAAATTGAGGGTTAACTAAATTTCATATAGAGTTAATGATTGTGGTTCATGAAGAAAAAAAAGCTAAACACTAAAATCAAGATCATGTGAATATTCGTTCTTTTATATTTATAGATATAAAAATTCATTCTTATTGATTAAGAATTTATCAGGTAGTTATATATTTGAAATATAAAAATATTGATGTTGTTATAACCAAACACACATGAAGAATTTAATACATATTTAATACTCTTAAAGTAACTATCACTTGAGAAAATAGAAATTTAATTATAATAAGACTAGAATTTAATAAAAGAATAGTATATACTCTTTACCATTCTAAATACCCATATATGTAGTGAGAGAGTGCTACATTGGAAGGAGTGAGGATTTCCAGTGTTATTTTGGAAGGAGTGAGGACTTACAAAATTATTATATAAAGAATAAGACATGGAATTATTTAAGATCTTTCAAAAGGAGAATGATTTCACATGACCTCTCAATTAAATAATAATATAAAGGCGATGTTAATAGAATACCAATGAAGTAGAAAGTAAAGATTCATAGGGAATCAATCTACATTGAATGAAACTATCAAGAAATAGGTGATATTTTTTTGGCCTGTGTGAAATTTGTTTTTCCTTCTAAAGTAATGATGATAAGAGGGAAGTATAAGGTATTTTATCTTGTGGAGATAGTGAACCTACCCAAATCATTATAATGAAATGATCCTAGGTGGGTGCTACCATGACTAATATAACAAGGGGTGGGATTCGTGATTTTTGTGGACCAATATAATATTGATAGCATACTCCTTGGACTAGACCATTATTGAGAACAAAAAAACCCTTGTTTCCTTGTGATTTTTATATTTTCTCACTTTGTATCATCATCAGATGAAGTTGATCAAGATAATAAAAATTTAAATTGATATATACAGTCTTCGATTATAATTGGATCAACACAAACACTATAAAGAAAAAGAAGTGACCCTTATAATTCAGAGTTGAATATTAGATAGGGTTTAAAGAACATTAAAACTTTTCCATATCTTGAATATCCACTCTCATAGGTTATATAATAACTTTTTAGGCCAAACAAATTCCTTTTTCAAAATTGAATTATTTTATTAATTTTCACAAAATCTCAATATCATTTCTAAAACACCTTCCAATTCCATTACAGAACTAAATATATTAAATCAATTAATGGGCATAAAAAATAGACTATATGGTATTTTAAACATAAAAACATCATCCCACTATAAAATAAATTTCAAAATTTCATTTTTAGACCAATCACCTCTTTGAATTTTTTTTAAATCAATTAATGAAACATCTTTTTTTTATGGATTCAATCCTTTACAAATTATTCTTTTTAAACATGAACATCATTTCACATTAAACAAATTCCTTGGACTCACCTAAAAAAATAATATAATTTTTTATAAATAAAACCAAGAATATTTCCACACACACTACAAAATGGATTTTAAAAACTAAACACATCATGAAATTACACTTTCCACCCTGAAACCCATTTTTAATCACATAGAATAAAATACCCAAGGGGAAAAAACCAAGAACCAATGCATAAATATAAAATCAAAATTCATTAAATCATATAAAGTTTCACAAAAAATCCCTTAATTATTATCACATGAATAGAAAATATCCTTGGAATAATTCTGAAGAGAAAGGTAGGAAAATAAAAAAATCTAGAGAAGAATAGTTAATTGGGAACAATTTGGATACAATGGATGGTAAACCATATAAAAACCAGAAAATGTTTACTATCATAGTTTTAGATCCATTCTACACGAGCAATACAAGGTTTAATCAACCACGTGGGATAACTATACAACACTGTTTCATTAACCAATTTCACCCTAGTAACTTAAAATTACCCCCAAAATCACTAATAAAATCATATAAATAAACATATTATCACCAAATATCAAAATAAATAAAAGATATCAAAAATACAACTCAAAATCATAAATTAATCCAAAAACATCCATAGAAACTCAAGGTTTAGTGTGGTGATTATTTGGACAAGAACATTCTTTCCCCCACCACCCGAGCCATGAAAAAAATTCTAGTATCGAAACTACCTAAAAGAACCCCAAATAGAATGATGGAATAATATGATATAGTTTTTTCATAAACTCACATTCTAAACCCCTTGATATGGGAACCAAATATATTCTAGGACATACGCAAGCCATGATCTTGATGTCCCTACGATGACATGTAGTTCCAAGGTTTCAAAACATAATCAGTAGGAACTATTTTACCCCTTTATATAAAAAATCACATCTAAAATGAAACATACAATCATAGTATTTGGCATAAATAAATGTAAATTTAACATCTCGACCCAAATCACTAGGTTCAAGTTGGAATACTATATGGCCTCATGCGTGCCTCCTCGTATGTAAGACATTACTAACTAGCATCGAGGGTCTCAAGTGGAATCATGGGGATACTATACCCTATGTACCATGTCATAGGATCAGATAATCAAAATATAATAAATCAAAACAAAAAATTAGAAAGTAAATAATGAATTTATGTAATGAAACGACTCCCAATGTGGAAAGAAAACCAAGTAAGTAGTAGAAGGAAATGTAGAAATTAAGTAAACATTAATCCTTATAGTGCTCTTGTGCCATCCCTAGTCCACTCCCACTCCATGCTCCACCACTCAACCATCTACCATTGGGTTATTTCCATTCATTGGATCTCTGGTCTGGAAATCTACAAGAAGACCAAAATTACCAAGTAGGGTGTGAGTACAAGACTCAGTAGGGCACTACAAATGCATCCTAAACATTATGTGCTCAAAATAAAAGTGTATACCTAATAAATAATGTGGAGTAAACACAAAATTCACAATCAAGAAGTTGTGTGCTAACCAAGATAAAAAAACCCTCGGTCAAACCTACTTCAGCTCTATGCCAGATAGATAACCAAGGTGTAAGATGAATCGACAATTTTCCACTAGGATCATGTATCACGTTTCGCAGTGTTATCATGAGACACAATATCAATTCTCTACCAGAATGTATGTACTATAGGTTTTCAAGTGAAATAGGAGCTATTCAACATCAATTAATCATTGAGTTCACATACCGAGCTCCAAGAGCTAATCTAAGTCCTTTAGTCCTCGAAGTACACCATCGAGTAACATACTATGGAATGAGAGATAATCAAAATCCCGCATTCACTGAGTGAATCCCAAGGAATCATTGTGTGCCTTCCTCATGTATTGGAAACTCATCATCAGTCATGAACATACCTCTTCATAAGGATAACACAAGTGACAAGGGTCCACTACACAGAATCCCCCAGGTATCGTCATGTGCCTACCCCATGCTTCAGACCCTCATTGTCAGTCATACACATCCCTCCCCCAAAGGATAATACATGTTGATGGTATACCTTTATTGGATCCAAGAAGAAAACCACAAGGTGTACATATCATAGAAGGATATATATATATACATATATATATATATATGCAAGAATATCAAATCATAAGGAGTAAATCATCACAGAATGTACATGTAATCAAATAATAATGTGAATAAATAGCTACAAGTACTCATGTAATCATGTTTAAAATATATTTTCTGAGGTTACAAACATCTTACATGAATTAACTATCTAGAATGGCCATTAAACATGTGCACGCATAATCATATTAATGGAAATCATTCGTAAACATGCCCAAAAGGTTATGGAGCTTTCTACCATAATAGTTGGAAAACCACTGATAGTTTTTCTAATGTCAGGGAGATTAGTCAAAGTATAAAGCTATTGTCACATAAGTGCTCTAGTTATGTCTAAGGGTTTCCTAAAATCCTAAAATTTATCTTTTATTTTAAAGAAATAAAATATCACATGTGATAATTCCTTCTCTCTCTTTAATAATTCTCAAATTATCATTAAATTCATCACATGCAATGATGAATTTTAATTATCACTTTACCATTTTAAACATCACATGAAATGATAAATCATGACTTTTAATTTAATTTTATCATGTGCGTAGATAAATTAAATAATTTTTATTTTTATTTCTAAAATGTCACATGAAATGATAAATCATCTCTTTAAATTTAATTTTATATTGTGTACTGATAAATTAAATAATTATTTTATCATTTTAAAAATGTCAAATGAAATGATAAATTATCACATTTAATTTAATTTTATCATGTGAATTGATAAATTAAATAAACATTTTATCATTTCTAAAATTATATGCGATGATAATTATCTTCCTTAGAAAATTAAAAATTGATGATAATTATGATTTCCAAAATCTAAATTTATTGTTTATGCTGATAAATCAAATTTCTATCAATTCCTATAAATTATACCTTTATAAAATAATGTTACCATCACTTGATTATTTTATCACAATTACCATTGATAATATCATGTAATTATGTTTTATAATTTTCATGACATAATTTTGAAAAATTTATCATTTTTTCCAAATCAAATTGTTATATTTATTTTAATGAACTCTTGATTTTTATAGTTTTATACCATATATTTTAAATCCACCATTTTATTAATTATTTTTAAAATATTAAAAAAAATGTAAGAGCCTTACCTCCAGGCACTGCGTAAGGGTGTCGAAAGGGAAGGTAGGGCTGCCAGTTGGAATCTTGATTCGGGGTTATTTTGTTCCCAAAAACAGAAAATGAGTTGTGGTGATTATACCAGTTGGGATGTTGGGTTTTTATAGGTCTATTAAGACACTTGGGGTTGGAAAATATAACCTTAAATTCCATATCCATGTTGAAATTCAACTAACTAATTCAAACAATGAATATAACTGAAAATCATTACAGATTTTTTTATTATCACTCATTAACATGTTTTAAATTTTTAACATAGTTGAAACAGACCAATTTAAAGATTTTGGAAAGCTTCATATGGAATTTATGGTGAAATAAGGGCGTGATACATGGGGGGAGACGTATGAACAGTTTTACGCCCTTTTTTTCATTTAGAAAAGTAAATTTAAAAAGTTATTTTATTCAATTATCACATAATTTAAATTTTTTAAATTATAAAGTGATTAAAGGGCCAATTACGCACAAAAATTATACCCCCATGGGTAAAACACCCATTATAAACACAATCCTCAGGTCAGGATTTTCATGCGACACACTATTTCTGGGATATAAAATTATTTATAATTATTTAATATATTAATAATTTTATTTAAAAAAAATTAACTTGTGAGAGGGGAATCCAAATTCTCACTTCCTTCAAATGTTATACCATTCCTAAGCTAAAAACCACATTCTAAACCCAACATTGGTACCTGTTTTATCATATTACACACTGTTTTGGAGTTATTCTATTATTTTGAATAAATTTACTATGCTTAAAATAATATATTTAAAATATTTATTATTTCCTTTCTAAGGATTTGAGGGCCTTGGAAACTCACACCAACTCAATGTCTAAATCAGAAAATATTCAATTGAATATCACATATTATTAACTGGGATATTTTACCCATCCATGATGCATTTAGAATATTTATAAATTTTCAGTGATAAATAATTTTTTCCACTTAAAGCATTAATAATTTATTAAAAGAGGGATTTATAGTTATTGTAAAAAAACAGGATGTTACAACCTCCCTATTGTCTTCTTATCCTTTAGAAGCATCTCTAGTTGTATTTCTTGAACAAATCAGTTCATTGAGATTGAACATTAGACCCAAGTTCCCACGTCTCTTCTAGGATTTGTCCATGCTTCTACTAAATCCGGACTAGTGGTACCATCTTTCCACAAAATGCCTTCCCACTTCGATCTATAATCTATATCAGACAATCCTTGTAATATGTTTCAGTCTCCATATCAACTTCCTCATAATCAATAACATTCATAGGACCATGTATATACCTCTGAAAATTTTACAGATGGAAAATTCATGCATACCACGATATCTTTAAGGGAGGTCTAGATGATATGACACTACCCCTATCTGTTCAGTGACATCAAAGGGTCCAAAAAACATGGTGATAGATTTCCCGACTTCCTATGATGTTTGTGATCTAACTAGGGATTCACTCTCAAGAAAACCAATTCTCCTACAATAAACTCCTAGGGATCCTCCTATAGTCGACACAAGATCTCATTTCTACTCTGAGTAGTGATCAATCTCTTTTGTATTAGATACACTCTCTCGGAGGTCTCTTAAACCATGCTGGGGCCAACAACTGATGCCTCTCCCACTTCATGTCAAATGTTAGGTGAGTGACATGACCTCCCATAAATATCCTTGTAAGGTTCTATATGAATCAAATCATGATAAATATTCTTATTTGAAAACTCAATCAAGGATAGGTGATTATCCCATGTTCCTCCAAAGTCTAGTACGCAATCTTGTAGCATATACTTTAGTATGTGTATAGTCCTCTTAGATTTTCCATCCATCTATGGGTGGTACGTCATGCTCAATATTAGCTAAGTCCCTAGATATTTATTCAATACCTTTTAAAAGTGCAATGTGAAATGTGTATCTCTATCAGAAACAATGCTTTAGGTAACTCCATGTAAGCACAAAATCTCCCAGACCAAAAGTTTTCCCAACTCCTCCACCAAGTAAGTCTCTATGACCAATAAGAAGTGGGTAGAATTCATTAACCGATCAATAATCAAGAAAACTATGTCCTAGATCCTTTCGGTATTGGGTAATCCTGTCACAAATCTCATAGTAATATCCTCCCAATTCTACATAGGTATATGGAGTGGCTAAAAAAAAACTCCAGGATTTTGTTTCCCAGAATTCAACTTATGAAAAGTGTGGCATCGAGAGATAAAACCTGCAATGCCCCTCTTCATCCCTAGACACCATAACTGTCATATGAAGTCATGGTACATCTTTGTAAAAAAAAGGATATACCATCCACCTAGATATATGTAAATTTATCATTAGTTATTCTTTAGTATAATTAGTAACTACTACCTTTTCATAGACTAAAATCATGTCATTTTTTTCTATTGACCATCCGAGTATCAGGTCACCTGAAGGGAGCCATTATCTCATTATAGTACACTCTGGGTCTGAATACTAACCACTCCTTATCCTTTCCATAATGGAAGATGTAATCAGAATGGGATATAAAATTATAGATCATTGATCATCCAAAGCATCAACCCTCCAGTCATCCAATAAACACATCAAACACAACTTCTCCTCTGATGACTTCTCTACATGTTCCTACTCATCTTGTTTTCTATGGGTAAGGGAATCTTCTATGAAATTTTCCATTCGAGGGGAATATGTAATCTGAAAGTTTAATGTCTTTATATACTTGAACAAATTCCTATGCCTCAGATTCGGATCCCTCTGAGTGAAGATAAGCCTCTTGTTATCTTTGTAAACAATAAATCTCTCACCAAAGAGATAATGTCACCAACATTTAGATGAATGGACAACTGATACAAGCTCTAAGTCATGCATAGGGTAGTTTGTTTTCATGGGGTCATAGCTAATGATACCCATAGGCTATTACCTTTTATCCTTACATCAGTAATGATCGCAGAACAAATCATAATGCATCAAAATACACTACATAACAAATCCCAGGCTTTAGAAGTGTTAGTACTGTAACTATTGTTTGCCTTTTCTTTTGCACAAGGAATGACTATTCACACTAGTATTACCACTATAACCTTACTCAATTATTCTTAAAATATTTCATGAGAGACGAAAGTTGGGAGAAGTCCTAGATAAATCCTTAGTAATATCTTGATAAACCTATGAAGATCTTGATCAATAACACGTTTTGGGGACGTTTCCATGACATGGCTGCTTCGAACTTCTCTGGGTTCATTTATATAACCATTTTAGACACCACATGTCCAAGGAAATTCACCTATTTAATCTAGAAGTCACATTTTTAAATCTTAGTGTAAATTCTATGAGCTTGAACCATACTTATAACTATCTTCATGTTCCTAGAAAGTTGTT
Source organism: Viscum album (assembly GCA_963277665.1). NCBI lineage: Eukaryota > Viridiplantae > Streptophyta > Magnoliopsida > Santalales > Viscaceae > Viscum > Viscum album. The sequence goes on from OY728153.1 coordinate 1,400,887,826, forward strand.
TTAATGTTGGAAAGTAGATGAGGATATCATCAAAAAATAATGTGATGAAAGAGTCCCAGCATGGATGATTGTTTTTGTTCATGAGGGATATGAACACAACAAGTTCATTTTTCATTCCAAATGGAATTACTAAATACTAAGACAACCCATATCAGCTATGAAAATCTATCTTTGGAATATCCTCCTCCCAAACTCAAAACTAGTGGTATCCTATTCGAAGATAAATCTTTGAGAAACACCGTGATTCTCATAACTGATCAAAAATATTATCAATCCTTAGAAAATGATATCAGTTCTTTGCCATCACCTGGTTTAGCTTCCAATAACCAACACAAAATTGAAGACATCCATCCTCATTTTTGGAGAAAAACAGTCTCTCTCCATGGTGAAGTACTATGTCTAATAAATCCTTTTCTCTCTAAGTACTCTTGTTAAAATTTTAGATCTTTTAGTTCAGTTTGAGCCATAATTTATGGACGTATCAAAATAGGCACCAGGCATGCATGCTATCTCAAATTCATATCCTCTATTGGGAGGGATTCTAGTGAATTCATCAGGAAAGAAATCTTGATAAATATATAAAAATTGAAGAAAATATGAGGAGATTTCCACTAATTCATCGAAAAGGGAAAAGCCTTCCATTTATGTTATAATTGACCCAAGTTAGATTATGTGTAGTCTAACTCTACATGTTCCCAAATCTCACTTCCCAGTCATTCGGAATTTATCACCCTTTGTTGAAGAAAAAGATACCCATATTTGATTGAAATGAATTTGATCTTGGAAACTAGTTAGCTAGTCTATGATAAGAATCACATAAAAGGTTTTCATTTCCAAATTCATAAATTCCCATAAATTTCCGTAGCCGAAAATAATTTGTGGAAACTCTAGGAATTGATGAAGACATTCCACTTTTGTACCCAAAGGTGTATCAAGGGAGACTAAGTCAGATGATAACATGAATAGTAAGTCATGTCCAATAACTAGTTGTGTAGATATAAATGAATTTGAAGAACCTATGTTAAATAAGGCAGTAAACAAAGTTGAGGTGACCAGAATGGTGAATCTAATAGTGGATGGACCTTCTCCACCATCCGCTGGAGTCTGGACCACAACATACATGAAACCTGCCTCAGATCCACTTCTCTTTCCTATAGGTGCATGATTAGTCTGATTCTACTTCTAGAAACCCCAATTAGTTCCCCCTTTTGACCTTTTCACTTGTGGAAATTTGGATTTGAAATTATATATATATTTTTGAGATGTCCTTTATTCATTAAATTCTGACATGAAATTTTAGGTTCTCTATAGATTATATGAAGGTGTCCAAACTTTCCACAGTTGAAACAATATGAAACTCATGCTAAAGGTGCTAATTAAACCACACTATTCTCAACCTACATGCTGGTACTCTTATTCATGCCTATAATATTCATCTTCTTATTACTAGAATAAAATCTAATATACGTGAGAGTAAAATCACTCACTAGACCATCATGAGTTGAGTGTAATCTTGATACTTTGTCCTCCTCCAGTCCCTTTTCAAATGTCAGGGTCTTTCGAGAGACATTATATATTTCATCAGGTCAAAACCCCTAATCTGATGTCTATGCTCAGGTCAAAGGCTTATCTCGAACATTCAAGCCTTCCGTGCCTCGTTTCTAGCTAATAAAGGAAACATTTGACGTAACTCTATAATATGGGAAAAATAAGCAGAGACACTAATGGAACCCTTAATAATTCAATGAATTCCTAGGCACAGTCCAACTTCATCATGTCTGGAAAAATACTGCTTGTGAAATAGCTCCTTGAAATTCATCCAAGTAAGACCCTCCCATCTCCCAAACTGGCTCATACCAGTCCACCATCTCCCAAAAGGTCCCTGTAACATGAAGGTATACAAGATTATGTGCCCTTACTCAGGAGTCTAGACTAGTGAAAATATGCTCTCAATAATTTCTAGCCATTCCTCAACATCTTGTGGCCCATCAGTGCCCTGGAATAGTGGAGGGTGAGGAAGCTAAAAATACCAAGATTGGTTAGTCATGGTCCTCTATGTAGGTCCTCCATGGATAGGAACTATCTGAAAAGTCCCGACGAAATAAGACCTACTTCCTGAATCTCCTGTGCCGGTATAGGTGCATGTTGAGGAACATCCCCCTATACCACTGGTGGCTGTATGAGATCATCCTAGGCTACCACGACTAGAAGTCCCATCGCACATCTCTGAGGTAGAATCTCTGCAAGAGAAGGAACATTAGGTATATGAAAAAAATCTGAACATGTCTAAGTGTCACACACGGTTCTCTTAAATAGTCTATGGGATTTAACCCAAGTTATATCCCTATAACACTAACCATCATATCCGTCCATGAAGATTAGTCATAGTCATATATATTTACTAACACAACAACATGCTATGCTCAATTAATTATTCCAAAAATATATACATAACAACTATCCCGAATAGATAGAATAATCAAGGGATTTAATTAATGAACTACTATATAGCACAACAAGAGGTATATATATGGAATGTGAAGATACATGCCTATTATTTATGCATGATAATACTTGAAATATTATAAATCATATATAAAATCATGTGCGTCACCCAAGGTGAATTTAATCAACTGTAATGAAAACAAAATTTTCATATTTAATGGTAACTCAGAGGTCCACTATGTAGTGCTAACCAGACAGTGACATAGTTTCTACCACCCAATTCCCAACCATCCCGGATCTTTTTTAACCTATCCCAACCCCAATAAAAGAGAAAAAAAAGTTAGCAAAAACCTAATTATATAATACCATTTTGTAATATCCCGACTTAAATTACTAGGTTCTTTCTGTAATGCAACATGGATTCATGTTTTCCTCCCTATACACAAGAGGTTGCCTACTACTAACATGGGTCTCATGCAGAACATTTAGGAGACTATACCCTCTATACCATGTCATAGGATAAGATAATCAAAATGTAATAAATCAGAATAAAAGTGCAAAAATTAAAGATGTCATATATGTAATGTAACATCTCCCAAAGTGGCAATAAACCCAGGAAATTAGTAGAAGGAAATCTAGAATGTAAATAAACAATCATCCACAGAGTGATCTGGTGCCTATCCTAGTCCGATCCTTCTCCATGATCCACTGCTCAACCACACACCATAACACCCTTTACCTTAATCAGATATTTGGTCATGAAATCTACAAGAACTCCGAAATTCCCATGTTGTAGGGTGTGAGTACAAGACTTAGTGGGACACCACCAATGCATCCTAAATCAGATATGCTCAAAATAAAAGTGTATTCAATAATAAATAATGAGAGGTATACACACAATCCAAAACAGAGAAATTGTGCACTAACCATGATTCCACAACCCCCAGCCTTACCTGGTTCAACTTTACACCAAATGGTTAACCAAGGTGTCAGATGAATCAATGGTTATCCACTAGGTTAATGAATCATGTTTCTCGGCATCATCGTAGGACACAATATAAATAATCTTCAAGTAGGTATGTAAAGAATGTAGTCAAGGGAAATTAGATCTAATCAGCTTCCCTTAATTGTTGAGTTGACATATTGATTACCAAGAGCTAATCGACATCCATTAGTCATCGAAGCACAACGTCGAGTAACATACTAGGGACCGAGGGATAATCAACATCCCATCTTCATTGAGTGCATCCTAAGGAATAATCACGTTCCTTCATCATGTATTGGACCCTTGTCAGTAGTTATGAACATCCCTCCTCCAAAGGACAACACATGTCATGGTGGTCAACTACATGACATCCCTTAGGTATCATCATGTGAATACACCATGCATCAGACCCTCTTCGTTAGTCATGCACATCCATCTCCCCAATGGACAGTGTAAGTTGACGGTCTACCTATCTTTACTGTAAGAATAAAACCACATGGTATACATAGAATGTTAATATATATATATATATATAGTAATAACACATAATCATGAGTAAAGTAGCTCACAATGTACATGTAATCACACAAAAATGTGAATAAAAAACTACAAGTATTCATGGTACATTGAGTAATATAGAGTTTCCGGGATATACACATACCCACAAGCATTCAATATCTACTATGGTAATTAAAAATTTATGCACATAATCATATTAATAGAACTCATTTGAAAATAGGCCCAAATGGTTAAGGAACTTCCTACCTTAACTATTGGAAAACCTCTCATTGTTTTTTTTGATGTCAGGGTGATACATCAATGTCTCGAGCTGTTGGAACTTCAATGATCAAGGTATGTCAAAGGTTTTTCTAGAATCATAACATTTATATTTTTTTTTCAAATAAATAAAACATCACATGTGATAATTTATTCTCTATCTTGAATAATTCTAAAATTATCATTAAATTTATCACATGCGCAGATAAATTCTAATTATCACTTTACACATTTAAAAGTCACATGAAATGATAAATAATGAATTTTAATTTAATTATTTCACATGCACTAATAAATTAAATAATTATTTTATTATGTCTAAAACGTCACATGAAATGATAAATCAACAATTTTAATTTAATTTTATAATGTGCACTGATAAATTAAATTATTATTTTATCATTTCCAAAATGTTACAAGAAATGATAAATCATAACTTTTAATTTAATTTTATCATGTGATATAATAAATTAAATAATTATTTTAGCAATTTTAAAATGATATGTGAAGATAATTATTTTTTTGGAAAATTAAAATGTGATAATAATTATGATTTTTAAATTTTAAATTTATCGCTTATGCTAATATATTAAATTTCTATTATATAATATAAATTATCCTTTGATAAACAACATAACCATCAGATGATAATTTTCTCACAATTATCATTTATAATTTCATGTAATTATATTTTATAATTGTAATTTTATAATTTTGGAAAATTTATCATTTAGTCTAAAACAAACTATTATCTTTATTTTAATAAACCGTTGATTTTTACAGGTTTATATCATAAATTATAAATACACCATTTTATTAATTTTTTAAAAAAATATTAAAAGTAGGTAAGAGCCTTACCTCCAAGAGCTATGTAATGGGGCTGAAAGGGAATGGGGGGGGGGGGGGGGGACTGGTCAGAATTTTAATTCTTGGTTGTTTTGTTCCTGAAAACAAAAAAATGTGTTTTGGTGATTATACCTGTTGGGTTGTTGGGTTTATATAGGGGTATTCAGATGCATGGGGTGGGAAAATATAACCCTAAATTCCATCTCCTCATTGAAAATTAAATATCCGATTCCAACCATGAATCCACCCAAAAATCATTAAGGAGTCATTTATTATCACTCATTAACGCGTTTTCAATTTCTAACACAGTTGAAACTAACCGATTTGAATAATTTGGAAAGCTCCCAATGACTTATATGGTGAAAGAGGGGTGAGATGCATGGGGGGGGGGGGATGAATGAATAGTGTGCATCCATTTTTTTATAATTTAATAAACTAAATTAAAAAAAAATATTTTATTCCATTATCACAAAATTTAAAAATTTAAAATTATAAAGTGATTAAATGGCCAATTATGCCCAAAAATTATACCCCCTAGTGTAAACCCCATGTTCTAAACACAATGGAGGTTTCAGAATTTATGTGAGATGCACTGTTTTTGAGATATACAATTATTTCCAATAATTTAATATATTAATAATTTTATTTAAAAAACATTAACTTGTGAGTGGGGCATCCGAATGCCTACTTCCTTCGAATGTTATACCCTTCCTATGGTAAACACTACGTTTGAGACCCCAAGGTAGTCTAAATTTTATCATTTGACACAATATTTTGGAGTTATTTAAGTATTTTAAATAAATTTACCATGCATAACATAATATATTTAATATATTTATTATTTTTTTGCCAAGGATTTGAGGGTCTCAGAAACTCGTACTAACTCAATGTCTAACTCTAAAAATATTCTATTGAATATTCAGAGTGTTAGCTGGGTTTTTTTTTTCATGTTTGTGATGTGTTTAATATATTTGATTATTTTTTTATAATAAATCATTTTTTCCACATAAGGTATTAATAATTTATCAATAGAGGGATTTATTTTTATTAAAAAAACATGATGCTACATGAAATATTCATGAAACTGAACATAAAAGGGAATAAACATCACATAAACTAAATAATAAAATATAAACAAATAAACATAAATTCCTTGAAGCATAAAGGTTAAAGATAGTGAAAGTACATTTAGAACACCAAAAGGGAAAATAAATATTAAATTGGCACCCTCAATCTCCATGTGACCAATGGTCACTCTCCACATCCAAATCCAAACATCCAATACAAAACGAACCCCAAAATAAGGGAGACCAATGCCAAGGCATCTAAAATAAAACTATATGAACTGCATGCAACAAGTTTTTTATGTAGGGTGTGAGTGAATATAAGCCTAATTGGTAAGAACCACATTGTTTTTGAAGTTACTTACAAATGAAAATTTAATAATAAATTTTGAAATAAAATATAAAAATAAGCATCCATTAAAAAAGTATTTAAAATTCCATATCATACTTTCTCATTTTACATAAATCCATTCATTTGGAATAAATAAAAACAATCACTTGAAAAAAAATCAAAGCCACAAACCATTTTTAGTAAACCACTTCCCCTTATTCAAAAATAAATAATGGTGGAACCCAAATCCCTTTTCTAAAATATTTTTAAAACAAAAAAAGAGGACCCACTTTTAAATAAATTCATGAAGCAATATAAAATGTGTTCATACCCTTTAAAAACACATTCAAACACCCAATTAAAATTCTCACCACTTTCCATTATGAATCCAATTTATAAATAATTTTAAAAAATAATATGAATGTGAACCAAAATACATAAAAATATAATAAATCACAATAGGAACCAACACATCACAATCAAGACAAGATGGATAAAAGGAACATGGTATAAATAAGTAATCAAGGAGTAGGGGATGGAATCAATGTTCGAAATGAAAACCCATAAGTCATCCTAAAATAGGATCTAAGTGTTATAGGAACTATATATAACTCATTTATAATGGTCCAAATTAGAGACATGATACATAGTCTCGTGATACTAGACTAGTCAAATCTCCAAAAGTCCTATCAAACTATCTAGAGATAAACCTCCCAGGCACACAATTATACTAGAATCCACAATTGAGTGACAATAGATAAAAATGTCTAGTGACCAATATCTATTTTTTCTAGATCCATTTGTAATGATCCAATGTAGAGGCTACTCAACTGGTGCTTTGGAATAGAGCACCACAAGACCTCAGGTGCACCTCCCCATATGTCATAGGTTTTTGACTCGAATAAGGGGTATATAGAGCTACTATGAAAAGATTATACCCCTACATAATGGTGCATAATCATAAAATAAATAACCATATATCATGAAAAATATATAACCATCAATGTAAGAAGATAAATAACAATCCAAAAATAATAATATGAGGCATGAAAGAATACATATAGATATTAAATCTTGATCATCCACTTGGCTAATCACATATAACAAACATAAATAAAAGAAAAGGAAATGAATGGAGTAAAAGTAAAATAAACTCTAGTAAAATGATGAAGCGTCACCTTATCTCAAACGCCAACTCCCATAAAAGCTACTCCATCTCAATCATGAAGTCGTGGGACTCATACTAAATCATGTCTGTAACCACATGATAGTCTACTTAAGTACCCCATTGCAATGAATGACCGATCACAGTGTGAGTACATAAATCAGTAGGTAATCACCAATGTGGTTCCATACTATACCAAAATTATAATGATATGTGAACATCACATGTTCAAAATAAATAAATTTTGAATAAGAAACAAAATAAACAAAAAATAGTACATTCTTTAAACAATGTAGGGATGTATTTGATAATGTCATGTGGACCATGAGAACTCATATACCATATATCATGAAATTTTAAATACTTAGGTTTGTGAAACCAATCAACCATACCTTCTTTCACTAGTGTTGGGGTGTCTCTATATTCATCACAATATCATAAAACCATATAAATACTAGACCCTTGGGTGTAATCTAGGTATTCCCAATGCTCAGGATACAAAAAATAGCATATCATTAATAGATCAAAATCTAGATCCCAAGAAAACATGAGAATCTATCCAAAATCCATGTATAATGAGTTCATAGAAGCTGATTCCCAATAATCCTTGGAAATCACTAAATCAAAATCATCTCTAAGGCACCATACGAAATGACCATATCCAAGGCAACATGGGAATACTAATTTTTATGAGAATTCATATGGCTCAACCATATAAATCCTAGGGGTGACCTAGGTACCTCATAAAAATAATAGTTATCATAGTCCCCAATCCTAAATGCTTAGATCATATCTATGCTAGAAATTATAGGGTCCCATGGAATATAGAGAATCATATATAGACCAAAGGTTGAATCCCATTATCCCAGGAATTCTTACATGGCTGCATATATGGATCCCAGGAAGAAAATCTTTGAATTCATGATAACGTCATCTTACTAGCCTTAGAACACCAATCATTACATAAAGCTAAAAAGAATAATTCCTAGAAGCACATTTGGGAATCCAAAATTCTACCATCACATAACATCTTTCCAATAGTCTGGGTCCTCAGACGTACGTCTGGGTATCCATAGTAACATGAGAATAAAGGAGTGAAATAATAAATAAAATATAAGGGTTGGTCGAATTCCTAAACCAATCACCACTATCCACAGAAACCCAAGATAACATGTTTGGTATTGGTTCTAGGGTGACATCCACTACCATCACTACTCATACAAATTAAAACCATCTCATGGAAGGTTTATCACTAAGAACCTACTTGATTTCCCTATATCACTTCAAGAGAGAGACACCAAATTTTGAGTCTTATTGGTAAACAAAAGGGTGTAGGAACCCCACATGGGTCCTTGGTCTTAGTCAATTTACTTGGGTCACAACCCACTTAATGGAGGATGTGTTAGTCCTTTTCATTGTCATAAAAAATCACAACCTCATGGGCATTAAAGGGTAATTCCACAGGAAATGACATAAAGAGATGGATAATATCACATCTCACACCTCTAGTCATCAAATTTATCCATATGGATATAAGTCATCTCATATAACCAAAATAAACTACATGGTCCTAACAATACAAATACAACACCATCCTACACTAGATGGATCCAAGCTCCCTATAATAAGGTCCTTTAGGGTCCACTAGGTTTATACCTACTCAATCCATCACATACCCCATCTTGGAGGCATCTAAGAATTTCTAGACAAGGGATACCAAACCTTATCTAACTCAACTCATTTTATTATAACCCACCCATGGGTACAAGTAATAATGTCTTAATTTTAGTAAATGTATTGGCCATTAGTGACCACAACACCAAGCGAACGAACTAGGTACATAATTTACTATGAAAGTTTTTCCATTATCATTTAGTTGGTCATCCTAGTTAAAAAATTTAATTTAAATTAAAATATTTGAATTAAATTAAACAATTTACTTAATCAAAGAGGATTGGTCATCCTAGTGGAGAAGTAGCTCATCTACATGCATATGAGATAAATAATTAAGCCATAGGGAAAGTTACAAGGACTGAATAACTTATTCTGAATTTATTCCCCTTTTGAATTATCAATTTGAAATATCTTCCTATGCTCACTAAGACCTTACAAAAGCAATCTACACTAAACCACCCACTATCAATCCACCTGTGGACCAAAATTGTAACACCCTATGTTTTTGTGAACATATTTTTTCCAATAAATTAATTTTATTTTATATTTTTCAATTCACTCTACCCTAATTGAAATTTTATTTATATGCTACACCTATTTAACCTTATGCTACACCCAACACTAACTTGGCTTGCATTACACGCAACACCGAGTTTCTAAGAAACGACATTTTATTATTATAATTATTTGAATAAGGTAGTCATAACATAAACATTAAAATTAGTAATATAAATAGTAATAACTAATTTTTAAATATTATTTATAATGGTATTATATAAATAAATTTTTTTATAATACATCATACATTTTTAGTAAAGTCTTTATATGATTAAAAATTCTATTTTCTTAAAAGATCTTCTTTTTATGCCCTTTTATGAAAAATAATAAAAATAATTTTAAAAAATTATAGAAAATTAATTTGGTAAAATAATAACAATTTTTTAATTTATAATTTCAAAAGTATTTTAGGGTGAATTTTATGGTTTTTTCTGAAAAACATCATTTTTGGATGAATAGTGAAAATATGGAATTTTTTTTCAAAACTATTTTTTCATATATTTTATTTATATAGTTAAAATATATTTAATTTAGTTTTAAATTTTAATTAGATTAATTTTAGATAAATTAATCCAATTTAGGTCATTTTAACCAACCTCACATTGAAATTGGATATCAAAACATCCCAAACTTTTAAATATTTTTTCTTAAACAACCCACGGTCGCAACCCATCTATGGAATAATTTTAAATAAATTTCTACCACTTATGTGATTAGAATTTGGAAAAATGGAATCCATATTTATAATAAACATAATTTATAATGTCTAATAAGGTCAATATTTTTTTATAAAAATATTAGTGAAAGTGATTAAAATTAATTACAAAGATTAAGAGGAAAATTAGCTTAAAAGAGACTAAACCTTACACTTAAGAGCCATAATGACATATAAACTTTTCAAAAATCCATTTTATATCCATCTTTATAACCTATATTCCATTTTATATAATTTTATTCATTAGTATATCCCATTTTCACAAAAACAATGTGGGTCGAATTCCCTTTTAAAAAATATACAAAAATGCCACTCCTCTTCCACTATGAAAGGAACTCACCCCTACCACTTATTCACACCTCTAAATCACCTTTTTCTCACACAAAATAAGATTATATGAGCTCAAAAAATTCCTCTCTTTCTCCATGTATCCTCCCTTTTTGAATAAATCTAACCAAGGAATCCCTTTTGTGAAAAGCATTAGGAGTTCCCAAAGAAGAGGTAACATGCTTCCTCAAGATCCTTTATTTTATTCTATTTCTAAACCACCTCAATTATTATTATTCAATGCTTATATAATGAAACCATAGTCCTCAATATTCTTATATAATTTTTTTCTAGGGCTTCAACCTTCACTTATACACACTTTCATCTAATGGGTAATGAACTTACCGTTCTTATGTATGACAAACTACCGCCTCACGATACAATGTTGTTCATTTTTACTTTATAACTTCTCATGGTTGGGAACTATTATGGAAACTATATTTTTATATTTTATATACAATACTTATTATTTATTTATTCTTTTTTAATTATTATATAAAACATACCTTCATTCATTCCATTTTTTATAGGTAAGATAATATCTTTTGGGGAAGTGAGGATAACTGCCTCCTCAAAGTGATTTGATTTGTTCACACATTACACAGAATTTAATTAATATGTGTATATTATATATATGAATGAATAATTATACTGTAATTATAATATATATATATATATATGTCATTTAATTTCTTTCTTTCAATATGATAATTTTACAAAAATATTGTTCATGCGTATGTACAACCTACCATCTCCATGAATGGTATATTCCATTTAATATTTAAATAATTACTAGATTATTATAAATAAATATATACTGAATACAAATTAAATTAATAAAATGTTTTACATTATGTAAATTGTGATATAAGTACAAGGATAATAAAATATAACAAATTAAGACACATGCGAAAAAAGCAGATAGTACCTAAAACGCATCCATAACATGGAAGTGTTAATTAGCAGGTAATATAAATCCATATATAATATCATATATAAAAATATTTTTCTATAGTAGATATACAATGAACTTATAATTATTATATAGGAGTTTTTAGCGACTATGAAGTGAGTTAAGAGATTAGGTAAGGGGATTTATAGTCTCACTTTTATTTCTTGGATATTTATGCCTTATTAACCACTCATTTCCTTTGAGTGTTGTTGATGATACCCATGAATATATTATATGATTATTATAATTAAATATATGTGTATTTACATATCCATTTAAGGATCTCTATTTCATGGGGTTTAGGTTTCAAAAGCTACTAATTCTGTAAAGTAGTTTTGTCTCAATGGTCCTTCTTTGAGACACATGCCAGGAATTTCAAAAACAATGTTTTCAAAAATGTTTTCCAAGATGATCATTTAATCTAATTTTTAAGGGAATTTATTTTTTTAAAATTTAAATGGTTTTAAAATAACCCATTATATATTTTCAAAGTGTTTTTAAATAAATGTATTTCAAATAATATTATAGTTTTCTCTATATGTTTTCGAGGTGTTTTCAATGAATTGTGTTTAAATTTTATGAAATAATTCTTAAAAAGTATTCAATATGTTTTAAAATAAATGGAATTCAATTTTTTTTAATAATTCTTTATAAATATTCAATTTTTTTACAAACAAACGGTTTTGAAAATTTTTCAAGAATTCTTTGTATGTTTTTATGTTTACTTTCAATGAAAAGGGGTTTAAAAAGGGTCTATGTTTTGAAAATAATATTTTGATTAAGAAAGGATATTTTACTCAAGAAGTTTTTTTAAAAGATTTTTTAAAATTATTTTATATATAATATGAAATAAATTGGTGTTAATCACGACTTTCTAGGAAATGATCTAATTGTTACATTCATATTATTTATTTTAATGGTTTATGTTTTGATGGAATGGTGTTTATGAAACCCATTTATCTTTCGCTAGTTACACATGTATGAAACTTGTCTCTTCTTCATGAATTATATTTCTATGAAACTTGATTCTTTTAATGGGTTATTATTTGATGAAATTATTATTTAACTATACTTTTTTCACACGTTAATATATTATTACATGTTTATGAAACCCATTTAATTTCATGGGTTATGATATGAATTTTTTATGATTTTGTGGCACATGTATATATGATTTCATTATGAGATGGGTGGGACCTATATATCCCTACAATGAATTGGGTAAAGATTTATATCTCATGATATAATGATGATAATCAAGTCAATGGGCTTGATCCACTCTGAGAAGATGGAGAAACCCGATTCCTTACAAGGAAAGGACTATGATTTGGGATGGTGGTGCATCCTGACTAGTAGGTATAGTCCCCATGAAGATGGAAATATGGGGAAACCCAATCCACTATGGGATGATAGGGAAAAACAATACCTTATAAGTAAAGGAATGTGACTGGGGATGGGGGTGTGTCTTGACCAGTAGGTGTAGTCACCAGGATGTTCCCTGATAAGTTCTAGCAATGCATCTTTACTTATAAGGATTGATATTACATGTTCATGTATATGATAAAATTCCATGTATAATTCTTATGTTTTACATTCCTGTATTATGATCTTTATTCCCTTATGATTCATGTATTATGAAGTACAAATATTTATGCCATGATTTAGATTTATGATATTTGATATACAAGGTATGATCTTTTAATGTTATGATCATATAATAAAACCTTTATGATCATGTTTATGCTTACATATCTCCCTTGTTTACCTTTAATAAGCATATGAGATCACCCCTTTTTATATTTCATTCTCTAGGAGATGGAGATATTTATTAATTATGATGTGTCTAAGAAGGGTGCTATCCATGAAGAACCTAGTGGTAAATAATGTAGTTCACTTATGTAACGGAGTTTATATATCCATATTTAAATGACAAAATTCTGATAAATTATTTTGGTGTTTGATAATGTAATTTACCAATAATTTGGAAAAAGTTATGTAATTTTAGTATATGAAAATTGAGGGTCTTTATAGTTTGTATTAGAGAAATATACTAGGTAACAATTGAAACTACGATGAAAAAACCTTAATGTGAACTCTAAGGACACGTATAAGTATAAACCTAAGGATGAGTAAATGTATAGGAAAATGTCCTGGAATTTTGGTAAAGGATAGAGCAAGTGGTTTTCTAGAAACACATACCTTTCTAGATACTACAAGTGGATTTGGTTCTGGAATAGATTAACCTAAGAGTAACAACTCCAAAAAGCTACAAAGGGCTTGACTTGAGTGTAACCTGCTACATAACAACGATCCTTACTATGCACCTAGTTTGAAACTCCTAGGGGATATTATTTGGTAATTCAAAAACTCTTCAAAAACAATCATTAAGGAAATAAAAATATATTGGATATGAATTGCACAGGATACACTGAGGGTGTCATATGTAAAGGAGGGTTTCATAATTTAGACATATTCTAAGTGGGTTTTCATGATTATGTGGTTCCTCACAATGAAAAATGTATCTTAATTTATGTTTTTTGGATTTAGTCAATGGTTAGAACCCGAAGGAACCATGTTAATAGTGACTATGATGGACAATGAGATGATTATTCTCCTAATCATCTAAATTATATAGGATATAAAATAAAAAACACATTTTTATAATCACACATCTTTTTATTGTTTTGAATCATGTTGGGATTCCAAATGAGAAATGGAGGGACCAACATTCCATTGATTAATTCATGAGGAAACACCCACCTTATTTTAGTGGGTATTCTAATCCACTTATTATTGAACACTGGATGAGTACCACTAAGAATATATTATCCTTCCTCCAGTGTTAGGATCATGAGAAATTTATTCAATATGTTTATTAGTTAGAAAATGAAGCAGACTGGTGGTGGACTCTAATCAAGAATACGAGGAAGCATGATAAAATTGAATCCATGGATTGAGAGTAGTTCAAGAAATTATTATTCATAGAGTACTTTAACTAGGTGCTACATATGAATATGGAAAATTTGTTCCTTGAGTTAATGAAAAAGGGTGATAAATTCATCAGTACCTATGTGGTTAACTTCATAAGACTTGCGAGGTGCTCTTCAGGAATTATCATCCAACCTGAAAGTAAAGTTGATAGGTTCTTTAGGGGATTAATGCCAAGTCTCATAAGGTAATTGGGCATAATTGTCTTTAGTAACTATTAATATATTGTGTGTTTTGAAATATAAAATGAAATTTAGGTTTGAGTTATATATAAATATCATGGGTTTAACAAGAAAATAAATATAGAGTTTAAATGAATATATAAAAATCATGACGAGAAGAAGATTATCCTTTTTTATGCACCATATTTGGAAATACGCATGGAGGAAATTGTCTTATGGGGTATAATAAGTGTTTTATTTACTGAAGGGAAAGCCATTGGGAAATTGATTATCTCACTAAACATAATAATTTTTCCAATGATGGAAATAGAGGAAAATCTATACAGAATTAACCTACCACACTTTAGTTATTAAAGTATAAGGAGGATGAGAATTATGATAACCAATTTTCAAACCCAAGGGTTGGTGATGATGATAGATTTCATAAACCTATTAAATTGAGGGAGAAGGTGAAATATCATGCGATCACTATTTATGACGAGTGGTGTGATAACGATGTGATGAAAGGTACACTTACCATCCACTCTAAATCTGATAATGTATTATTTGATTCTAGATCTACCCACTCTTTTATATCTAAAGAATTTTCTAAGGGTATTTTCATTACAAAAAAATTATTACCTATCGAATTAGTAGTGAAAACACCTAATAGTATGATTATTGTATCTTGAGTCTATGGTTCCTCTTTTATTGGCATTTGTGGGAATGTAAATCAAGAAAATCATGTCATTATTCCTTGGGTAGAATCTGTTGACATCTTATGCATTTATTGCCTTTCTCTACATAAACACTACATCACTTATCGAGGAAAAGAATTTATGCTTGATATTTTAAACCAAATTATGTTAGTCTATCAATGTGACGATAAGTATAAGCTTTTAAAATATATTAATTACAATTGATTTGTCTTAATAACCATTCATAAGGCGTGTTTTTCTTAAGTGGTTAGGAAATAAACTTGGCACAAATGATATACCTATTATTTAGGAATTTTCAAATTTATTCCTAGAAGAGATTCACAGCCTTCTACCAAAATGTGAAGTTGAGTTCTTTATAGAAATCATACCTGGTTCCACACCAATTTCAAAGACGCCCCATATAATGGCCCTAATTGAGTTATAGGTATTGAATAATAAACTCCAGGAAAACCATGATAAGGGAATCATTTGGACAACTGTTTCACCTTGGGGTGCATCCATTATATTCCAGAAAAAGGTATTTAGATCAATGAAACTATGCATTGATTATTGAGAGTTGAATAAGATCACATTCAAGAATAATTATCCTCTTCTGCGTATTGATGAATTGTTTGATCAACTATATGGAGATCAATAATTCTCCAGGATTGAACTTCATTATGGATATCATCAATTTAGGGTTTAGAAATATGATATACCCAAGACAACATTCCGTAAAGTTTTGGACACTATGAAAATATAGTGGTGCCTTTTGGTATTACCAATACCCATTCTATCTTCATGGATATTATGAATAGAGTATTTAGAGATTACCTCAATCAGTTTGTCGTAGTCCTTATAGATGATAATATTATCAATTGAAAGAGAAAGGAAGATAATGAATACCATTTTTAAAATGTACTAAAGAGCCTAAGGAAGGAGAAATTATATGAAAAATTTCTGATTTGTGAATTTTTTCTACATAAAAATCCATTTTTTGGGTCTCATAATCTCAATATATGGTGAAATAGTTGATCCATCAAAGACAGAGGCAATTTAATATTATCATAGACCAACAATTGTGACTCAGATCCGTAGTTTTCTTATATTAACTAGATATTATCAAAAGTTTTTGTATAATTTCTCACGATTATCAAATCCTCTGACCAAGTTAACTTGAAAGGGTTCCAAGTTCATCTGGATAGATTAATGTGAGGAAAATCTCAATAAACTAAAGATAAGGTTGGTCAGTGAACTTATGCCTATATTACCATATAGTGGAGAAGATTTTGTAAACTATAGTGATGTATCCAGGAAGGGATATGGATGTGTTCTTATAAAAAATAATATGGTTATCCATTTTTCCTCTCCACAACTTAAAATTCATGAAAAAATTAACCAACTATTATTTTGGAGTTTGAATTGGTAATTTTTTCTTTAATGATATAGAGGCATTATATTTAGGGAGAAAAGTGTGATATATATACTAATAATAAAATTTTAAAATATATATTCACACAGAATGAGTTGAACATGTTCCATAGAAGATAGTTAGATATGATAATTGATTATGAATGATCAATAAATTACCACCCTAAAAAAGAAAACAAGGTGGCTGATACTTTGAGTTGAAATGATCATGATAGCTTATCAATGACAAGGATCACAAAAGATCCCATATTTCTATATTTTCATAGGATGTATATAGAAATCCTGAAGGAAGTAGAGAAATCAAAATTTTCTCAATTTAATGTTCAACACTCTATCTAAGTGAAGATTAAAGAGGCGTAGAAGGAAGATGTAGAGATGAAAATGAGGGTAACAAATGTTCTTGATTTTAACTATGATTAGGATGAAATGATAAGGTTCAAGAATTATGTATGTGTTCCTTCCATATTATATTTGAAGGAGCTATTAGAGGAAGATCATAGTTTTTCATTCCCTTTTCATCCGGGAAGTACAAAGATGTATAGATATTTGAAGGAATAATTTCGGTGGGACTGAATGAAGAGGGATATAATAGGGTTTGTTTCATGGTTCTTGGTGTGCCAATAAGTCATGGTAGAATGAAAAATGTCTACAGGGATGTTCCATATATTACCCATACCAGAATGGAAATAAGAGAACATCACTATGGATTTTTTCATTAGACTCCAAAAAACCTCTAAGGGTTTAATGTTATATGGGTGGAAGTAAATTGCCTTTATTTTTAGCACACTTCATTATGATCAGGCAAGACTTCTACTTTGATTGTATTTCTAGGATATACATTAAAGAAGTGCAAGGATTTGTAGAGTATCTCATTCTATTGTATCTGATCTGGATCTATGGTTCGCCATAATGTTTTGGAGATGACTTCAGTGAGCACATGATACATAATTGAGTTTTAGCACTTCTTATTATCCTTATAAGTATGGTCATTCTAAAATAACATTTTAAACCATAATAGATATGTTGTTAACTTATTTGTTGGATTTTAAAGGGGTTTGGAATCAATAAATTACTATATTTAAGTTTTCTTAAAACATTATCTTTCACTCAATCATTCATGTGTCTCTTTATGAAGCCCTATATGGGAAGAATTGTATATCTCCAATGTATTGGGATGATGTTAGAGAAACAAAGCTATTGGGAACTGAGATAGATGAAGAAATATCTAAGATGGATGGAACCATTAAAAAACATATAGTGGTACCAAAAGTCAATAGAAATGTTATGCTTCAAACCATTAGCATGATCTATAATTTAAATTTGGTGAAAAGGTGTTTCTATGAATCTATCCCTAGAAGAAGGTGATGAAGTTTGGTAAGAAAGAGAAACCGAGTCTTATGTATATTAGTCCATTTGTGATTATTTATCATATCAGAATAGTAACATTTCACTTGGAACTTCCCCCAAACCTTTCTCAAGTCCCCAATTTGTTCCATTTATTTCTCTTGAGGAAGTAAATACCTAACTATTCACATGTTTTAAACTCATAAGTCATACCATTATAGCAGGATATTTCTTAAGATAACAACCATTTGAAATTTTGGATCGTATAGAGAATGTTCTATGAAGAAAGACCAATCACCTGGACACATTTATATGGAAACATAAAAAGTTTTAAAAATCTATATGGTATGTTTAGGACATTATGAGGTAGAAATCACATCATATTTTTGTATTATAATGATGAATTTTAGGGGTGAAATTCATTTTAAGGAGGGTAGTATGTAACACCCCAAGTTTCTAAGAACCTTTTTTTCCAAATAAAATAATTTTATTTGATGTATTTAACTTCATTCTACACTATTAAAATTTCTTTATATACCACACTAAGTTAACCCCGTGTTATATGCAACACAGACGTGGCTTGCGTTGCAGACACCATCGAATTTATACAAAACCACATTTTATTATTATAATTTTTAAACACGATAGTTATAACATAGCTGTTATAATTAGTAACATAAACACTAATAAATAATTTTAAAATATTATTTAGAATTTTTTTATATAAATAATACATATGTATAGTAAGACATAAATTTTTAGTTAAATATTTATACGATTAATTTTTTTTCATAAAATAACTACATTTTATGTCCTTATATGAATAATAATAACATTAATTTTATAAAATTTTAGTAATTGAATTTGTTAAAATAAAAATAATTTGTGAATTCAGAATATCAAAATTATCTTAGGGTGAATTTTATGGATTTTTTGAAAAACATCATTTTGGATGAATAGTGAAAATAATGAATTTTATTTCAAAAAATCCATTTCGTATAATTTATTTATATAGTTAAATTATATTTTACTTTTTTTAAAGTATAATGAGATTAAATTGTCATAAAATAATCCAATTTAGGTCATTTTAATCAATTTCAATTTGAAATTGGATATAAAAACATCCCAAACTTTTAATCATTTTTCCTTAAAAATCTTGCTGTCCTGACCCGTCTATAGGATTAATTTTAAATTAATTTCTATCAATTATGTGATTATAATTTGAAAAAAATTATTAATATTCATAATAATCGTAATTTATAATGTATAATAATTTCAACATTGTTTTTAACGAAAAATATTAGTGAAAATGATTACAATTAATTACAACGATTTAGAGGGAAATTAGCTTAACAAGGGACTAAAAATTGTACTTAAGGTCCAAAAAGACCTATAGAATTGTACAAAATCCATATTCAAGATATATTTAGACCCTATACCCCCTTTTATTTAATTTTATCTATTATACAATCCACCTTTCATAGGGAAAAAGTCGGTGGAATTCCATTTTAAAAAACGTACATGAATGTCACTCCTCCTCCATTATAAAAAGGCACTCAACTATACCACTTATTCACACATCACAAGCCTTTTTTATTGTAGCAAATTTTATAAAATAAGATAATAAAAATACCTCCCTTCCTCTTTTATGACTCCCTTTTGGAATAAACCAACCAAGTAATCCCTTTTATTCAAAAAAAAATGAGTTACCCAACGAAGATGTAACATCCTTCCTCAAGGTCATTTTTTTTTATTTTCTTCCTCCACAACATAAATTATTATTATTATTATATTTTCATATAATAAAATCATTATCCAAATTATACTTATATTTTTTTATTATAAGGGCTTGGCATGCTCGTACACACACTTCCATATAATGGGTGATGAAATTTTGTGTGCAGTGAACTACCGCCCAACGAAATGATGCTGTTTGGTTTTCATTTACCACATATCATGGGTGTGAATTATGATGGAAAATATATTTTTATTTTCTATAAATGATATTTATTATTTATTTATGATTATATAATTATAATATAATACATAACTTCATTCTTTCTATTTTGTGTAAGTATGATAATGTCGTTTGGGGAAGTGTGGACTACCACCTTCTCAAAATGATTTGATTCATTCAAAATTTACATGGAATGTATTAAGGATGAATATATGATATATATGAAATAATAATTTTACTATAATTAAAAAAAATATAAAAATATATTTCATTTAATTGATTTTTTTCAGTATGATAATTAAATGAAAACAATGTTCATGCGTACGTATGGATTTCACTATCCATGAACGGTGTATTCCATTTCATATTTCTATATTTAATAGATTATTATAAATACATATATAGTGATTATAAATGATATTTATATCATGTTTTACATTATTAAAATCATGATAAAAGTATTGGGATAGAAAAACATAACAAACTATGACACATGAAAAAAACAACACGGATATTACCCGAAATATAACCTTAACATGGAAGTGTTAATAAGTAGGTAATATAAATCCATATATGGTATTATATATGACAATATGGTTTTATGGAATATTTATAATGAAATTATATTTTTTATACATGAATTTTGAGCAAGTATTATGAGATTCAAGACATATGGTAATGAGATTTCTAGTCTTACTTTTATTTCCATGAGATTCATGCCTTATTCACCACTAGTTTCTTTTGTGTGGTATATGTAATGCCCTTGAATATATTCTAAGATTATAATCATTAACTATAAGGATATTTAAATATCAATTTTGTGAACTCTCTTCCATCGGGGTTATGTTTCAAAAGTTACCAATTCGGTAAAGTAGTTTTGTCTCAATTTTGTTTCTTTTAGACATAGGGAATGAATTTCAAAAACCATGTTTTAAAATATGTTTTAAAAAATGATTTAAAAGATTATATTTTATACTTATTTTCATTGAAAAATTATTTTAAAAATTTTATGCATTTTTCAAAGAACCATTTATATGTTTTTAATGTTTTTTTAATGAAATGGTTTTTAAATGGTTTTCAAGATTTATTTATATGTTTTCAAGGTGTTTTTAATGAAATTATTTTCAAAATGTTTTCAATATTTATTTATAAGTTTACAAGATGTTTCCAAAGAAATGGTTTTGAAGCTTTCATTACATTTTTTCATGGAGTTTTTAAAGAAATGGTTTTCAAAACATATTCAAGATTTATTTATATTGTTTCAAGTTTATTTTTAAATAAAAGGGTTTTAAAATTGTTTTATGCCTTGAAATTATTTTTAAAAGAAGAAAGGATATTTTCCTTAAGAAAATTTTTAAAAATATATTTCAAAATTATTTTCCATCTGTGATAAAATCTATTCCTGTCACTCAATCCCTTATGGGGAAATGATATGAAGGTTCCATTCATATTATTTCTCTAAATGGTTGATGTTTTGATGGAATGGTGTTTATAATACCCGTTTCTACTTCACAGGTTACATGTGTATTAAACTAATTTATTCTTCACAGGTTATACATCTATGAAACCCACTTCTTTATACAGATTATGATTTGAAGAAATTATTATAAAACCTGTCTTTTTTCCACATTCTGAGATATGATTAACTGTTTATGACACCTATTTAATTTCATGGGTTATGATATGATTTTTTATGATTTTATGGAACATGTATGTATAATTTTAATATGAGATCGGTGGGACAAATATACCCCTAAAATGCATAGGGTAAAGATTTCTATATCGTGATATAATAATGGGAATCAATTTGATGAGATTGATCCAATATGGGAAGATAGGGAAACCCAATCCATTATAATTAAAGGACTATGAAAGGGGATTGTGATAGGTCACTCTGAGTAGGTATAGTCCCCATGAAGATGAAAATTTGGGGAAACCTGATCTGCTGTGGTAGGATGGGGAAAATCAATCCATTACAAGTAAAGGAATGTGGCTAGGGATAGTGGTGTGTCCCTCCGAGTAGGTGTAGTCACCATTAAGTGACTTGATAATTTCTATAAATGTGTCTTGGCTTATATGGAGTGATATTACATGTTCACGTGTATTTCATAATTCCATCTATTATTCCTATATTGTGTTTTTATGGATTATTCTCTTGATTATTTAATGATTAATGCCTTATTAACTACTAATCTTTATTCCATTATTTAAATTTATGACCTTTTTTATGCAGGGTATTATCTTATAATGTTATGATCACATTCTCATACCCTTATTCTCATGTTTAGGTTTATATATTTCCATTATTTACACTTAATTTGGACAAAATATCACACCTTTTTAGGTTCCCTTCCCTTGGTGATGAAGATATTTTTTAGGAATGATGTGTCTAAGAAGGTTTCTAGTCATAAAGAACATAGTGAGAGATAATTTAGCTCACTTATGTACCAGTGATTATGTTTCCATGTTTCTAAAGGCGTTACGATAATATGGTATTTGGTAGTTTGTTTGTTTAATGTATTGATAATTCCACATAAGATATGTTTTGTTAATATATGAAAAGTGAGGGTCACTATATAACTTATTCCACACAACCCATATTAATTAATTATAATAAAATAATAATTAATTAAACAATTAAATTTAATTCCATTAAATTTTATTTCAATCGGAATAACCAGTAAACACTCACAAGAAAACATCATCGCCTCAGAATCAGGACCAATGACTTACCAACACCCAATAAAATTATCTCAACTAGATTCTATGTAAAATGTGTAACATGAAATGATGAAACAATTATTAAATAAAATAAAATTAAATTAAAATGATTAAAAACAATATGGTGAAATGTACCATTAATGAAATAAATATTGGTGATGAGAATACAACATCATGGAATGTGCTCTTACATGGATACAAGAAAACCCCATTAAAAATAGGAAATTTCACCATTCTCCTATGAGATTTCCATAAAATAAATAACCATATAAGGGGAAAAATTACAATGAAAAGGGGGAGAATATCATTAAAGGATATCAAATTGTAAAATGTAAATTTATCACCAAAAAACACTATAAAAACAACCCTTAATGGAAACGGGAAAGAAGTATATAAGGGGTAGAGGATCCCAATCATGCATCAAAATGGGAGAAGATAAAGGGGTTCCCCCTAATAACATGAGGGGGAATAAAAGTAATTTCCCCCCATTAAATACCTCACCAGTGAGTTGTTTCCCTCAACCACCAAACTGGTGTCCACCTATAAGTTGTAGGTGCTATTTTTTGGCCATGGGCTAGCCTATGGCTTGATGTTTCGTGAATGTTGTATCCTAGTCCACCCAAAAAATGCACAATACTCACATGAAACCTCGAGGCCAAATCTAAAGCCCCATTTCTTATCCAATTATATATTTTTGAGGTGTTCCAACCACCGGTGCCTAATTTCAAAACCAGATTAGAAATCCATATCATTCACTAATTAAAAATTATAATTTTTTTTTCAAATCAGGATAGACATCCGTACACATAGGGTATTAAAAACTTGGTTTATAGATCCACTATCCATAGTTAGAACAAAAATTTTACCATGGAATACACTTATATGGACCTATACTTAGTCCCCTAAGACTCCCATGGAAAGTATCAAATTACGAAGATCCATCACATACCAAAATATAATTTTTTAATCTCATCCCACCTCATATACCATCATAATAAATATACACTTTCTTATTTCATTCACATAACAAAATATACAATGTTACCCTTGATCAAAAATCCACATAAAGAAATAACAACATCCCCCCTTAGGGTTCACAATTCAACATGAGAGATCAAGAGGTTCTCACACACACCCACACAATTTCAAAAATATTCAATGTTCTATAATATCTTACATAAAATTTAATTAGTATTCCAAGTCATAACATAATGGTTTGAATACTCACAACAAACTATCCTTAAAAGAAAACCCTTAAAATTTATTTTTAAATAATTTTCCCAGTATAATTTATTCAAAATAATTTGGATGAAAAATTTGGGTATCAACAAATTTTTCATTAAAAGGAAGTTTAATTGTTTTATAAATTTTTTTATCTCAAATCACGTTGTAAATGGGTTCAATAAATTTTAAAATATCCCAAGAAATGTAATCAATACTTTCAAGAAATTTCAAACAGTTAAATATACAATTCCCACTCAAAATTACACACAAAACCCTTTAGAATTCCCAAACCACACTTTCTATGTTATTTCATGACCCATATATGGTCAAAATATTATAATCACCATATTTTATTGAAAATCATTCTTTGAGAAATTTATCATTTCATTGAATATAATAAATGTGTTAAAATTAAAAGAAAAACTCTTGTTTTGAATGAAAACCCACATTATATATTAAAAAAACAATCAAATATAGGATAAATTTAACAAATAAATTATTTAAAACTACCAATCACTCCATGTATTGTTAATTTAATAAAAACAATAAAAAATACCTCATTTTAATGGTTAATCAATCTATAAGTCATCTCCTATAATGAAATATGTTTGAAAAATACTTAAAGAGTCTTAATAAATACCTAACAATAAATAACTCCCTGGATCAATAACTCCAAACCTTAAAACCAAACCTAGTGGCCCTTATTGTCATTGAGGGAGTGGAAAACCAAAATATAAGGAAAATTGGAATATAGGGAAGAAGAAATTAGGACTTAAATTGAATGAATCTGTAAGAAAATAGGTTGGTGGATGATTATAAATCAAAGGTAAGGGAGGAATAATATCCCTTGTTATTCACCCCAACATGGATGAATGAGAGGGAGATAAAGGGGAGTAAAACCACCATGAATATGATCATGGAAATAATAGGGAAACCAAAAATTAAATACATAGGAAGTTTATATAGTTAAACAAGACAATTTGGTAAATCATTTGTTAAATATGATGAATTCATTGGATATAAAAAATATTCCAACATTACTTGGATGCATGGTTTTCAAAACCGTTTCCAACCATGTAAAACTACACTGTCAACACATAGATCAATATCACATAGTTATCACACGGTCTTCCTAACCTTATGAATGTTATGCATTAATAATCTATACCAAAAAGTTTAAGCCACATAACTAATATTGGGACTCATAAAAATTGTGTACCAACTATACATGACAAACCATTAACATTCAAAACAAACTACACATAAGGGTAGCTAGAGTCTACATAAAGGTCATCACATTATTTCTTTAAACTGATGCCTGAGAGAAAATGTTTATAAAATTATAAAAATTAAAAGCTAAAGTTAATAAAATTTTTAATTTAAATAAAAATAATAAAAATAATCAATAGAAATCAATGACATGGTGACATGTGTTATTACAAAATCCTCATGATAAAAAATCCTCCTCCACCACATAAAAAGGGTTTTTATGTGATGGGTATTCCCACAAAAATCCACTAGATGCACTAAATTGAGGTTTGTGTTACACTAGGGTAGAATCCACTCAAAATTAAAATCCCAAAACATAATATTAATATCAATAGAATTCCATTTACCACTAAGGGATGTGGGTGACATGTCCCATACTTTTATGAAACCCATTCAAGTCCATCGAGTGATAATTCTATGCCATATAGGACCACTAAGCCTATAAAACTTCCACGTGACACTCTAAAACTAGGTAATAGTAGGGATACCAAGGATAATAAAAGGTGGGAAACCTTTCCAAATCCCTGAAATAATCATCTTCACTAAATTTATTTACTCATGTTTATCATCCATTAGATAAGATTTCCTCTACTATGAACATTATCCATTATTGCGCCACTCTGATCTCATCATCCCCTATAGTTTCAACATCATGAAAGATAAACACTACTCTATGAATCTATATATCAACATATGAGAGTTTAAAATATAAATGGAACTCACAAGGTATCAATAGGAAAATTTATCCAAATCCTAACAAGATCCTCCATGAATAGTCACTAGGGAGGGTTTAGCCTAAACACTCCATAAACACGAAAAGCGTTGTCATAATTTTACTAAGATGTTACATGAATTTCTATCTCTATAATTAAATTTTATAAAAAATAGATATTTCATTGAGGGAAAATAATGGGAAACCCATCATAAAAATTCATGGATCTCTTTATAATCATGGGAGTATAATT
Organism: Viscum album; assembly: GCA_963277665.1. Classification (NCBI taxonomy): domain Eukaryota; kingdom Viridiplantae; phylum Streptophyta; class Magnoliopsida; order Santalales; family Viscaceae; genus Viscum; species Viscum album. Next base: position 1,400,914,423 of record OY728153.1, read on the forward strand.
ATCATCCATGTACCGAAAGAATAAATTCATGATTATCCTATGAGGGGTGGATGACTATAACTTCACGAGGGTGGGATCTAATGGCCACACCTAAGGGAATAACACTCAAAAATAGTGTTAGTCTCTACCAAATCCACTCAAATACAAATCACTATGAATTATTATCATTATTAAACAATCCATATGATGTTTTTAACATTGGATCTCATCTATTTCACAAATTAATCTATAGAGAGAACACTTTCTACACTAAGGATAAATTCACTTAAATCTATAGTGTGAGTGATTGATTTAATCCATTAATAAAAATTATAAAGTTTATCATATTATAATAAGTGGTTTCATTGAAATATATAACATGTATACATTGGATTTAATAAGAATAACTCATGTTTGAGCCCAATTTTATGAGGGTAATTGAAAAGATGACATGAATAATACTCTTAAATTTACACATTAGTTATTAGTCATAGTCACCCACCATGATCATCATCCCATATATATTATAATACACACCCATGTGTTTTTAAAACTATCTAAGAGTGGTTATTGATGGAATGGGTTCATAATGTCATCCACATCTATCTTCTCCCACACCAACCACTACCAATCCAAAACTTATCACTTATAGGACACAAAATTTTATATGAAAATCTATGATTTCAATGTTATCTTCCACATATGTTTTTTTAATGAAACCACTCAAGATATATTTTGGATAAATGGTAGCATAATCCCAAAGCGAGGGTATATCCCTATAAAGAATAACCAATACTTAAACCTCACTACCAGTTATGTAAAATATATAATTTTCCCTCAAAATAATTACACAAATCACTGATCTTGAACTATTCGATTGTAAAACATGTCCATGGAACAATTTTTGAGGTCCACTATTCTCAATGCATACTCATAAATAGTCTTAAAACCATGTGAAGGGTTCAATATACTTTGAAAATACATAATCACTAATAAGTTCTCAAACTCCAAACATAGTGGAGCAGTAAAATTATGAGGTGAAGAGAAAAAGAAGAAAACATCAGTGACTAATGAGACACTATTCCATGTGAGGAAATCAACATAATAGACATAATATAGAAAATTAGAGTATGAACCCAATGGAAATTCTTGTCTCAAACTCCAAAAAAATCTCTATCACTTGAGGTTTAGGATCTACTCACAAAAACATGATGTATATGACTTTAAAACATAGGCTATTTACTCAAATAATGTGGTAAGAGTATTTATCAACCAAGATTTGGAAACAATTTTTCATCACCCACTAACCGACAACGAGAGTCTTGACTATAGGTACAATATCATAATGACCCTACTACCATATAAAATGAGTATATTAGTGGCTATTATGATATAATTGATATGATTAACCAATAAATGTAATAGGATATTTGGATGAATTGATAGTGTTAAGACAAAAAAGATCATAAATAACTACCACATTATGTATGTAACAATGTGATAGTATGTTGCAATGATATTAAAGAGATATGGGTTGACTAAGAGGTTACCAGAGACCTCAAAAATGGATACATTTTTCATTGTAGCGGCACTGGTCTCTTTGATATATTAACCAAAATTAGGACCCCCATACTATCATTGACCTAAATTCACATACCACTCCTCCGATTATTATCAACTCCAAACTATGTCCCTAATAATTTACCATTCACAATAAACTCTAGAAGTAACCAACCCACTAGGGGCCGATCTTTGAGGATGATAATATGAGTATTCCCCCAAGGAATCCTCATATAGTCTTAAGGTGTGTGTGTATCATCAATTATTCATATAAAAAAACATGGGAGGTTATAGACCATATCAACCTTTAAAAATCATATATCTCCAATATAAAAATATAAACAAAAACAGTAATAGTATACAAATATAAAAAACTGAATTTTATTTAAAATATGAATGATACATAAAATAAAAGTAAAATGATTTGTAACAAAATACCAAAGGAAATTTACATATAAAAATATTATTAATATGATATAATAAATAATATGAAAGTATTTTTCTTAGGTAACATACTTATAGATAAATATCTTTATGGAATGGTCACCACCACCACCAGACACCACCATGATCAATTGCACATAACCATGATTCAACATGTTTCAAATTTAAAAAATGCATTCGTACTCCACATCCACCAGGACCATCTTCTAATTGTGCCTTATCTTTGTAGACCCCACATGGGTAAGAACAAGACCTGTGCACATGTGAGTATCAACATACCCATTATGACACCCCAAAACCATAGTGGAATGATAATTAATATAGTAAAATTAAAAATCATAATCAAGAAGGTTGTTAGGAGTAAGTCAAGGAAATATCTAGATATGAACTAACATTAGAAGTCTTAGGGACACTGATAAGTACTAATCATTTCAACCCCAATCCTCAATGTTCATACCTAATGAGAAACTAAAGATGGTAATAAAACCAAAAAACATAAAAATCATGAAGCTAATATTACACTATAAACTATATCTCAAAATAAACTAGGGGGTTCATGAGTTTTCAAAAGTCTTGAATAATCCAATATAGTCCACATTTCTTCAAGATTTCCACTAAAATATAATAATGGGAACTCAACCCTCATTATGGTACATGGATTCATCGATGTAGTATCACACATAAATTCTCATTTAATCATGAGAAAACCCTATAAACCCATACGAGCAACCAAAACTTATCCTAGGACACATATTAGATAAAGAAGTACTAAACCCTACAATCATTACTACCCAACTGTGATGAAACCCACATAACCTCCCAAAAATTATAATGGAGGTTACAAACATTATCGAGTTATGCACATCAAATGATTGAGTGCCTAACACTGTGGGTAGAGGATTTTTTGGCTAATTATATGGGGATATACCAAACTCTACCTATAATCTATGGGACTCACTGATCACAAAATAATATACATTGGTTGAGGGAGTAATAAAACCTAGTGGATGACCCATACACTACCTATGATTATGGATGTGGGAGTACTAACTCTATAAATTTAGGACTTGTGCCCCAAATATGTAGGGGAATCCCAAAACCTATCTTTGATTTGGTTGACATTCACCTCGAAACAACATTCCATGAGGGTAATATCAACCATTATAATGATCTAATCATCCCACTTGTTCCCCATCGTTATCCCCACAAGAATAAATCATAAAACTACATATCCCACTAAGAAAATGGTATTAGATGACAAATAAACTATATTGATATCTATAAAAAAAATAGTCAGTATAGTGTATTTGTTTTTTAATATCGACACATGGTGAAAATTACATGAAAGCATCTCATACAATCAATAGTGGACCAGATAGAAGCCCCCAGGGTATGCCACTTGGTTTATTGGAAGAGAGTGAGTGTGTCGAGTAGGGATCAAGGTGTTGATACCTAACACATATTTAGATCCTCATATAATGGTTGGTTCATCTAGACTCGACCAACACCAGTCCCCCCAGATGTATATCCATCTTGATACATGCTAGGCCTTATGTTATGTCAGCCTTGCTGCCATACCAACATAAGTCAACCTTATGGGCATGGGCTAGTCTTCCCCTCCCACCTTAATTGAGGAAATTTCACAATATTATGATCTTATGTGGGGATCATATGGATGGTGGTGGTAACCTAGCTACCCCCATGTCTTATCCCATTGCACAAAACAAAAAGGGTTGTAGTTGTGGATGTAACATCCTTTTACACCAGGTTTCTACTCATATCATAATATGATAATGTGGCCAGTATCTACCACCACACCCAAGTCAAACCCACTTCCCTCACTATGTTAAATGTCAAAATCTCTTCTCTAATTGAGCCAACAATCATTTTATTGCCTACTCTTATTGAGATAATTTATATAGATTCATATCTCATTGACATGAATAATACTATCTCACCTCCTCAAATCAATCTAACCACTGCTACCTCCTCTCTCATCAATATAACTACCATCAGATCCCTTCCTCTTTAACTCTTGCCAGTAGTAAGGCAATAATATCTCTACCCATATGCAATACGGAGGGGGAGTAAGGGTGGAAGAGAGGGTGGAGAGGGGGGAGAGAGAGATAAGGGGAGATGGATAGAGAGAGATAGAGGGAGATAGATAAAGGGAGAGGGAATGATAGATAGAGGGAGTTCCGTCACTTATTTCATCATCAATCATTGAAAAAACTATAGATTTACAAGAAGAATAGTTATTGTTAAATCCATCTATCCTAAATTACTTGTTTTTGGGATTTATAATTAAAATATTGGGTAAGAGAAAAACATTAATAATCTATCCTTATTCAGGAATTGAGGGAATATGTTCGATATATAAATTTTAAAAAAAATCACTGAGAATGTTGTAATGAAAAAAATAAAAAATACTTACATTATGTTTGATTGATCGTTGAAAAATTTGACATCATGCAACATGTTTCGTTGATGATTTTGATAATGGATTCGATTGAATAATTTTAATTTTCAATCTCATAGATTCTATAGTTCCCCAAAATCACTATCTCACTAGATATCTAAAAATATATCTTTCACTAATTCTCATGTTTGTGTAGTAAAATCCAAATATTATTGAAAAAGTTGATAAAATAAGAAAACCATAGGTTTCATATCATTTTATTAAAGTTCCTATCACTAGGATCTATTCAAGAAAATATTGATGTTTACTAAAATTTTTTCCCTTATAGGGTGAACCCACCATTTTAGAGCTAATGGGGATATCTTATTTCCTATTCCAAGATTAATTTTAAAGGAAAACTAATATTTCTTGTGACCACACTTGTTTCTTCTAGAAATAATATATTATAAATAATATGTGATTTTTGGGGCTTTATAATATGAGTAACTCTGTTCTAGAACAATGAGCCCTCTAAAAAGTACTATTATTATTATATAAAAGGTTTAAATTCAAAAAATTATATGCACTACACTACATGAAAACACTGACGTATATATAGAAATATTCTATTATGATTTAAGAAAGGTTAAAAATTCACAAGATTTCACTAGTGTTTCATATATCCTATGATTAAATAATAAATAGGTGTTGTTGTTTGAGTTTGCGGGGTTATTTTTTCTTTATACTATTTGGATTGTTTTTATATGTTATGTTTGTTAATTTTGTTTCTATAGACTCTTTTTCATTATGTCACTTTTCATTGTTTCTTTCTTAAAAAAATGTAGAAGTATTTGGGACATTTTTTTAATGGAATTTTTTATAAGACTTCACATTTAAGAGAAAATCAATCTTTAACATTATTATTTATAAAAAAACTAGAAATTAACCTCTATTGATTATAAAACATGATTGAATCCATGAAATAAACCCCACCATGATCTCGAGAATTAGGTATGAGGGTCATAGAATTTAAAAATGGCATCAGACCCCATGTTTTGAGTTGATTAATTAGAATTCATGGTAGGTGTAGAGAAATGGATGGTTAAGACACGAAATATATAAAAAAAATGTTTAGTTAACCAGTTTTTTGGGAATTCCAAGTTAAAATTTCATCTAGGTAGAAAATAAATAAATTAAAACCATGTAAGATATTGTTTGTCATACAATGTGAGTATCTTACCCTTGATGGGTTTGTCTAAGAAGGATTTGATGAATTATTTCAGAAATTTTGGAGGACTGTAATTCATATGAATTAGTATCAAATTAAATGATAGATATGGATTTGAAATTATTTTGAATGAATCTATGATATATTAATTTTTAAATTAATTTTAAAATGATTTTGGAAGGAATTTACATTTTTGATTGAAATAATTATAAATGGAATTTTCCTAATAGTATATACTAGATAAAACTAGATAATGGTTAGATAGATGTATATTTTTATATGTCTATTTTTTGATTTATTTTTATAATATGACGCTATGATATCAATAAGAAATTTTCCCATTAGATGTTAATGTGGAGTAGTGGGAAACACACCTATTGATTCTTGGCTTGTAAGCATGTTCGTACAGTATAATCAAATATTTATTAGGGAAAAAATAAGGATAGAATGAGGGATGTAAATAGAGCCTCAATGTTTTAGAGAAAAAATACCATATAATTTAGAAGTGATAAATATACCTTGAATATGAAGGATTAGTTTGAGAATAATAATTAAAAGATTTAATTTAAAAACACTATTTACTTCTAAGGTTTTGTTTTTGATTTATGTGATATAAAACTCTATAAGAATATTATTAGAAGTAGAGATTAAAACATTCATGACTATAATGGTTTATAGATTATATTTTTTGATTAATATATATCTAGGGAGTTTAATATTGATAAAGTGAATGAATTCATATAGTTCAATCATTAGATCTGGGCCAATATAGATATTATAGAAATGTTTACTAAACATTTTAATTTCAAACTAAATTTATTAATAAATATGTTGATTAAGGGGATGATATTTGAGATTATAATATAATTTATGATCTAATAAATTATTATCTTTCTATTTCAAATCACATATAGAGATGTATTCAGCAAGGTAGAGATGACAGCTCCAAACATAGCAATGACTTAGAAAGTGTAATTTTCCCTACTCAGAAAAAGAAAGAAGTTATTTTGGTGAATAGAAGAAGAAAAAGATAAATTTTTAAGAGAATATAATGAGTATATATTTAGTTTCTTTATGTTTATTAAATAAATTGGATATTATTATGTTTGGTGAGGATGGGAATAAGAAGTCTTCATGCACTGTTGTTTCAAAACCTTGCTTCTAGTATGTAGGGATTAGTAATTTGAAGACATTTTTTTATAATTTTCAATGAGAATATAATTATGGATATTATAATAATAAATAAAGAGAGTGGACACCATTATATAGGATGAGGAAAATAAAAAAAAAGGATCTAGTGGGAAATACACATCAATAGGAGAGACCTATGCATGATAGGGAATATTGCTGATTTTCTATTGCTGAGTAGGTGTCTAAGGATTCTGTTGTGGATGTAAGAGTTCCCACAATGTGAGTAAATAAATAAATTTATTTTACACTTATCCATACATTATCTAATACTAGTTAATCACATTAATTTTCCTCTATAGAGGTAGTGGACCTGTTGGGGCTATAACTGGATTTAGTTCCCTACTTTATTATGTTTAAAACGTCATTAGGATATTTTTTGGGAAAGATTTTAGGTGTACAACAGGAATAGTAATGATCAGCGGTGTCAAATTATCATGGGATTTTTTATTCATATATATTAAATAATATTATTTGATTAACATGATGGACTATATTATTAATTAGAAGGATTAAGTTTACTTTTATAGTTGGAGAGATTTTTATTTTTCAATATAAAATTTATTTCCCATTCCAAGGGAAATGGAAAATCACCACAAATAGAGATTTTCTAATTGTCTAAGACATTGGATTTATCACTTCTAAATTAATAAAATTATATCTTTATTCCTTAGTTTTAGGTTATCATGACTTGTTAGGGAATCTCACACTTCTCATAAGGTGTTCTAAATACAATTCATGTTTTCCCTAAAAATCCAAACAATTAGTTATAAATGGGATTTAAAGGTCAAATGACATAAAAATATGGTTTTAATATAGTTATATAATATTTTTAATGGATTATTTAAATAGATAAATTAATGAAACTTGGAAATCTCATGATGAAATGATTTAATAAATGTATTCTATAAAAATGTTCGGGGATTATTTAATTAAAAATATGAAAGTAATAATGAATATATATTTATCCTGAATAAATTAAAAATTATTATTAATATGTGGAATAAAATATTTATACCTATGTGACCTTAATATTTAGAGAATAATATAATAAATCAAGCATTAATAAATTAATCATTCCTTATTAATTAAATGCATTAATTTTCGATAGTGTTGACTCAAAGAGAAGATAACATGTATATATAATGGTCATATAGTTTAATAATATTAAAAAATATGGATTAATTATCTCTAAATATACCTATTATATATAAATAGGATGATTTTTTTTGATAATAGTGAATTTAAAATACAATAAAGATAAATTAAATCAAGATAAGAGAGGAAAATAAATAAATTATTAGAGTATGTTATAGTTATAAAACACTCATACAAAACTTCTTATCCTCTCATGGTCATGAGAGTCATAAATAATTTGAGTATTAATCAAATCCTTTCCATGGGTTTCTGATCCTTTGGAACTAATGTAGGAGAAAAAAAGTTAATAAATGGAAAAAAGAAAATTCAAATTATAGTAAAGTTAACTAGGGATGGATAGACAACAATTAGTAAGTATCTCTAGCTTCTCATCCTCCTCATAGTTATATTTTACAAGGTCTCTATATATAAAACTGGTAATTACATTGTGTAAAAATAATTACATAGATTTTAGTTTATTAACAACAATCATAGATAGTATTCTACATAGTATCTCACCATAAATTAACCATTAACTTTTTAAGGAAATGGGTAAGAGTCACAAAGTGTATCCACTTCTACCCAATTGGTGTTTTGTATCTAAATCATGTTTCCAGAAGCACCTAAATACAAAATTTTTAATGGTTAGACATTGGTTTATAGTATTCCAAGGTATAACTTTGTTAATTTTTAAAAAAATGTGACAAAAAATGCACATGATTGTAATGGCCCGGACCTCTCCGGTCGATTACTTTGTAAAAACGTTTTTTTTGATGTGGTCAATGTGGCGAACATCAAAAATAATAATTATTATTAATAATAAATGGTGACGTGTTAATAAATTTTATTTGGGGTTTTGTTATAAGTGTTATACTAAATAATTATAATAATAATGTTGGTTTTTTTTGATAGATCTGGTAATAATGATTTAATGAGAATTATGTTTTGAATTAATTGCAATGAGATTTGAGATATAAGGATAAATAAGAGATGTTATTATTTATGATAATTGTGTTTAAAAAAATAAAATAATAATAATAATGATAAAGATTTAAAATAGGTGTGTGTCATGTGGGTTTTGATGGGAGGTGATCTTGCATGTTTTTTAGGGATATTTAATCATTATTATTGAAAATAATTATGATAAAAAGAATGGAACTAATGGTGTAAAATCAAGGGAGGTGCCACTTTGTTGGAGAGAGATGAGATTTGAGAAATAAAATAAAAAGAAATAAATCAATCATGGAAGGAGGCGCCACTTTTTGTGGTGGCATGGGATTGAGGAGGATCTTTTAAGTTTATTATTAGATATTATAATAATGATAATAATATATTAAATGGGAATAAAATTAAAAGAGAAATAAAGAAGAAGAGAAGGAATGGATGCGTGATTGACATGGAGTCAAGGAGGCGCAAATATTGGTTGTGCGTGGAAGATTGGATGAGTAATTTAATGAATTAAATTAAATTAAAAATAACAATAATATAATAATGTTATTATTATTTTTTGTTGGGAAAATCGTATTTTGACGGTATATTCTTCGTGCGACCTCAGATTCATGAACCGTCAGCAGCAGTGTAATCCTGTAATTAAGACGGTCATTTTAAGACCAGTGATGGATACCTTTTTGTGAGTTATGTCTCAGGTCAACAAAAAACACATATTAATAAAATTAACGTTTTTTATTAAAACACGTGGAAACCGCGTGACGTGTCGTGTGTTGACTAGTCAAAATGCGTAACGGGTGTACGGTCACACCGTGTGTTCATCAATACACACTGCATACTGTTTTACCTATTCGTTGCCTATATAAGAAAGGGTCGTGGATTATTTCCAGACCAATCGCTTCTTCTCCGCACGACGACACTCTTGGATGATCAAGAAGTATTCCTCCTCTAACTTCTTTGTCCGAGAACTGAATTACGATCCGTCAGCGGCCACAGGATCGTAGCGATGAGACGAAGCTTCTAAGCCCGGACTTGTCACTTTTCCTTCCGGCCTTCCTTCTCCAGCTTCCATCCTAGGAGGCGTTTGTCGGGTTTGGCGAAGGCGGAGGACACCGAAGGACATCGTCGGAAGCGACGTGATCGGGACCTTTTGAGGTAGGGGTTTACCTTCGTCTCTCTATTTGGTGCAACATGCAGGGTGGGATATTTTTCTTTTGTTCCATGGGATGCAGTTGAACTTTAAATAAAGATAATAACTGGATAAAGAAGGGTTTGGGGTTTTGTGCTGTTTCTATTGCCTTCCAGTTTCTTTATCTTCTGATTGTGATTTTGGATTGAAAGGCCTTTGCCTACTTAAAATCAAGGCCGTTGGTGGCCTTTGCGTGCGCAATTGATATATGAATTGTTTGTGGTTGGTTTTGTTAAAACATGGAAAATGGATAAGCACGTAAAGACTGGATGATTAAATGAGAATGAAAACCTTGTGTGATCACCCCGGTTGAACAAAATTTGAATAATGAACATGTTGGTGGTTTGGTTGTTTTGTGGGAAATGTTTTGTAAACGATGGGGTTGAAATGGGAAGTGGTTGGTTGTGGATAATGCCTTTATTTATGAAAAGTGTTTTGATTATGAAAAGTGTTTTGAAGTAAAAGGTGTTTTCAAATGCGGAAATGTTTTGCGTGTGGAAAGGGTTTTATGTGTGGAACTTTGAAATAAATGAATGATGGAATGTTGTATGGTTGTGATAATCTTTTGTAAACTAAATGGCATGTGGTTGCTTGCGTTTTACCTAACCTTGGTTGTGGATAATGCCTTTATTTATGAAAAGTGTTTTGATTATGAAAAGTGTTTTGAAGTAAAAGGTGTTTTCAAATGCGGAAATGTTTTGTGTGTGGAAAGGGTTTTATGTGTGGAACTTTGAAATAAATGAATGATGGAATGTTGTATGGTTGTGATAATCTTTTGTAAATGAAATGGCATGTGGTTGCTTGCATTTTACCTAACCTTGGGTGTGGATGGCAGGGATATGTTTGTGAAAGGTTTTGTCTGGATGATAGTTGCCCAGTAGTAATAATTTGTTAAACCATTGCATGAAACATGAAAACCTAAATGGGGTTGGGGGATGATTGTTTGGTTGTTGATGCATGCTTCGTGGTAGCAGTGCCGAGGCACATGCTCAGTTTCTCTTTTTTTAAGAAGCCATAGGTTGGGCTGTGTGTTTGGTATATGTATATATATAATTGTATCTTTGTGTTTTGTCTCACCACACCCATGTCAAGCACCTAGTGCCGAACACTCCCATTTTATGGGAGAGGGTGTTCCCCCTTAGTTATTAGCTCCTTCCTGCTCCTTCTTCCATAGGCTATGATGGCTTGAGGTGACCTTACACCCAAGACTCTTCGGGTAGGTCTCGGAGGCTGTGATGGCTTGAGGCGACCTTTAGCCCAAGACTCTTCGGGCAGGCTTACCGTTCCCAAGAACCTTCGGGATGAGGCCCAAGTGTCTGCGGGCGGGTTAGTGGTTGAGGCCCAGGTGTCTGCGGGCGGGTTAGTGGTTGTGGCCCAGGTGTGTGCGGGCGAGATGCGTGGTTGTGAGGCCCAGGTGTGTGCGGGCGGGTTGCGTGGTTTGGCCCAGGTGTGTGCGGGCGGGAAGAGTGTGGTAGCGTCAGGACGTTTGCCGTTAGGAAGAGCAGCGTCTAATTAAGTGGGAAATGGTGCGGGGTACCCAATAATTTTGTTATATATATATACTAAACTTGTTTGTGTTACTTGGTGAGTGTGACCAGTGAGGCTGGGTGGATAGTTTTTTTCCTTGTTAGTTTCTGGTTCTTCTGTTTTCTCACGGGACCTTAGGGTGTCTCCCCACTTGTGCACGAGAGCTTTAGGTTTCCCTACTGAGTATACTTGTATGCTCACCCTACGTTTACTTTCAGGTTTCTAGGAGGACTACCAAGGCCGTGCGGGACCCTACTAGTCGGGCAGTTGGAGTTGTTGCAGTTGTTGTTCTCTTGTTTTCTTTGGCATTGTACTTTTGAGCTTCCTTGTACTTGTACCTTGTTATAAAAATTGTTTAAACAATCATGTGGGCTTGGTTTGGGTTTATTTATATACACTTTTTCTTTTCCCTTTTTGGTGGTTGACTTGTCCTATTTCCCGATCCAAAATAATAAAAAGGGTAATGCCTCCCATATTTGTGAAAACTCATACCCTTGGTGCTAGTCGCCAACCCAGGGACTACTAGAGGCGGGACTCGGGGGTCATTATCTCCCTTTCACCATTGCCAGCTCAGGAGGGGCATCTTTGGTGGGAGGGGGTCGTGACAGAATGGTTTCAGAGGCTGATGGTTGAGAGATAGGATGGAGTTTGGAGTTAGGCACAGTGAGGATTGCATGGGATGGTAGGGCAACAGTGTTCGTTAATCTTGGTGCGTGACATAGGCTGGGGAAGACCGGCTAGGACATGAGATTTTAGGGGCCCCCGTGATCCGATGCAAGGACTCTGAGCCTACCGAACGACCAAGTGAGACTATATTGATTGCAGGGTAGAGACCCTACAGAAGGTACATACATCATCATGTTTGTGTTTTACTTGATTTGGGTGTTCTGGAAACAAAATTGAAATAAAATGATAATTAAAACTTTGAGTTTTTCATTACTACTTGGGCTTAGGCGTTCCCTGTTTACCGAACAACTGTGGCACCTGGACGTCAACAGAATGGCAGAGGAGTGGGACACAGACAGTTTCACGCAATAGAAGTGGCAACCCTAGCAAGGCTAGAGATTGAGAGAGATGTTTCCGGTTTTACTTAAATTATCTCACTTATGTTTTGTTTAAATACATGATCATCACACTCCTTTGTTGGAACTCTTTTGCTCATTCTCTGGGCCTGGACCTTGTTTTTGTGAGTTTTTAATGCTATGTTGTTTCCCACTTTTCTTTAAATGTACGTGAAGAGCCCTATCATGTGGGGAGGGGAAGACCTAATCCCTAATCGAGACGCATTAATGTGGATGCGATTTAACCCGTGCAGGCGAGTCAGTGCCGCCTAAAGCGGATAATATCTCAACATGGGAGAAGGAATTCCTCAAGCCATGTGTCCGGGCAGTGTGTGGGTTGTACGTTGTTGGGTGCAGTGTATGTTGGAAAAAAACCTAATATATGGAAGTGGGAAGGCCCAGTCCTTAATCGAGACGCATTAATGAAGATGCGATTAAACCCATGCAGGCGAGTCAGTGCCGCCTAAAGTGGATAGTATCTTGACATAGGAGAGGGAATTCCTAAATCATAGAGTTGTTGGTTGGTTCCTTGTCCTGACGAGAGCCCTGAGAGGTATCTTGTGGAGTGGTCCTTCAGATCCTTTCCTTCTTCTGGGTCAGTTTTTAATTCTCAAGGACGAGAATGTTTTGAGAGGTATCTAATGTAATGGCCCGGACCTCTCCGGTCGATTACTTTGTAAAAACGTTTTTTTTGATGTGGTCAATGCGGCGAACATCAAAAATAATAATAATTATTAATAATAAATGGTGACGTGTTAATAAATTTTATTTGGGGTTTTGTTATAAGTGTTATACTAAATAATTATAATAATAATGTTGGTTTTTTTTGATAGATCTGGTAATAATGATTTAATGAGAATTATGTTTTGAATTAATTGCAATGAGATTTGAGATATAAGGATAAATAAGAGATGTTATTATTTATGATAATTGTGTTTAAAAAAATAAAATAATAATAATAATGATAAAGATTTAAAATAGGTGTGTGTCATGTGGGTTTTGATGGGAGGTGATCTTGCATGTTTTTTAGGGAGATTTAATCATTATTATTGAAAATAATTATGATAAAAAGAATGGAACTAATGGTGTAAAATCAAGGGAGGCACCACTTTGTTGGAGAGAGATGAGATTTGAGAAATAAAATAAAAAGAAATAAATCAATCATGGAAGGAGGCGCCACTTTTGGTGGTGGCATGGGATTGAGGAGGATCTTTTAAGTTTATTATTAGATATTATAATAATGATTATAATATATTCAATGGGAATAAAATTAATAGAGAAATAAAGAATAAGAGAAGGAATGGATGCGTGATTGACATGGAGTCAAGGAGGCGCAAATATTGGTTGTGCGTGGAAGATTGGATGAGTAATTTAATGAATTAAATTAAATTAAAAATAACAATAATATAATAATGTTATTATTATTTTTTGTTGGGAAAATCGTATTTTGACGGTATATTCTTCGTGCGACCTCAGATTCACGAACCGTCAGTGGCAGTGTAATCCTGTAATTAAGACAGTCATTTTAAGACCAGTGATGGATACCATTTTATGAGTTATGTCTCAGGTCAACAAAACACACATATTAATAAAATTAACGTTTTTTATTAAAACACGTGGAAACCGCGCGACGTGTCGTGTGTTGACTAGTCAAAACGCGTAACGGGTGTACGGTCACACCGTGTGTTCATCAATACATGCTGCATACTGTTTTACCTATTCGTTGCCTATATAAGAAAGGGTCGTGGATTATTTCTAGGCCAATCGGTTCTTCTCCGCACGACGACACTCTTGGATGATCAAGAAGTCTTCCCCCTCTAACTTCTTTGTCCGAGACCTGAATTACGATCCGTCAGCCGCCACAGGATCGTAGCGACGAGATGAAGCTTCTAAGCCCGGACTTGTCACTTTTCCTTCCGGCCTTCCTTCTCCAGCTTCCATCCTAGGAGGTGTTTGTCGGGTTTGGTGAAGGCGGAGGACACCGAAGGACGTCGTCGGAAGCGACGTGATCGGGACCTTTTGAGGTAGGGGTTTACCTTCGTCTCTCTATTTGGTGCAACATGCGGGGTGGGATATTTTTCTTTTGTTCCATGGGATGCAGTTGAACTTTAAATAAAGATAATAACCGGATAAAGAAGGGTTTGGGGTTTTGTGCTGTTTCTATTGCCTTCCAGTTTCTTTATCTTCTGATTGTGATTTTGGATTGAAAGGCCTTTTCCTACTTAAAATCAAGGCCGTTGGTGGCCTTTGCGTGCACAATTGATATCTGAATTGTTTGTGGTTGGTTTTGTTAAAACATGGAAAATGGATAAGCACGTAAAGACTGGCTGATTAAATGAGAATGAAAACCTTGTGTGATCACCCCGGTTGAACAAAATTGGAATAATGAACATGTTGGTGGTTTGGTTGTTTTGTGGGAAATGTTTTGTAAACGATGGGGTTGAAATGGGTAGTGGTTGGTTGTGGATAATGCCTTTATTTATGAAAAGTGTTTTGATTATGAAAAGTGTTTTGAAGTAAAAGGTGTTTTCAAATGCGGAAATGTTTTGCGTGTGGAAAGGGTTTTTTGTGTGGAACTTTGAAATAAATGAATGATGGAATGTTGTATGGTTGTGATAATCTTTTTTAAATTAAATGGCATGTGGTTTCTTGCGTTTTACCTAACCTTGGTTGTGGATAATGCCTTTATTTATGAAAAGTGTTTTGATTATGAAAAGTGTTTTGAAGTAAAAGGTGTTTTCAAATGCGGAAATGTTTTGTGTGTGGAAAGGGTTTTATGTGTGGAACTTTGAAATAAATGAATGATGGAATGTTGTATGGTTGTGATAATCTTTTGTAAATGAAATGGCATGTGGTTGCTTGTGTTTTACCTAACCTTGGTTGTGGATGGAAGGGATATGTTTGTGAAAGGTTTTGTCTGGATGATAGTTTCCCAGTAGTAATAATTTGTTAAACCATTGCATGAAACATGAAAACCTAAATGGGGTTGGGGGATGATTGTTTGGTTGTTGATGCATGCTTCGTGGTAGCAGTGCCGAGGCACATGCTCAGTTTCTCTTTTTTTAAGAAGCCATAGGTTGGGCTGTGTGTTTGGTATATGTATATATATAATTGTATCTTTGTGTTTTGTCTCACCACACCCATGTCAAGCACCTAGTGACGAACACTCCCATTTTATGGGAGAGGGTGTTCCCCCTTAGTTATTAGCTCCTTCCTGCTCCTTCTTCCATAGGCTATGATGGCTTGAGGTGACCTTACACCCAAGACTCTTCGGGTAGGTCTCGGAGGCTGTGATGACTTGAGGTGACCTTTAGCCCAAGACTCTTCGGGCAGGCTTACCGTTCCCAAGAACCTTCGGGATGAGGCCCAGGTGTCTGCGGGCGGGTTAGTGGTTGAGGCCCAGGTGTCTGCGGGCGGGTTAGTGGTTGTGTCCCAGGTGTGTGCGGGCGAGATGCGTGGTTGTGAGGCCCTGGTGTGTGCGGGCGGGTTGCGTGGTTTGGCCCTGGTGTGTGCGGGCGGGAAGAGTGTGGTAGCGTCAGGACGTTTGCCGTTAGGAAGAGCAGCATCTAATTAAGTGGGAAATGGTGCGGGGTACCCAATACTTTTGTTCTATATATATACTAAACATGTTTGTGTTACTTGGTGAGTGTGACCAGTGAGGCTGGGTGGATAGTTTTTTTCCTTGTTAGTTTCTGGTTCTTCTGTTTTCTCACGGGACCTTAGGGTGTCTCCCCACTTGTGCACGAGAGCTTTAGGTTTCCCTTCTGAGTATACTTGTATGCTCACCCTACCTTTACTTTCAGGTTTCCAGGAGGACTACCAATGCCGTGCGGGACCCTACTAGTCGGGCAGTTGGAGTTGTTGCAGTTGTTGTTCTCTTGTTTTCTTTGGCATTGTACTTTTGAGCTTCCTTGTACTTATACCTTGTTATAAAAATTGTTTAAACATGCATGTGGGCTTGGTTTGGGTTTATTTATATACACTTGTTCTTTTCCCTTTTTGGTGGTTGACTTGTCCTATTTCCCGATCCAAAATAATAAAAAGGGTAATGCCTCCCATATTTGTGAAAACTCATACCCTTGGTGCTAGTCGCCAACCCGGGGCCTACTGGAGGCGGGACTCAGGGGTCATTATCTCCCTTTCACCATTGCCAGCTCAGGAGGGGAATCTTTGGTGGGAGGGGGTCGTGACATTGATATACATTTCATCAATATTTTTATTAGATTAATTTTATTGTCTTTAAATAAATTTGACTATCTATTTATGTTGTCTAGACATAAAAAACAAATTTGATCAATTGTAATGAATTTTGATAAAAAATGTTTAGAATAACATGATCTGGGGTAATATACATTATATTTTAAAGAGAATATGAGAAAAAGTAAAATAAATTTAGGATCATCAAACTTAGTCACTTTTAGACATTTTTAATATCTATAAAAAACAATCTTTATAACCCTACTAAAAAAAGTATTTTTATTAATTAAAATTTTGATGAATACTACTATAATATATTTATTTTAATATGAAATATGATCAAACATATATTTAATTTATTTTTTTTAAAATTTAAGGGTATCCTATGACTGAATAATAACTTTTCAAGTAGGGGATACAACAAAGAAACCTAAATCACAATACCTCCAAGTAGTGAAACTAAAAGCATGCATAATATAAGTTAATGAATGATGTGTAATTTCTACATATGATATTTTAATCTCTTATCTTAAATAATGATTTTGATGAGGATACTTAAGAATAAACCAATGGTATCTTTCCTCTTTCATGTATCCATGGATTGACCTAAATTATCCAACCTTAGGATGGGAAATTATTTAATTTTATGTTATGTTAATACCCCAAGTATCCATGTAAAATGGAATAAGATATCTCTTATATGGATTTAGAATATAAAATCAAACACTATATCAATGGTTCTGGCCTATTTATATAGTCCTCATAAAAAACATGGACGTTCATGTCATTTATTATAATCTTTTATAACATTTGACTAAAGAAAACCATTTACACAATCTCAGTAAATGTTCAACCATGATGAAATTATAACTTAAATACATTATGGATTCTACCTATACATTTCATCTTATAAAATGTTATTATTAATGATAAATAATATATATGATTACAAAAATGTTAAATTTTAACATTTAATGTTAGAACAAAATTAGAGGGATTCCATGTGAATTTTATATTTTGATTTTTCGCATCCTTGTGATATAGAATTATTATATTAGTATGATTTGATAATGTAGAGGTGTGAAATCTCTATATCATTCCTTTAGTTAAACCATATACCAAATAATATAGTATTCCTTATATTCATTTATACCAATCTCTATGACCTGGTCATATCACAAAAATATAATATATCTAAAACATCTGAATAATTACATTATATTTAGGCAATATCCTCCTTAATTTATCACTTGTATTAAATAAAAATGGATTTTTTTTCTATTTCACCTTAAATCATATAGTATATAATAAATTTTGTAATAACACAAATTTTTTAAGATATCTTCCTAAAACATTTATAAAACTATCACCAACTTCATTATGTTTTATATCATGTAATATAATATTACTATCAATCCAAAAATAATTTTGGATAAGATATAAAACACATTTAGTGTAGCTGTTTGAGTTTTGTAAATATAAATTTCTATTAATTTAAACAGAAAATGTGATCCCATGGTATTTTTATCAATGAAAAAATACATGCTCTCAAATTTATAAATGCATTCAATGTAATTCCTCTAGAATATCATCCTTGTTACAAAAGCTATTAAGGGATCTGGTATGATCTACATCTAAAAAATGTATCTTTATACCTGTGTACACCATTTCTATCATATAAATGAATAAAAAAAATCACATAATATCTTTTTCCTCCACATTAATAATAATTTTAAAATGAAGAATATCAATTATGTATAAATACTCAAACTTTTATGATTCACTATGTATATACTATCCAAACAGATGCATACATAAAATGTCATTCACCTAAGGGTATAACCACATCACATGAAAATCATATAAACTAAGATTAACAACACATGCACAATATCTAGGTATTTTCACACAATTCCTCTCTCTATATCGATTTTGGGATTAAATATAATATTAATCTAACGAGAGGAAAAACCCCATCTAGGTTAATACATGACTAATGACATGATGATCAAATTACCAAACCACTCCTGATTACCTCAACAACAATGTTGATTTAAGAAATCTATATAAGTGTGAATGATCCCATTTTATATATCTTCTTAACCTTAGTTATATAGAATCAATATAAATCAAGCATTATTATTATTAAAAAAAAGTGTATGACACTCTATATGGTATAATTGGTGGGTCATCCCCAACACACAACCCCTTTTGTGTCCTATGAGTAAATTCAATAGATCTATTCTAAATCCGAGCCATGTTTAAAATAATAATTCATCAAAAACTATAATATTCTATAAATATCATTACTTAGGTATAACTAAAAGTCATATTTAAGCGGTCAATTATCATTTTACTTCATGAATATATACAACCAATATGAAATAATGATAAAGTGGAATATTCCTTTTTTTTTTCTATAAAATGATATATTTTATATTTTTAAATCTATTTAATAATAATAAAAAATCAAAGATATTCACTTTTTTAATCATATGTTATATTATAAACCACAAACAATTCATTATTTTGTTGTAATTTTAGTGTTTTGTCAAAATCTTTACATATCGATATAATTCCCTAAAAATCCATATATTAATATATAATAAAATCCCTTAATGATAGAAATATATGATGAATGATGATTTGAATACTGGCATGATTTAGGAATCATATTCCCAGTTTAAAACCCATTGGTCAAGTTTTTTTATTTACTTCAAAACATCCAATATTAGGAGGATACTGATTTTACTCTATACTGATACCTAGTTCTATGTTCATCATCACCCTTCATAAAAATTCTATCCAATCTTTCCTTTGATTTCATATTGGTAAATTAATTTTAATCTTTACATTAATATTAGTTACTAACATATCTTAAAATATATTAGTATATTAATTGACATTAACTTTGATAAATAACTTGTATAATCTTTTTTTAACATTTGAACTTCACTAATACAAAACACATTCCCCTAGTATCTTAGAAACTATATTCTCTATAGAATATCATGCTAATAAATAAAATATCAATTTTAATGAAATAATAATTATTTCATTTAGTAAGAATAATTAGCAAATAATCTACTATATCCATATTATATAAGGTATTCTATATGAAAGCATTTTTTATGAAAATAATGAATTAGTATCTAAAATAATCCCTGATGGGTGGTGTAATTTTAATTCCTTTTATTTGAACAAATTTTTTTGATGAAAACATTTATTGGGAAAAAAATTCTCCTTTATCCCCTTTTGAAACACTGATATGGACTCTAATGAATCATAAACCATGTGTGTTAAAAATCAACTAGTTGTTTTATAAAAACACTCTATTAATAATTTATATAAATTATCATATAATATAGATGAAGTAAGAATAAAAATTTATTATCAAGATCCATCTAAACTTGAAATATACATTTGTATCTACCAATATGATTTAACAACAATGTTATTTATAATTTAAATTAAAACTATAATCTTCATCAATTAATATATTTTCTTTGATACCCTATATACCGATAAATTATATAATGTATATATTTTATATAATATATAGTTTAATAGAAAATAATATTTTTCTAAGACATACTAGTGACTTTCCATAGTGTTTATCAAACACTTTCAAATATATAGAATAATTACATAAAATGGAATCATTTACCATCCATTTAAGAACCCCTTTTAGGATATAATGAAATTGACTTACTACTATAAGAAACATTTATTAACATTCCAAAAAATGTTTATTTTGATTTCAAATTTTAGCCATGTATATAGTCAATACTACACTTAGATATAACCATCTCATGCCTAGTTTATATCTCCAGAATAGATTCAAAAATGTTAATATTTTTATCAATGTCATTAAAATTTTTAGATCCTTTATAATAATTATTAAATAATTAATTATATAGATAAATAATTATTAAATGTTCAAATTTAGTATCCTTAGGTCAGTGACCTACCAAATCACATTGTGTGCATGAGTGGAAGCTAAATTTCCATAAGAAATCTTACATTAAAAAAAAATGATAAAACATTAATTGAATTTAATTATTCTTATAATAAGCATAAAGATCCACTTTTTAATCAAATTCAACATTTTGTTTCCCAAGAAGGTATTTATCTAACATATAAAATTTACTACATGGAATTAGATGATTCTAAAATTCCCATACCATTATATAATGTTTCTTCCTGTAAGTTTCTCTTCAAAGTTATTTATCTCAAATTCATTTTTGATGATAATGATTTCATTTTATGTGTTATATTCATTAAATAAGAATATTAATCAATTAATTCTCTCACTAAAATGATAACCCCTTTTAATCAAACATATCCATTAGTAATAAATATCTATATTTCAATAAGTTATTAGTCCTATTTTGTGTCTATATCATCACTTAAATATTTAGTTAATCTATCATGATAATTATATCATATTTGACTCAAGGTTGGTTTAGTGAAAAACTTTATTACCAATCAATATCATGAAAATCTAAAATATATTCCTTTTATATCATATACCATAGGGTGTCTAGGCTTTGTGTGACCCAAATTTGACAATGAGGTTTTGTTACCCATCTCGTAGGATTTTCCATTTCCACTATGCATTAAACTTGATAATCCTTGAGCACTCAGATTTAGAATGAAACATCCCGGTTTGATGATTGAGGTTTTAATATGAATTTACATGGGAAGGAATCTAACACATAATATATTACATGGGGTTTTATATATCCAACATTATTATATCATATATTCTATTTTCATATATTCAAGTTTCTAATGATTTAGTTTTGAATCATATTTCATCCAAAAAATAAATTTTCTCAAACTATATTGATTTTTAACTCTTTACACCGCAAATAACATATATTTCTAAGATAACTTAAAATACAAATATATTTATATATAAGACAATGCATCCCTTGAGTATGGTACATGAAACCCTTTCCTCTAATGGATTATAATCAAATTAAATCAAAACCCCTCACAATTTTAAATATGTTGTGGTTGGAACCTAATCCAAATTTTTCTAAATATGGCATAATATCCCAGACCAGTGAGTAGTAAAACCAAAATTCCCTCTACCCATAGTTCTTTACTCAAGTAAGACCTCAATACCAACATAATTATAACACCTAATATTTAAAAATTATAATTAACTTCTTAATTTAATTTCATAACCTAGTACAATCCGTGGTTATGGTAGAATAAATATTAATCGGTTATCATACCTAGAATATATGATAGTTTATAAAATCATTTGAAAATTTTAATCAAAATCATTAATCCATTCATAATATTACATTCATATTCATGAATAAATAAAATAATAACACTAAATAAAAAACATTTAATAAATATATAAACTAGATAACTGTTTATGAATAATTAATATATCAAGGAATTATAAAATATTTATATATTCACCATAAATTATAAAAATTATAAAAATAAATTTAAAAACATTACATTTATTTATATTAAGAACACCTTTATATTATCCTAAAAATGGAAATTTATCTAAATATATTATATTTGAAACAAATATATTTTCTGATTCATATCAATTGTTTAAACATTTTATATAATAGAAATATAAAATATTTAATATCATTTAAACCATGATTATGTCAATTTATCAGAACTTCTTTTGATATGATTTAAATAATTTCCCAAATAATCACTTTCAATTGATTTTTCAAACTACATTTTATAAGAAATTCATATTTCAATATAAAATATTGTATATTTTCCCTCATTATTAATTCATAATAAATTTATAAATTACATAATAATTTAAATATGAAATTTTTTTATCAGGGATATAGGTCATGCCTTATAAAATAAAATTCATTTTAATATTAACATTTAATATTATAGTTATTTATTTAATAAATATTTCAATTTTTTTTTATAAATTAATACAAATATGTTATAATTACATAATTTTTAAAAACATTATTAATGAAATATATATACTATAGCTACATTTATAAAGTTTAAAAACATTTAATAAATTATATAATTCAATTTACAATTTAAAAATTAGAAAAAACATATATTTCTATATGTAAAATTTTATTTCTTTTTCAAGTAAAAAGTAGGAATACAATGTTAAAAAAATATCATTATTCATAATAGATACTCTATGGATTTTAACAAATAATTATGTTTTTATGATTCATATTTAATGATATAACAATATCATATGTTGTGGATTCCAACTGCAGCTTATGATAATCATAATGTCACCTTAGTGATAAAAATATCTGTATAATAGTTTATATCAATGAAATTGTATTCTATAATTACCCATATCATATATTATGATATGTCAAGAATTTAAGTACAATAATAAATCAAAATATATGATATTTCATATCATATGGTGTGGTATTATCATTGCTTATGAAATACTATGTCATAAATCCAACTACATTGTAAAAACTATATCAGTTATCCTATTCAAAATAAGATACAAAAAATATATTTTTTACTTATTTATTTTATACATAACTTTGATAGTTACTTGAATCATGTAAAGCACTAATTCCATTGAATAATATCTTAGGGTAAAATAACATATATTGAATTAGAAAAAGATAACAAGATATTTTCTCCTTAGATCCCCATATAATGAAACCAAAACCATGAATAATATAAGATAATGTACAATATATACCTTCAATTTAATTTGTAATAATATACAGACATTAATCATGAGTTTTATAAGGCCAATAATAAGAAACCAACAATATCCTTCCTATAGAAAGCCCAATTCACCCAACAGTTTGATGGGATTATCCCTATTTCCACAATATTCTAGTACCATTGGTGGGAAGTAAAGAAAGAATAATGGATCTCTAAGGTAGAATCAACTAAAGGCATAAAACATGATCTAAATGGTTCCAATGCATTTATATAGGTCTTGAGAGACACCTTTTCCATTAAAAAATTTAATCTAATGTTTCATAAAACTTGAGTAATGCCAATGGCTTATAAATTCTTTGTAAACATCTTGCTATAATTATAAATTCAATATTATTCCTACATGTTTCATCATATGAAGTTTTATTATCCATGATAACTAATGTGAATGATTTATCAAATTCTAAATTTCCAAATTTAACTACCTAAATTAATTTTAGGTCTTCCATGTGAATTGTATATTATTATTCATCATGGACTCATGATATATCCATATCATATTAGTATGATTAGCTAAGAAAGAGGAATGATATCAACATTTCATGCCTTACAACATACCTTAATCTAGGGAATATGTTACTCCTTTGATTCATGCATGTTTTTGCATATGACATTCTAGTAATGTAAAATATGATATAATAAAGAATTTCACATGGATTACATTAGATTCTGGGAATATATCCATCATTTTTAATATATTTTTATATATTTGTGGAATATTTTTTTACATAATAGTCACTTTCCTAAAATTAAACCCTTATCTTGGATAAAATTACACTCATGGAATTATATAGTCATTTCTCTAAAAAATAAGTTAGTTTAACATGTTTCTATAGGATTATATTTTATTTATTTAAATATTATCTTTATATTGGGGAAAAAATCAAGATTCATTTTAGGTAATTTTTAAGGTTGATGGATTGTAGGTAAATGATAAAAACTTTGTCTTGAAAATAAGTTGGTTCTTTAAAAAAATATTCCAATTCTATATTGAAAGGTACTGACCTCACTATCAAAAAATACCAAAAATACTCCTCACCATCCTTAAAATTGGATTTTATGAAATCACTATTTATTTATTTATTATTAATATTTTCTTATTATTTTTCATCATTTTTTAATATATATAAAAATATAAATACTTATATAACTATATATATATATTGAGAACAATTATAATAAATATTTTCTTCCAATAGTTACACTCCTTTAAAATTTTAGTACAATGTTATGGTAACATTTTTATAAAATTGATACATAATTTTCAATATATGTATACAAACATTCTTTCACAAACTTAATTATCATGGTTTGCATAATAACAATATAACATAATTATATTTCTTCCACCCATAAAAATAAAATTATGGTGCAATTATCATGATAAAACTGGGGGATGGAATTTAATATTAAAAAGAGTTTTTAATGAAAATGTTTCTTCATTGTTCAATGATGTGTTACTAGGTATGAAAAATGAATGGTGGAATAAATGTAAATAAAAAATATTTAAATTTATAAAAAATACGACCTCTATCATTTTAATTTGTTTTTTTATGTGGTAAAATTTTAAAATATCATAAATAAATATTCTAGATCCATTGTACAAAATCCAACATAATTTTTTATAAGTATTATATCTTAAAAGAAAGTTTCATTGATTCAGTGGGTGGAAAAAATTAGAATTATTACCCAAATTTTTTAACAATGAAACAAGATAAATAAAAAAAACATAAATTATAAAAAAATTATATGTAAAACTAAATTAAAAAGGATTTTTTTTTAAAATTTATTAAATCATGAAAATAATGAAATATAAAAATGTTTCTTAATCTCTTGGATTCCTTAAAATTTTTGTGCTTCCTAAATATTATAATGAAAATGTTGGTTTAAAGTAATGAAATAAAGAATTTTTTTTTGAAAAATAATTCCTTTAAATGGAAATGATATATAATTTTTGGATTTAAAGGATATTAAATAGAACCATATATGAATTTTATATAATATTAAATTCATATTAGCTTAAATACCCAACCTATTAAGATTTTTTGGGTCCAAAAATTTATTGATCATCTGGATGGTTCACCATTAGATCATTCCTAAAAAAAATCAATAGAAATGCTATTGTACAAAATTAATTAGGGATGTATTAGTGGTTTTTTGGTTTTGGATCATAGTGCTAAGATTATTTTTATAGGTGAAGTTATAGAGGTCTTAGTTATAGATTTTATTGTAGAAATGGATAATGATTGTACAAATAGTATGATAATAACTATTAGAGCTTGCTACACCCCTAAATTTGATAACTACATGTATGGATCCTTTATGGATTCAGGAACCAGTGGTTATGGATCCTCAAATATTGATGGAACTAGGTGCTTCTCACCCTTTAATTCCAATTATGATCAATAACATCTTCCAAAAAATAGATAAAAAATATACTAGTAAAAAGTATTTCCCAAAAATATTCTTGTAAATATATGGTATTAATTTATATTTTATTAACATATGTATTTAAAACTATAATCTATGTTTAATTTCATATAGATTTTTAAAATATGACTTATAGATCTGAACAAATTCATTCTATGATTCATTATTCATGGGTTTTGTACATTATTGAACATATCAAATAATAAGTAGGATGTTTATAAGTACAAGGAGTATACAGATAAGTATGTAACACATGAAATTAAATATCATGGATGTGAACTTCATATGGAATATACATGGGTTATTAGTCAATTGTCATTAACTTTATATGAATTATAGAAAACAATATATGTATCTTAGTTTCTATAGAAAATTTTAAATCAAATTATAATCCCTAAAAATATCTTATATAATTTAATTGTAGGATTATAATCTACATACCCAATTTTGGGATCAATTCATGGTTGTTTAGTTGGAATAACATACTGATATTTTTTTATTAATATAAGGGATGGAAGATCGTATGAATGTTGGTGTTGCAGGTTATCTAGGAAATTAGACATGTTAGGGATTAAAATGAAAAATGACCTGATGTGCACTTTACCTTTTAAACTCCTTATACAACATGAATCAAAATATATTTAGGATGTTCTTGGTATATTATTATAATTATAATTTTTTTATTATTTAAACATTATAAATGTTTATATTTTATACGAAAAATATGTACAAATACATGATGTGTATAATATTTTAATGAAAAATAGATTGAATTTGACAGGATTCCTAGAGAGGGTTAAAGGATTAAATGAGAGTTGAACAATACGAGTCAGGAATCATTCATCACCAAAAACACCAAATATCATCTCACATTCCCATATATGTTATTGTGAAATAAATATCTCAATACTAATAATGTGATGATGAGATAGTGAGTTATAAAGAACACAAATAACACAAGGATGAATACAAGGTTTAACTAATCTTATAATCAATTGGATAATACTAGATATTAAATGTTTGAGATACCATTTCCCATATTCCAATTTTGTTATCAATAATAATATGAAAAATATCAGTGAGATGAACATAAATTTTCATGTACAATAATGAATGAAAATCATCAACAAATCAATCGATCTCCACTTCCATGATATTAAGAGCCTCTAAAATTTATATCTCTTATTCACCCAATCTCTTCTCCACAATTCTATAACAACTAAAACTTTGAATTATCATTGGATCAATTACTAGGAAAAATGAAAGAATCATCACAATCAATCTTAGTTTGGTTCAGAGGAGATAAAATTTAATTTGAGGATATGATATGTGCTACTATTTCATAAAATCCCTCATGAAAATATTATATGATCCAAATGATATTAAATCTAAACCTCTAAGATCTATGACCATCACTGCATCTTGGAAAGCATTATTATATCATGTGAACCATATCTTCTCATATATATCTATATCTATGAAATAAATGTGACAATATGGCTATAGTAATTATGATTTGAAAACTTCATCTTTTTATTTTTATGAGATATAAAATGATCATAACATGACACTATGGAATGAACTGACCCCTTGTTGCATGAGTCATAGTGTTTCACCATGAGACCATTTGGATCCCAAACTAGTGAAATATCAAATTTTCATAAGCTAAGATTCATGGTTCAATCATCTCCCTTCTAGACCATAAAACTCCATTCATGATACAATGCATCTGGCTATAGTATGTTTATACTAAATCTCTTAATATTTAATGTTTGAAAATCCTAGCTATTACATAAGGTCATTCAAGAAAGTTACAATATTTATCAGTAACACATCCATCAAAGTGATTCAAAATCCTTAATTCCATGATTCAATTTTACTCAACGAAAGACAATTCTTTTTTATCTCTACTCAATTATAAATATCCTCCAACTCATCCATGAGCATGTTATAAATAAATAAAACATGAAAAAATATAAAAACCAATTAATTAATTAAATAAGGAAACTAGTAGTAACATTACTACAATTTGAAGGTTATCTACACACCATTGAATAACATAATATTTTTAGATAATTCCAATCCATGGTGTAAGATCTATTAAATTTGGATAATATCTTTTCTTTGATATACTCAAATATCACATTTGTTAAATAAATTCATGAGTATTTTATCCAATATCCAACATTCATTTAATTCCCCCAATCATTAAGGTATCACTAATCACATAATCTACCTTAAATATTCATCTTTAAATTTATTGGAAACATGTGAATCATTTAAATATATCTCCACAATTATGATTTAGCTTCTAAAAACTCATGTATACCCCTTTATCATTACCTATAAAAGAAACTACAGTATCTACCCTTTTGAGAGTATCTACTTTTATATTCTCTACCTTTTTAAATAATTGTAAAGAAATTGAAAAGGTAAAATAAACATACAGGTATTTTGGGAGATAATGAACTCCCAAAAACACAAACAAGAATGAGAGTCATAATTTATTAGGGGTTTCTTAGGACATCCAAAACAAGACCCTGAGTTAAAACATAGTCCTAAAAAATCACACAATGCTCTACCTTTTCCTTAATGAAATTGTAGTTGATGTCAATATGTATTTATTTTCAAGCTCATTACACCTAGTTTTCATACCTAATAATCAATAAATATAATGCATGTACCATTATGTATTTATGTTGGAACTTCATCTCTATAATTTGTGTCATTTATTGAGTGAATAAAACATATTTATCCACCGATTCTCTCAATGTCATACATGTTTTATTCTTGTAGTCCCATGAAATTAATCATCCACTAATAAATAATGCACATCCAGATGTAGACTTCTGATCTCCAACATCTCTAGATACATTTTTTTTAAAAGGTAATGCTTCGGTCAAAAGACCAAAGCACAAGATATATAAGAAAGCAAGAGGATTACAAAGTTCGGAAAGATGGGATTTTGTTACAGTCTCTCTCAAAGAGAGGCAATAAGTCAGCTGGAAGATTGTCAAGCCAAGTCATGCTCTGCTGAATACCTTTGTTGGCGAGAGCATCAGCAATAGAATTCGCTTCACGGTAAGCATGAGTAGCAATATAATCTAGCCCGTGAAGCGAGTTCAGACACTTCATCCAGAGAGTGGTAAGCGGCCAAGCAAGATGAGTGTCGCCGTTCCATATGGCCTGAACGATGGTTGTGGAGTCACGTTCAATCCAGAGCTTTCTCCAGCCTTTTTGAATGGCAAAATCAACAGCATGGATGACACCAAGCATCTCAGCCTCGAGCGGAGAAGAAAGACCACAACCAGCATAAAAACAGCCTTGACAGTGACCAGATGAGTCTCTGAAGATGGCACCACAACTAGCAGGACCAGGGTTGCCTTTGGAAGCGCCGTCAACGTTCACTTTAATCCATCCTGACATCGGTGCTTTCCAGAAAACTTCAAAGAAACGCTTGGGTTTTGGATATATGCCCGGGACACCGAGGCGGCGAAGAATAACTAAATCGTTAGCCGAGTTGTTTCAAGAATATTTTTGGATTGAAGCGGCTTCATGAATCGCAATAAGGATCCGAGCTTTACCTGCATTGAGACTAAATGAGTGGTTGTTATGAATAAAATCATTACGGGCGTACCGGATCACATGCAGGAGCTCCGCTACTGCTGCAAGGAAGATATTATTTATCTGCAAAGAGGCATCATATCTGATGCAATATTTAAGAAACATACAAATAGAATCAAAAGTTGGCCATCTGCAATTAAAGAGATCCAGAACATATTTCCATAAAGCAGAGGCTGTCGCACAGGACAAAAAGAGATGGTTGGCATCCTCCCTATGTTGATTACACATGCGACATTTAGAGCAAAGTTGAATGCTAAAGATTTGAAGACAAGCATCAGTGGGAATTCTATTGTGAGCTAGACGCCAAATGAGGGTGAGTCTAGAAGGTTTTATCCAAGGATTATTAAAAAAACTCATCCATTGATAATTGGGATCCTCTCGAGAGAAGCAGTGATTATAGAAGGTTCTAGAATTGAGGATGCCATTTGGAGCAGGTTCCCACACCAGAAAATCAGCGCCAGGGGAGAAAGGATGATTATCAATGATCTGAGCAATATTATCTGGGAGGGTGTGACGATGGGATCGCAGGACTTCCTTTATAGAAAGACTAGTATCTCCAGGAGAGGTATTTATAGAAAGCAAGGAAATCAAGGGGTTACCGTGCTAATTGTCACACCAAAAATTAATAGAAGAGTCTGCACTGACCATCCATCTAGAATTCTTCATGATAGAGTGATACGAGTCTCTGATGGCGGGCCAGATCGAGGAGTTGATGTAACAAAAATTCCCTTTTACGAGTTTAGGAAAAAACCTATGCTTCAATAACTCTGAAGCTTTAGAGGAACCATTAATGATGCGCCAAGTAAGGCAGGATTGGAGAGCATTATTGAAAAGCTTTAAATTTTTTATACTAATTCCGCCTTTATCAAGAGGTTTACAACAAGAATTCCAAGGAATAGTGACAAGCTTCCTTTCTAAAGTGCTCCCTGTCCAAATAAATTTTTTGATATAGGTATTAATCTTTTTAAAAATGCCGGAAGGCCAATTTTAGATCATGAGCGAGTAGACCATTTTGGAAACAATGGTTGATTTGACCAGACATATCCTGTCGGCCATGGAGAGTAATTTCCCTTTCCAAGTGGAGAGTTGTTTAATAATTTGATCAGTAATGTTGGTGAAATAGCAGGCTTTAGGACGACCCCAAAATAGAGGGACGCCTAAATAATTGAAAGGGAGGAGGCCCTCTTTGATACCAAGAGAAACAGTGATGCTAGGTTTTCTTCTAATAGGGAAGCTTTTGCCAAAGAAAATATAAGATTTATCCTAGGAAATCTCTTGACCAGAAACCTCTTCATAATGATTAAGGGATTGTTTTAGAACATGTATATTTTTCTGATCACCTTTGAGAAAAAGGATAATATCATCAGCATAGAAAAGGTGAGTAGGTGTATTGAGATTCCTGGCAGCTTGAATAGGTCTGAGCTTGCCTTGATCAACCAGGTGAATGAGGAGTCTACTTAAGTAGTCTTCAGCGATAACAAAAAGGATAGCGGAGAGAGGGTCACCTTGTCTGACACCCTTAGAACATCTGAAGAAGCCTCTAGGGGAACCATTGATCAGAACAGAAATAAAAGCTGAGTTAAATAAAGTTTTAATCTTTAAGATGAAAGCATCATGAAAGCCAAAAGACGAAAGCACATTGAAAATAAAGTTCCAGTCAATGGTGTCAAAAGCCTTCCTGATATCAAGTTTGATGGCCACACATCCCCCTCTAGAACTTTTGTTAAGACAATTAGTACATTCGGAGGCAAGGCAAATACAATCCTGGATGGACCTACCCTTAATAAAACCGAATTGATTCCACGAGACAATTTTGTTGCAAATAGGCATAAGTCTGTTCGCAATTATTTTATAGAGAGTATTGAGCAGGGCAATTGGTCTGAATTGATGGATCTCTGAGGCATTTTCAACCTTGGGAATTAAAGTTAGGAATTGGGCATTTATTCCATGAGGAAGCGAACCATGTATAAAGAAATTCTTAACAGTGTTACAAACATCATTGTGGATAATATCCCAGTGTTTTTGAAAAAAACCATTATTGAACCCATCCGGTCCGGGCGCGCTGTCTGGATTCAGACCAAAGACAGTATTTTTAATTTCATGATCTAAAGGAGTACATAGGAGAGATTAATTTTCTCTTTCATTAACCAAGGAAGGAATAATGCCAGATCTGAGATCAGCACTAGTCTTCGTACCATTAAAAATATTATGAAAGTACGAGATGACATGATCCGCTATTGCCTCTTCAGAGTCAAGGATCAAGTCTTGATAAGTAAGCTTAGAGAGAGGGAGGTTAGCCTTTCTGACTCTTTGAATGGAGTTATAAAATTTAGTATTGCGATCGCCATCAGTGAGCCATTTAGTCTTAAACATTTGCTTGCAGATTTTTTCTTTGAGGGTAAGCAAATCATTTAGTTTGAGAGAGAGATTAGCTTCTAATTGAGGGTCCATATTAAAATCAGATGAGGTACTTTGGGTTTGGACCCGGTGCAGCTCCTCTTCAAGAGAGGAAATATCAAGGTCAATTTGAGAGCTAGCAGTTTTACACCATCCTTTCAGGGCCTGGTTTAAGGTTTTCAATTTGTACATACAGGCAAAGGAATCCTTGTGGTAATTCATAGAGGTCCACGTGTTATGAATAAAGGAGACACAGTCGGGTGTAGAAGACCAAGCATTATTAAATTTAAAAGGAAGGGCAAGCTTGCGACTATTCATACTGAAACTGAGGAGGATGGGGTGATAGTCAGAGTTGAGATGAGGTAGAGTAGTACTGGAGATGCAATCCCAAGTATCAAGAGCCTTCATGTTGACAAAAGCCCTGTCAAGCTTACTAGCAACCGTTTTATTATAATGCTTTCTGTACCAAGTATATTTGGCACCAGTAAGATTTACTTCAATGAGGTCACAGTCTTCGATAGTAGATCTGAATTCCCTAGAGGATATAGAGAGGTGAGAGGGACCTATTTTCTCACTCGAATTAAGAATGGCATTAAAATCTCCCATCACAACCCAAGGGTCATGAATGGAGGGAGCCATATCAAGAAGGTCCTTCCATAGAGTTATTCTTTCTTGATACCTATTATTAGCACAAACCATGGTGCAATAGGTATGAAGACTATTCCATAGGAAATCGCATGTGAGTTGCTGGTCAGTGATTTTAAAAATGTTGATATTTTGAAGAGAATTGTGATAAAAAAACCACATAGAGTCAGTTTGAGAAGTATTTTTACAGGAGCTTAGAAAACTATAATTAAGGGAACCAAATCTCATGAAGTTCGTCTTATAGTTGACTTTAGGTTCATAGATAGCAAAGAGATGAGGCTTATGAGTGCTTATAAATCTCTTAAGAGTTGTATAAGTATCGTTATTGGCCAAACCTTGGCAATTCCAGAAGAGAAAATTCATCATTATTTATGTTTTGGGTTAGCACACTTCTTTTTTTTTAGATTTTCCAGAACCTTTCTTCCCTTGGGCACGAGTGACCATAGGTGTGATATGAGGTTTTTGTTTGGAATTGTGGTCAGAAACTGGAGTAGCATGAGAAGAGCTGTCCAGAGGATGGCCTTGTTCAGAAATAAGAACAAGCAATTGGACTGAGGGCAGGGACTTGTCCAGGTCCTCTGTTCTTGGTGAGTGTTGTTCCTGGCTTAAAGTGAGAGAAGAAGGAGCAGTGGTTGAAGATGCAGTGGCTATGGTGCAAACAGTGACAAGGGGGGCAGCATTTGCAAGAATTTCAGACGAAATAGGAGGGATAATTTCAGCAGTGTTGGAAAGAAGAATAGCAGGTGTTGGAAGGGTCATAGCAGAATTTTTGTGGACCATGACAGTAGTGGAATCTCCTTTGCTGGCACTTGAAAATGGCTGGACTTCAGTGTGTGCAGTGTTTTGAGCACCATTCTCAGCAGCACTAACAAGAGTCACAACATTATTAATCAAAACTGGCAGACAAGGGTCAAGAGAGAGACCTTCTTTTGGTGCTATTTCCATGACATCGTGTGGAACCATGTCAGCAGCAGCGAGGTCTTTCAGCTCCAAAGGAACCAAAGAAGGACACTCTAAATCATTAGAAACCTGTAAGTGCAGGGTAGCTGTACCAGAGGTAGAGGCATGATTATCTATACCTTCTGCAACTAAAATACTTTTTCCAGTGTCAATGATTTCAGGTTTTTGTAAAGGCTTTTCTTCATCAACTAGTTCCCCCCAAGTTTTACCCTCTAGAGATGCAGGAACATAGGATTTTTTGATCCAAGTATTTTGTGTCTTTTTGGGTAGATCAGGTTTATCCAAGTTGGATTGCCCTATTTTACCATAATTGACAACCTTCTAGTCATTAGAGATTGGGGGTTCCATTTGTTTTCTAACCACTCTACAATTTGAGAGGTTATGTCCAACTAGTTTGCATACCTCAAAAAAGGGTGGTTTCTTTTCATATTCTATTCTAAGTTCAGTTTTATGGTCAGGAGAATTAAAACCAATACAAAGTGGAGGTTCAGTGGCCAGATTAACTTCCACCATTATTCTAGCATATAGGCCAAGCTCACCATTCAAAGTCTTGTGATCAATTTTAAAAGGGGACCCTATGCAGGAGGCAATGTCATTAAGAATTTTTGGGTGCCAGTAATACCAATTAAGCCCATGCACCCGAACCCAAACATGTGCCAAGTGATTTTTGTGTGTGAATGGATTAAAAGCAGCATCCCAATCCATGATTCTAAGAAATCCAGGCTTTAGTTGAAGATTACCGATTTTCCATACCTGGTCTAAATCACTTTGCGAGTTGAGAACGATATGATAATAGCCTTTACCAATTGGCACCATCTTCCATCTGCTTGAACCCCAGCAATTTGCAAGTCGGTTCTTTAAATCAGCATAAGACCATGGCCGGTCGCCTGTGCTGTAGGAGACCCGACCAAGAATCGAGAATTTACAGAGTTGTTCACGCTGCTTCAGAGCCTCCGGATCCGCATTAACAATGAAACTCCCATCATCGAGATTTTTGAAGTATTGTTGTTTGTCAACTTTTGCACAGCCGATATCAGCTCCTTGAATCACATCGCGGAAAGAGACCGGAAGAAGCCGAAGAGGTACATCGAGATTACCCACTTCAATTTTTGACGGATTAGATACCAGAGTAGCAGATGCAGGAGATGGGAGTTCCCACGCCGGATCGAAACCAGCCATCAACGAAGATTTAGGGGGAAACGACAATGATAGCTAGGGTTTTGGTTCGCCCGTTGAGGAGCGTTGTGCGAGATCCATCTCCCCTCAAAACGAGTTGTGGGTCATCTCTAGATCAATCAAAATTAGAAGAATCATATATTCAAAGTGATGTTATCATTTAATTCCTCGAACTGATATTCAAATTCCCTTTTATATATCACAATACATGTTTCACCACTACATGATATGACTACTTAGTATTTATTTGGAATAATGAAAAAAGTGTATCTTATTATATTATGATCCATCTAGACGTTATAATATAATGTGGATTACAAATAAGACTCAAGAATTTCACTTAATCTAAACTCCTTTATTTATAAATGGAATACGTTTTCACTTATATAATTGAATTAGATACCTCTATCAATTCATCCATGCCAAAATTCTATGAACTTTCATGGTAATACTTTTCTGATGAAAGAAATATAAAACACTATATAATTATGACCTGAAGATCCATGTAAAATTTCATATTAATGATCATAAACATCAAAAAATAATTATTTAAGAAATAATTTCCTCATAAATTTATTCATTATTTTCAAAAATATTTATGCTATTGACATACACAATCATAAAAATTTAGTTTTAGATGTCCCCCTTAATATAGAGTGTAATAAACTAGACTATGTCAGTATATGAACCTGTTTAACCTTTTTTTTTTCTAAAATCATATGTTTTCATTATTTATGAATTTAGGAGGTGTTGGTGATAAACCAATGGGTCATTTTGAGGAGTTTTCATTAGTTTATTGTTGATAAATTACTATAGAGGGGCCATAACACAAGTACGGATAGGGATCACTCCATGATTGGTGACTACAGAAGATTAATTCCTCCTTGTATGAGGAGAGGTCATGTTATGGCCTAGTGCTCCATGGCATGGTGGGTTAGTGTGCGAGTACACTTATTTGGATATTTATGGGCCATAAGGGCCATATCATGGTTAGTTTTGTCTTACCATAAATCTAACTAATGAAAATTATTTGAAAAATCATATGTATTATAATTTTAAATTTTATAAGGAATTCATGAATCACTTCATAGAGAATAGTGAAATATTGTGAAAGAAACCATTATATATTGAGATATGTAGTCTCAAAACCATTATATATGAGGATCACACCATGGATGAGGGTGTTAGTCTCTGAAGATGGTCCTTAAATATAGAAATTGTTGTTTATTCCTTTGTGAAAATTCGAAGGAGTGTTAGAATCATACCATGAAATATGGTTCCAAGATATGATGATAATACCTTGCATATTGATCAGGTCGACCTTATATATTAATACCTTACATAATGACTTTAGGAATGTTTTTAGGGTTGTGATAGTCACACTGTGATGGAGGGAATCATGCTATAAAGAAAATAATATGTATGTTTCATTTTGATTTTCTTATGTATCACATTTATTAAATATTAAGAAAAATTATGTATTAAAATTGGGAATTTTTTTGAATGTAAGGTTGGTCAATATACAAAATGTGGGTTGTGTCGCGAATCCTAGTGATGGAGTGCATCACATAGAGGACTCCACAATGTGAAGCCAAATTGAGGAGGAGATTCACACCGTTATAGGGAAGTCCATACCTTGATGCCCTAGAGCATGAAATTTCTGGTCATTTATGGAGGAGGTTTACCATGCCATGTCTAGAAGAAAAATTCCATAGTGGTGACCCAAAAGGATCATTGTGTTATAATATACCAGATCCTTTTGTTAACACATAACTAGTATAGTTATAATAGTTTAACTTAACAAATTTTTTTAATATTAAAATATAATTTATGAGGGTTCTTCATTCTAGGTGGTAACAAACCTACTTCTCTTTAATCTCTCTATATCTTTATCACTCCCATCTCGACCTCTCTCTCAAAAGTTCCTCTTTAAAAATGAGTTATATTTCATTCAATATCATATTTGAGTGATTTTTTTCTAGGTGATTTCTAGAGGTAGTTTCATTACACTTATTTTATTATTCATTGATTCCTCTCATTATTCCGAGGATTTAGACTAGTGGTGGATATTTATGGAATATTCCATGGTATTTTAAAATTTATCAATTATATTTATTTGATATTGGAATTGATGAAAATAATTAGTTGTAGGGTTCCTACAAGAATAAATTATCTAGTCATAGAGTTTTCTATAAGATCTAATCAAATTTTCTGTGTGTATATAGAGTGTGATCATACCGACCTAAAGTATTCTTTATCTTAAAATTTAATTAAATAAACATTAACATTATTTATCATGAAAATTTTATAGTCTTGATATTATTGGTCCATTGGAAACACTATTTCCCAAACCTTTGATCACCGATACAGTATTTACTTGAACTAATTCAACTATAAATGTAAGAGGAAATAAGAGGGGTTTCTTGAATAAAACTATAAGATAATAAACTAAACATAGATTCCCTTGGAAGATCCCTAGGATTTAAATTTAAGGTAATTTTTATCTAGAAATAAGGTACCCATAGGGGATGATTGATTGGAAAATTTGTTAGGCGAGTGAAAAACCCTTGGAAATAATACAAAAATTTTATTCATGCAAATTTGTATACCATGAAATATTACAAATTTTGACTTATTTATGATTGGGTTGATTTAAATTTTAAATATAATTTATATCTTATGTTAAATTATGGTTAAAAAATATATATTTATATGGTGACTATGTGTTGGGAACTTTTCCACCTATAGATATGAGATTTTATTGGGGAAGATCACTATTACACCTATGTGCTGATGAGACGTGGGATGGTTTCAAGGAGGGTTGATATTCTCCCTGGGTGATGAGATACTTGATATTGTTCTAGGGTGGGTAGATATCCCCCATAGGTAGTGATGAGATATGAGATAGTTATGGGGATTGGTTTTATTCCCCACTAGGTGATGGGATACAAGATATGGATCCTGGTCAAGGTGCAACCACTGGGTGATTAGATAAATAAGATAATTTCTTGGCGAGGCACTATTATGCCTATGGGTGGACCCATACTTAATAAATATATATTCTAGTGAATTTTGACTGGAATAATTTTTATCTCATACCTAAAGATATTTTATGTTTATAATTTTATATAATTAGGACCAACTCATAGATGAGAATCCAATCACTTTAAAAAGAACACTTATATTCTGTATCTATTTTTCAAATAAAACTAAAATATCTAAAATAAACATGATTTATTTTAATGAAATATCTTCACAAAATTAAATATGGATTCTAATTTTACCTTAACCATCATTAAACACTATGGAAAAAATTTTAAAATTTGGGATGACCACAAAAAACTCAGTAAGGTACATAAAAATAAAGAATGAAACCTTTAATCCATTAATACTTATAAAAACATTAATGATATAATTTTTAACCTTAAAAGTAATATATCCTTTGTGAAAACATGAGGTCTACATAAAACATATCAAGAAAAAAATCTATTTAGGTAGCTTGGGGAATCATTTTCTTACCATACTTATGAATTTAACCCAAGTGGGTACCATAGGAATAAACATTAAAGTCAACTTAAAACATTCCTATTGAATTGGATGGATTTCATAGACCCCACCATATTTTTTTTATAACTTAACAAAACAACATTGTAAATAATTCATAAGAACCAAAAAATAATAATAAAAGATGAATATTTTCATCACAAAAACATTCCTTTATGAAAATCACTTATTTTAATGGAATACAACACATAATCAAAGGAAAAAAGTTTCAGTCAAAAAAATCATGTAATATTATAAATTAATATTCAAAATAATTATTCATAAGAAATTTGTAAAAATATAATCATTCTATATAAGTTGACAGGAAAAATTCTTTTTGAATTTTTCAAAAAGAGACATTAAATAGGATTTTAAATGGAAATTCCCTTAAAGAAAACTTGAAAAAGATCCCTTTGGAAAACAATTTTTAGAAATTTTAAAATTGGAATTTGAAAACAATTAGTTTCATATAAATAAATATTTTTTTTTTGAAAAAATGGTCATTAAATAGAATTATTTAGAATAATAAATATTTAAAACAATTAAAACAATGTTTTAGTTAAAGAGTCTCTTACATAAAACATGAAAAGATCCCTTTTTGATAAAATTTGGGTGAAATTAAAAAATTAACACTTTAAAAAATTCATGTCTATATAAATAAATTCATAAATAACATTTTTTTAAAACATGTTCATTAAATAGAAATACTTAGAAGAATAAATCGTTAAAAAACTTAAAACAATGTTTTAGTTAAAGAGCCCCTTACCTCAGGCTCGAATTCCTTAAAAAGCATTCAAAACTACTATATAATGGATTAAAGTGTGTTATTAATTTATTATATAAATATATTCATATTTATAATACATTTTATGATCTTCTTATAACATATTCACAACCATTTTTTAACAATTGATTTTTATTTCCATTGTTTCTTGTGCATCCGTTTCATGGTTTCATGGTCCGTTCCTTATAGATTTTATATTCAAATGGAAATAATAATCTAGAATAGAGATCATTTATATATATTTATTTTATTTTAAATAATTATAATATAAGTTAAACTCTTTATGAATGTAGTAAAGGGAAATAAGAACTCCTCATCCACGAAGGTGATGAATAAACACACCATGGAAGATGATTACGTTTTTAAAAATAATTGAATAAATCAATATATTTGATAATTGATATACCATTAAAAAAATAATTTTTTCTTAATATATGATAATTTAGTTATAAATAAAATTTGTATAGGGGTGAGAATAAGGTAGAAGTGAGAAATAATTAAAAAGAGGGAGGAATTTACCTCTTGAATATTTCTTCTTAATAACCTCTTTAAGAACATGGAATTAGTCTTTTTAGGAGAAAAAAAACTAAAATTTGAAAAGTGATTAGGATAGGGGAATTTGGAATAGGATGGTTGAAAAATAATTCGTTTGATGATGAAATTAAGTGAAGGAATTAGTCCATTTTTGTAACTGAGGTGGGGTGTAATTTAGGAATAACCTAAAATATTAAAATATTTAAAGTTTAATATATGGGTAAATACTTCCAAAAGGCCTAAAAAGATCATGAGATTAAAATTTAGACACAATATTATCCCATTTTCCCCTTTCATGTTTTTCTAATAATTTAGAAAAATATTTTTTTCATGAAATTCTGTTTTTTCAAATTTAAAACCATTCATAACAATGACTTTATTAACATAAAAAAGTGTTAAATTCAAAAACAAGATTTTATTATATCGTATAAATATAATATTAATCTATATAATTATTTTATTACATTAAAAATATAATATAATATTTAATTTAATTTTTTTAATATCATTTATATTATTTATATATTAAATTAATAATCACAGCATCATCTTCGTGCAATCCTTTATCGTAATTATTTATTCCATAAAAATTAAAGAAAAATTCCTTGAAGAATTTAAATTTATTATATTTAGAATGAGTATTTAGTTTTATAAATATATTCTATAAAACTATATATTAAAATATTATACTAATTAGAAACTAAAGTGTGAACAACTTGACATAATTTAAATAAAATACACCGAGGGTCGTAATCTTATCCATGTTTCTCTAAATAGTCATTAGTTAGACAATTGTAAAAACATAGTCAAGTTATTATCAACCAATAATATTTATCAATGTTTTTGGATCATTTAATTATTATTTTAATTTTAATTAAAATCATGTTATTTATTTATATTTTTCATGTAGAAGCACTGCAACGACATTGCGTAAGCATTAAAGTTAATTATTTTATATAAAAAATTTTAAAATAATATATTATAATAAAAATAAATTAATTAGGTTTAATATAATAATTTATATTAATTAATTATGCATATTTAATCATATCCATGTCATGAAAACTTCTTTAATTTGTTAATTCGACTTTGTTTGCCTTGTGCAAGCATTACACAGACATTTGGATAAGATTCATTTTATATAACTATAAAATTCAAAACCATAATAAAATAACATTAATTATAAATAATAATTAATAAATATGTTATGAAAATAATTTTTAGCACTCAATTAATATCTATATGTAACAAAACATGGCTTTTTCAATGTTGAGAAGACACTGTGTTGACACTGATAATGATTTTTACACTTATCATTAAATAAATTTTAATTTACA
Source organism: Viscum album (assembly GCA_963277665.1). Classification (NCBI taxonomy): domain Eukaryota; kingdom Viridiplantae; phylum Streptophyta; class Magnoliopsida; order Santalales; family Viscaceae; genus Viscum; species Viscum album. The sequence continues at coordinate 1,400,955,432 of OY728153.1, forward strand.
AGTTATTAATAATTAATTGTAAAATATTTATATTATAATATCATAATTTATTCATTCCATAATTTTAATAAATTTTACATCATAATGATGTCTTGATAATGTGATAAATATACTATTTTTTTAAGAACTATATTTTTTTAATATTCATCAAAAATTAATTTTTTTTCAAAAAGTTATAAATATTTCATCGAAGAAAAATTATTATATTCTTATTTAAAATATGTGGTTCATCTTATCAAATACATTTTATATAACATCCATAAATTAATAAAAATATTCATTCATAAAAATAAATAAAAATAATTTTTGATGAAAATATATTTATAAATATTTAAATGACTCTACCAAAAAATAATATAATTATTTTATGACAGTTTACCATTATATTTACATTCATGAGGATCTATATATTTATTTCATAAATAATTTATTCTTATTCATATAGTCTAATTTAATGATTATGTTATAACAATCAAATTTTAAATAATAATTTTTAGTTGTTCATTTTATGCTCGACGTTACATATCTTGTACGCTGTCGGGTATAATATTTCATTTTACGATCTTAGAATGTTAAATTCACCCCTTTAATAAATTTCATCTTCAAATGTTTAACTCAAGTTCGGTAACTAAGTTTTTTATTTCCAAATGAACTTTTTTGAAAACCCAAATCATAAAAATAATTATTAAAACATCCAATTAATAAGAGTGAAAAGAAAGTGTTATGGTCAACAGAGGTAACACATATTATAATTACATGCAGAAACATATAGACATAGAATATAAAATTAACTATCAAACACTAATAGATAGTGATATAGAACATGGTCATGATGATGGTAAGCACTACAAAATAATAAATCATTGATAGATTATGAAGACAAGGATTTATATGTAAAAAAATTGATAACATTTTTATTTTTAGACCACTTTATCTAGTGTTGTGAAAATAATTTACATATATAATCAAATAATAAGGAAATATACATAATCAAAAATTATATTTTCATAATTTAATTAATCTACACCACAAACTCATCTTTTTCTACAAATTAGTAATATGACTTTTTCATTCTGAAAGCATTAAAATTAACTTATAAGGAATCACATAATCCATAAAATAGTAACTATTAACATCTATTATCTTGAAACATTAATAAAATCCAAAAATAGTTAGCATAAGATAAGATAATTCTATAAAAATAATAAATCTTTATATGGTTAAAAAAAATTTATTCCCCAAAATTCAATAGTAATACCCAAAATTCAACATAAATCAATCAATAAGTAATTTTTTTTAAATTCCTCAAAAATAATCCAGAAAAATATTAAAAATAAAAAAAAGTATAGCCTAACAATATAATATTTAAATTTATCTTCAAATAACATTAATGGATATTAAAGTCTCATACCAATTTTTGATTTCCATAATCATATAATCTTTGAGATATGCGAATCATTTCTATAAAAGAAATGAATCAAAATAAATCCACAATAAAATAATATTTTCCTACAAAATAAAATTAAAAATTTATTCCTAATTTTTTTTAATAATATTATCTTTACCTTTATAATATTTTATTCCCAAAATAGTGAATGTGTTCTAATATAACATTAATAACAAAATCACCAAATCTATTTTCAACCCCATGGTATTCTATATGATAATATATATGTCCAAAAAATCAACTAATTCTTCATCTATAAGATGATTTAACAAAAAATAAAAGGTCATACTCACCATGAACTCACACAATCATGTGTTAGACACTTAACCTTTGTCTCTATTCAGTTGCAGGTTCAATTCCCATGGCCCTACCGAATGCGATGGGTTATTTCCCAACCTGAAAATTTTCCACTTTTTTAAAATGAAAATTCTCATAACATTCATAGAAATCATAGAAACATCTTCAGAAATAACAATAAAATATTTAACATTAAAGAAAATATTTTACAACAAATTATATCTCGCACCTTTCATTTTTTATACCAAAATTTAATTACCTATAATTACCTTGAAAATAAATGTCTCCAAAAATACCATTAGTCACCTTAATATTTCATAACATAAATCCTAAATATATTTTTATAATATGAAGAAAATATGAACATAATTGAAATTACAAACCTATAGTGATATTTATAACTCTTAAAAAGAAATCATAAACTCCTAATTTTCCTAAAATTAGATATGATACTAACTATAAGGACCTATCCTTAATCTTTAAATATTATATTGAATTTAGACCATAATTAATTTTATTTTGTTACCAAAGATATTTTAGGTTTATAGTTTTAGAGAATTATGACTAACTATTACATGATAATATAATACATTAAAAAAGGACACTTATACTTATTAACCATTTTCCCATAAAACAAAAGTATTTATAATAAACATGATTTCTTTTCATGAAAGATCTTCACACCATTCATATTGGATTCTTCTATTCTATTACCCATATTTAAACTCTATGAAAAATCATTTTAAATATTGGGAAGAGCACAAAAATCTTAGTAAAGGACACAAAAGTAAGGGAAATTTTTTAGACCATCAATAAATATAAATTTATGAATGAAATACTTCTCACTCCTAAAGGTAACACATACTTACGTTGTAAAAACACATGGTATCCACAAAACAAAGCAAGCATAAAAACCTTTTAGGTAAATTGTGTATAATTTTCTTAACCTACTTGTTATTTTAACCCATGAAACTACCATATTATTTGTAGACCTCACAACGAGATTATAATGCAACCCTCACGACTATATTATTATATAACTATTGTAGTTACACTTGAAATAAACATTACCATCAACATCTAACATAAAAAATGCGTTGGAGGGGTATCATGGATGGACCCATTTTTTTATTAAATAACCACCCTTTACCATACAGAACTCCCAATAACTAGAACATAATCATAAAACATTAATACTTGGATTATAAAAACATTTATTGAAAAAAATTATTTATTTTGAAGGAATACTTAACCCATTCGAAGGAAACAAATTTCTCTTAAAAATAACCATAAAATCATGTAAAGGAGGATTAAAAACAATAATTAGTCAGGAAATATAGAAAATATATACATTATATTTTAGCTAATAAGGAACATTATTTTTTATGTTTGTGAAAATATACATTAAAGAGGATTTTAAAATGAAATTCCCTTATATAAAACCTGAAAATATCTATTTTTGAACACATTTGGGATAAATTTAAAAATCCCCATTTTGAAAAAATGCATGTTAATATAAATAAATTTATAAAAACCATTTGAAAAAACTATCATGAAATAGAAATATATATAATAATATAACTTTAAAACATTTAAACCAATGTTTTAGTAAAATTTTCCATTACATAAGATCTGCAAAATTTCCATTTATGAAAAACATTTGAGAAATTTGAAAATTACCATAATAAAACATTCATGCCCATATAAATAAATTTATACAAATTTTTTTGAAAACATGGTCATAAAATATAATGATATAGAAAATTAAATCATTAAAACATTTAAAATAAAGTTTTAGATAAATAGACTCTTACCTTGGGTTTGACTTCCTTCAAAAGTGTTCAATGATTCTATTTAATGGTTTAAAGAGTGATATTAATTTATTATAGAACAATATTAATATTTTTTAATACTTTATAATATCTTATTATAATGTCTTTATAACTATTTAGTAATATATTTTTTTCCATTATTTTTGATGCATTTATTTCATTGTTTTTTGGTTGGTCATTATGGATTTTATTGTCAAATAGAAATAATTCTCCATAATATGGATCATAAATATATTTAGATAATTTTAGAAAATTATATTAGAATTTAAACTCTCCGTTATGAAATAATAACTCCAATATCCTCAATATACTGAGATGTTATTATGATAATATCATAACCTAACTCCATCTCCAATATCAACAAATGAGAAATGAATTATTCATTCGTGTGTATGGTATACTACCACCTCGCAAACAGTTATAATTTGTTTTCCATCATTGTATATCAAAAATGGTTATAATGAAAAAATTAATGTTTATATATGATATCTGAGATATATTTATCATTATGAAAGAAAAATATATCTTTACATTCTTACCTTACCATGCACATAAAAATGTTAATCTCATTCATGCGTATCTATAAACTATCACTTCCACAAAGTGATTAGATTCATTTTTAATCTACAGAATACTAGAATGATGTATATATATATATGTATATTTAAATTATTAATATGATAATAATAATATTATGATATTTCTATAAATATAATATGGACCTTACTTTCTTTCTAAAATGATCATTGAAAAAATGAAAACGTTACTCACACATACATACAACCTACCATATCCATGATTATAATGTTATCAATTTATCATAATCATACATCAATGATTTGATTTAAAAGTACAATTTATATATAAAAGTGACTATTATGGCATGAATAATATTATGGAGATAATGTACTGATGTCTACTTTGACAATTGATATCTTACCAATTTCATTTTGGGATCACATTCGAAATATCAAAAAAAAGTATGATATGAACATAAATAAATAACTAATTATTATAACATGATAATAAGTTATATTAAAGGAAAAATAAACATTCAAAAGGTTGTCAAGAAAGTAATTAATTATCCAAATTTTACTATTCATGAAGACAACGATAGTATGTTCTGAGTCAACCTCAAGTCAAGATACTTTATTTTAAAAATCCCTTTTAAAGATACTAATTCAATTATTTTTTCAAAAGGAAAAAAGAATGTTTTTTAACATATATGTCATGAACAAAATTTATCTCTTTCACACATATTTAATGTTTTAAATATTCATTTACACGATTATAATTTTATTTTCAAATAAAGTGTTCTTATTTATGAGGGTGTGACATTGTAAAAAATAAAATTTGATTTCAACGTGGGGAATTTATTATTCATTTATGAATGATTTATATTTTGTGATTATTTATTGTTTATTGGGAATTATTTATGAGTATTGGTGGTTTAATGATAAAATAAGGGTGTGTGAGTCCACATTATCTCTCTAATACATTGGGCAATGAGATAGAGTTAACTAGTAGGGTTCTCTTAAGATATTAAGGGATTATTTTGAGGTGGGTATTCCAAATACTACCATGAGGGTTATTCCCTATGTAGCTGTGATAGCTATAGTAAATGTAACTATGATATGAAATTCATTCCTCAAGATACATATATGATTTATGTTTATGGAGTTTTATAGGAATCATATGATTCCATGAGGTAAGATAATGAGTTTATGTTTTATGGGTGAAATGTGTAACTTTCTGAAAAAAATTCCTAGGTTTATAAGTATTCATAGACTAATGGTTAATTTATTTTCTTTAGGCACCTTAATGATATTTTTGTGATCATCCCAAGTATTAAAATGTTTTTCATAGGGTATAAGTATGGGTAAAAGAAAGGATAAAGTAAAGATGAATGTTATTAAGATTTTTCATGATAAATAAATCCGATTTTTTTATTAAAATTATTATATTTTGGAAGAAATGGATATTGTTTTAATCACATCGACCTCATTATGAATGTTAAATGTTATGTATGCACTAATGACGTTATCATTTTAATGTGCATGCAATGTTATGAAAATAAATGATATATTATATTTTTATAATGATAAATATATCTTTAATATCATATATAAACCTTATTTATATCGTTATAAGAAGTTATGGGAGATGGAGATGGAAAATAACTTATATCAGTTTTCAAGGGAATAGTACACCACACATATGAACGAAAATTATTTTCACATTTGATGTATGTGGATATGTATTTTGGTAATGATATTTAAATAATAAAATCTCATTATACTTGGGATAATGTATTTTTTATTTTATCATGGAAGAGGAAGATTTGAAGGAACTGGAAGAAAAAATAAAAAACACTTAATTAAAATGAGACATTTTCATTGAACAACCTCCTTTAATTAACACCTTACCACCCCTATGGTGAGTGTTATGAATAATATATGAGCTATAGAATATGGGGAGGGATTATAGGGTGGTATTATGGAAGATATTTTCTCAACTAAATAAGTTTTTAGGTGTGAATAAAATATAAGAATGGGTTCCCTTTTATAAGAGAGGGGAGGGAAACTCTTAGAATTATTCAAATTATTAAATTAATATAAATTTAATTTCAAATCAAAATGGTCCCAAATAGATTTATCTTTAATATATGATTATTATGGATATACATATATTCATAAAATAAAAATTATACATGTTTTACTATTTTTTAATCCGTATCATTTGTTTTAACACTTAATAATTTTTACCATGATATCACGCAATTTACAATTTGAGTGTTAATATAATTAATTAAAATGCCCAAAGACCAAGAAATGATTCATTACATAAAATGATAATTTTGTTACTCAAGTTTATAGAGAGGAAAATGTGTTTTCAGATGATATTTCTAATAAAGTTGTGAATGATAATGATTATCTTTGGATAGATCATGTGCGAGATGATCTCCATCCTCTATTTAGGAAGGAAGACTACAAATATTCTACTTTCAGACTTGTTTATGTTTTTTTAATAATATGGGGGTCTTTATTTTCTTGGAATAATCTCAGTTTTTCATTAAAAAAACTCATTAGTGACATTTTAAAACTTATCCCAATCATTTTGATGAAAATGAGTTTATTTATAAATTTTACATTATTTAATTAGATATTTTTTATTTTAAAGTATCATCGCTGTTAATGTTGATGATATTAGTTATATTAATTTTTAAAAATATCATAATAACTCGATATCTTAAAAAAAACTATATTAAAACATACCTAACATGTAAAATGTAACTATAAAATTCATGTACGATATCAATTATATCAATTTATATTTATTTTAATATTTATAATATCATTTAGTTAATTTTCTGCTTAATTTAACAAATACTACTTCATCATTATATCACTATTTAATTTAATTATTTATTCTATAAAAATAATAAATAAATTACCATGATTTAGATAATCATTTTATATTTATAAATACTATTTATAGACAAACATATCACTTATATAACCCCATGTTAAAAATATTTTACTTATTAAAAACAATGGTGTGACAAAATTGAGTTCTCTTGGAATATAATAATTTAAATAACATTCTCTCATCCAAGTATATTCAAAAGGTTATAATCTCAGACTAAGGATTATTTATTTTCAAAAATAAACTCATACAATAAAATTAAGACATCTTGAGTGTAATTTTATAATATTGTAATATGATTTTTACCTTAAATTATTTTATTTACCCTTATCCATGGTGACAAAAAATATTACAAATGCCATTATTCATAATGTCTAAAAATAAAAGAGATCCATTTTCTAAAATTTTACCTTATGAGTCCAAATAATAAATATATTTTTCAAAATTCAAAAACAAATAAATTTCATTAATTAATTAAAAATTAATCTCATTGAGGGAATGATAGAATGAGTTTTTAAAGTAATTTTTTAAAAGATTAAAATGTTTTTATATCCAAATTCAATGTAAAATTGAATCTAATGACCTAAATTGGATTAAATGATAAACAATTATCTGATTATATTTTAAAACCATTCAAAAATATAATTCAACACTATAAATATATTTTTTCAAAAATTAATTTTCAATTAAAATGCATTATTTTTTTCACTATTCATCAAAAATTTAATATTATATGAAAAACAACAAAAAATAAACTAAATTAAATTTTTATATACTAATTTAAATTAATAATTTTATATTTTCAAATATAATTTATAAAAGTGAAAAAAACATGATTTAAAACATGTGCGCCATCAAAAGGAGGTAAAAATAACTTTTTAGAGAAATACTTATTTTATTTGTAAAATAGTTTATATTGTTATATCATATCTAGAAAACACATAAGATGAATTTTATACATTAAATTAAATATATTATATATATATATATATATATATATAATCAACAGACTGATTTATTAATGTAATGATATAAAACACACTTGTGCACATTTAAATAATATTTCAGAAAAATATTTTCTATTATTAAAAAAATTGGGTTTACATTCATTTTTAATTAATTATTAATAAAAAATTTAAATATACATTACAGTGTAAACCATAATTTAATATTTCAATTAATAATTTTCATTCATGATATTTTAATGGCTAGTATATAAATGTAATATTTAAATAATAATATTTAGTTTTCGTTTAAGCTCGATGTGGCGTATCATTTATGCTATGGAACATATTTTTTCTTTATTAAAATATTGGTTGTTACATTATCTCCCCTTCAATAAATTTCACCATCATAATCTGAAATCGGGATAAAAAAACTAGGTGTTTGACTTTTCAAAATACTTTTATTGAAATCCCACATCTAAAAAAGGATTAATGATACATCCACTTAAAAATAAAGAATGATAAGTATGAAGGTCACTTGAAATAACACAAAAAAGAGTTCCATGTTGGAAAAAATTGATATAGAAGAAACAAAATAACCATCAAGTTTTGATGGAGAGTGATAGAGAACATAATAATGAGAAAGTTAAAAATCAGAAAACCATAAATCTTTGATGGGTTAAAAGGTCATTGATTTAATATAAAGAAACATACACGGATAAATTTTTTTATTTCAAAATAATTTTCATTGGGTTGAGGAATTATTTTAGTACTTAGACTAATAAAAAAAATACTTATGTGACAAGTAGAGTTTCACCGATTAATAAAATATCACCACATCGAGACGATGAGTATTCAAGATTATTTTTTCATGTCTAAAGCTCTAGAATCAAATTAAATAGAATAAATAATCAAAAAAAATGTTTACTATCTATTTCTACTATATTTAAACATTAACCAATACCAGAATGGATAGGATAATATAAAACAATTCTCCAAAAATAATAGACCATTTCATGATACAAAACCACTTTTAATATCTATAATTCAACATGACACCCAAAGTTCAACTAATATCATTCAAAAAAGGACTATCCTTAAAATTAGTTGAAAATATTATATTCTATGATTGAAACCTGAAAATCATGAATATTTGATCACATAATCTTTCAAGATAAATGTTAAAAATTATCTCTAAATAAAATCAATCACTGTTAATGTCTTATACCAAAAATAAAATTTACTAAATCACATAATCTCCATGATATTCTAATTATTTCCATAAATAACCAAAATAACAATATGTACAAAATAAAATCATAGATTATTCTAAAATATAATTCAAATTTTATTCCTAAAATAAAATTTCATAGAATTATGTTAACCTTGATCACATAGGATTCCCACAATAGTAAACGTCTCCTAAAATAACATTTTTCACTTAATCACCAAATAAATTTTCAATACGATGTAAGTATATTCCATAAAACATATGTTACCAAAATAACATTATTCTTCATCCTTGGAATCATTTAACAAAAAAGAAAAATTCTTACAATCTACAACTTCATGTAGGATAGCTGTAGGCAATGCACCCTTATCACCCTTAGGTTGTGGGTTTGATTCTTAAGGCCTTACCAAACATAATGGGTTTTCACACATCTTGTGGGGTTTCCCTTTTTTTAAAACTATATAATTCTTATAATATTCCCAAAATATGATAAAATCCTTAAAATAACCATAACTTGTTTTAAGCTAAATGGTTATATTATACCTTTCATTTTCTATCCCAACATGTAATAAACCACAATTTCCTCAAAAATAAAGATCATATAATCCCTAAATATTATCCAAACCATTATAATTATGTCCATAATAAAATATAATTATTCCTCAAATAAAATTTTTACATGACATAATTATGGGTTACATATAACACAAATTAAATTGTTTTTCCAAATTACTCACATAATTAGAATAGTATTAAAAATTTTAAACATTTCATAATCCTAAAATCTATCACAACTCTTAACTCCCATATATTTAGACATATTAGTCTTTTGAAATTCATCATGATCCATTAAACATTATTTTCTATCTTATTCTTTAATACTTATTTTCTACAAAAAAGAACAAGAATCATGTCATAATATTCAATAATTTCAAAACATTAGACAATAAATAATCCATTCCTTTTATATTTCATTTTTATTTTCATCATCTTCAGTTTTAATAGAATTAGGAATTTCTAAACATATAATTTTACAGTCCTTTTGATACCATTTTTGAAGCTTCATTATAAGAAATTGATTTTACTAATAACCATACTCCCCACAATCTAAACATTTAATTGATAACTAGAGAAGATCTATTTTATCAATCATGGATTCAACTTAAATATTCTTTTTTTACTTGGAATATTATTGCTTTTTGACCTCCATTACCATATCTAAACCATCTTCCCGTCCTATTTAGAAAATTTCCTTGCTGTTTACTTCCACATACTTTCCACATATGTCCTTGACTATATATACATTTATGACCATATTTACCTAAACAGCCATAGGGATTCATTTATCTCATATATGATTCATTATAAAACTCTTCAAATATTAAGTGGTAAATCATTACTCTTTATAGTTGGTTTAGAATAACCACAAGATTTCTCATTGCTGCTCCCATTTCATTCAGTTGATTATTCATAGAATCACCACTTTTCCTTCACACCCATTGTTACATTGGTTATTTTTGGATACATCCATTTACTAAAACCAAAAAGGTTAGTGTGACTATATCAATAAAATCATTATAGACCATCTTAAGAGGAATATAAACACTAAGATATCCTTATTCATGTTATCTCAAACTCATTCAATTTATCTAAAATAACTATTACTCTCCCTTCCCAGTTTACTATTTTTGTTATATAAAACTTTAATATTATACTTAAATAACACCCTAATATATAATTTTATCTAAACTAAACTTTTATACCAACTATAATAACCCGACCATAAACATTACATGGTCTTGAGTTTTAGTCAAAAGATTACTTTCTTTCACATTAAGGATCTTTTAATGTTTATAATTTTTGATAATTAGGTAATAATTCCAACATAACATTTCACATATACAGAAATTGGATACAAATAAAATAGTATCCATTTATTTGAAAATATAAAACTTTTAAAATAAATTTTTTTTCTTTTTCATGAAAAATCATCATAACATTCATCTTGACTTCCTACTTTATTTTAACCATACTTATACCTTCTAAAACATATTTTAAAATATAGTATGGGAACATAAAATCTCATTAATAGTTAAATAAATAAATAAATAAATAAACCATTAATCCATGAATAATTATAAACCCATGATTTTTTTTACACAATTATACTTTTCACCCATAAAAAATAAAATCTTCAGATTACCTCATGAAATCATAACATTCCTATAAAACTCCATTATAAATATAAATCATAAAGGTATCTTGTGGAAAAAATTCAATATCACTCAAATTTACTATAGATATAATGGTTTTATAGGGAATAACCCTCATGGTTACCTTTAAAATAACCACCACCATATATTCCCTTAATCTATTAGGAGAAACCCTACCGGTTAACTCTATCTCATTACCCAATTCATTAGAGATCTATAACGGGCTTACCTGCCCATGGTTTATCAAGGAACCAACATTACTCATAAAAACTACCCAAGAACTAAAACATAATAACATCAAAAAAATCATGCATAATAGAATATTAACATTCCAACTTTGAAATAAATTTTCATTTTTCAAAGTTGTGCACTAAAAAATAAAAACAGATTAATTGAAAATAAAATTGTCAACTTGTAAATGAATCATCAAAAAATTAATTTTTCTTGAAAGTGGGATATTATAGTCATTCTTTATATATTAAAAAACATTATTTTTGGATTTTCTAAAAATGTTAAAAAGGTTACATTAAAAGAGGTTTTTAAAATAAAGTCTATTATCTTGAGTATGACTCATCATGTACAATATTTTTATTCCTAAATAATAATAATTTTTTAATTATTAACTTTTTTGAGAATATTTTTAAAATTTTTATTCCTTTTATATAATTTTTTAACATGTTATAACAGTTACTTAAGTATTTATTCTCATGTAATATGTTTTATCGATATTCAGTACATGAGTCCAAAATGAATTCGGAAAGATGTCAATAGTCAATTTTTAATTAGTCCATAATATCAATAATATTATTCCTGACATAAAAGTAAATTTCATACATAAATAATACTTTTAAATAAAACCATTTGTGTATTTTTATGAAAAATGAACAATGTTATAATCATGGAGATGGTAGGTTGTACTTAAGCATGAGTAACGTTTCCATTTTTCATTAATCATTTTGGAAAGAAGGTATGAATTATTTTATACTTTTATAATTATCATAATATCAAAAATATCATATTAATAATTTAAATATACTTATATATATATATATCACCCATGTGATGTGGTGATGAAAAATGAATCAATCATTTCATGGTGGTGATAGTTCATATAAATGCACGAAAGACGTTATTATTTTTATGTTCATGGAAAGGTATGTATGTAAATGATATATTGTTAATTAATAATAATAAATATGTCATGATAATCATATATTAAAATTAATTCCTCCATTATAACTTGTATTACGTGACGGTGATGGAAACCAAATTATATCAGTTTGCGAGGTGGTAGACTATTGTACACACGAAGTATTAATAATTTTACCATTTGATAGATATAATAGTTGATTTAGATGATGATATTAATGTAATAACATCTCATTTTATTTATTATACTAGATTTTATATTTCATCTTAGTGGATGAATATTTGAAGGAAGTGGAAGAAGAAATAAAACGTAAATACTTAATTAAAAATGATGCCACTTCCTTAGACGATCTCCTTTGATTAACCACATAACACTTTAAGAAGGGTGTTATGCCTAAAATAGGGGATGTTGAATTTAGGGAGGGATTATATGAGGTAATTTGGGTAGATAATGTATAAAACAAATAGGTTATTATTCAAGGGAAATTTAGAATAATGGGTTCCCTTTTATAATAGAGGGGAGATGCACTCTTATAATTCTTCAAAATATTAAATTAATATTAATTAATTTTATAATTAAAATTGTTCCAAACTGATTTAGTTAGAACATATAAAAATCATGGGTATAAATACATCAATCTAATGAAAATTATACATGTTTTACTATTTTTTAAATCCTTATCATTTTATTTTAACCCTTATTAATTATTACCGTGATATCTTGTAATTTACACTTTGATGGATAATATAATTACTATAAAATAAAAAAAAGTCCAATAAATGAGAAATTAATGAAATTTTAAAAAATATAACAATCACTTGGTCAAAATTCAGATTTTATAAATTATTTATAATTTCATAAAATATTTAGTATTTTCTTGGTATATTATTATAATTATAATCTTTTTATTATTTAAACATTATAAATGTTTATATTTTATATGAAAAATATGTACAAATACATGATGTGTATAATATTTTTAAGGAAAAATATATTGAATTTGACAGGATTCCTGGAGAGGGTGAAAGGATTAAATGAGAGTTGAACAATACTAGTCCAGAATCATTCATCACAGAAAAACACCAAATATCATCTCACATTCCCATATATGTTATTGTGAAATAAATATCTCAATACGAATAATGTGATGATGAGATAGAGAGTTATAAAGAACACAAATAACACAAGGATGAATACAAGGTTTAACTAATCTTATAATCAATTGGATAATACTAGATATTAAATTTTTGAGATACGATTTCCCATATTCCTATTTTTTATCAATAATAATATGAAAAATATCAGTGAGATGAACATGAATTTTCATGTACAAGAATGAATGAAAATCATCAACAAATCAATCGATCTCCACTTACATGATATTAAGTGTCTCCAAAATTTATATCTCTTATTCACCCAATATCTTCTCCACAATTCTATAACAAATGACACTTTGAATTATCATTGGATCAAATAGTAGGAAAAATGAAAGAATCATCACAATCTCTCTTAGTTTGGTTTAGAGGATATAAACTTTATTTTGAAGATATGATATGTTCTACTTTTTGATAAAATCCCACATGAAAATATTATATGATCCAAATGATATTAAATCTAAATCTCTAAGATCCATGACCATAACTATATCTTGGAAAGCATTATTATATCATGTGAACCATATATTCTCATATATATCTATATCTATGAAAGACATGTGATGATATGGCTATAGAAATTATGATTTGAAAACATTAGCTTTTTATTTATATGAGATATAAATTGATCATAACATGACACTATGGAATGAACTGACCCCTTGTTGCATGAGTCATAGTGTTTCACCATGAGACCATTTAGATCCCAAACTAGTGAAATATCAATTTTTCATAGGCTAAGATTCATGGTTCAATCATCTCCCTTCTAGACCATAAAAAACCATTCATGATACAATGAATCTGGATATGGAATGTTTATACCAAATCTTTTAATATTTAATGGTTGAAAATCTTAGCTATTACATAAGGTCATTCAATAAAGTTACAATATTTATCAGTAACAAATCCATCAAAGTGATTCAAAATCCTTCATTCCATGATTCAATTTTACTCAATGAAGCACAATTCTTTTTTATCTCTACTCAATTATAAATATCCTCCAACTCATCCATGATCATGTTATTAATAAATAAAAAATGAAAAAAATATAAAAACCAATGACTTAATTAAATAAGGAAACTAGTAATAACATTACTACAATTTGAAGGTTATCTACACACCATAGAATAATATAATATTTTTTAGATAATTAGAATACATGGTGTAAGATCTATTAAATTTTGATAATATCTTGTCTTTGATATACTAAAATATCACATTTCTTAAATAAATTCGTGAGTATTTTACCCAATATCCAACATTCATTTACTTCCCCCAATGATTAAGGTATCACTAATCACATAATCTTCCGTAAATATCCATCTTTATATTTGTTGGAAACATGTGAATCATTTCAATATATCTCCACTACTATGATTTAGCTTCTAACACCTCACGTATCCCCCTTTATCATTACCTATAAAAGAAACTAAAGCCTCTACCCTTTTGAGAGTATCTCCTTTTATATTCTCTACCTTTTTAAATAAATGTAAAGAAATTTAAAAGGGAAAATAAAAATCCAGGTATTTTGGGAGATAATGATCTCCCAAAAACACAACCAAGTATGATAGTACATAATTTATTAGGGTTTTCTTAGGATATCCAAAACAAGACCCTGAGTTAAAACATAGTCTTAAAAAATCACACAATACTCTACCTTTTCCTTAATGAAATTGTATTTTATGTCAATATGTATTTATTTTCAATCTCATTACACCTAGTTTTCATACCTAATAATCAATAAATAAAATGCATGTACCATTATGTATTTATGTCGGAACTTCATCCATATAATTTGTGTCATTTATTGAGTGAATAAAACATATTTATCCACTGATTATCTCAATTTCATACAAGTTTGATTCTTGTAGTCCCATGAAATTAATCATCCAATAATAAATAATGCACATCCAGATATAGACTTTGGATCTCCCACATCTCCAGATGAATCAAAATTAGAAGAATCATATATTCAAAGTGATGTGATCATTTAATTCCTCAAACCGATATTCAAATTCCCTTTTATATATCACAATACATATTTCAGCACTACAAGATATGACTACTTAGGATTTATTTGGAATAATTCAAAAAGTGTATCTTATAATATTATGATCCATCTAGACGTTGTAATATAATGTGGATTACAAATAAGACTCAATAATTCCACTTAATCTACACTCTTTTATTTATAAATGGAAAACATTTTCACTTATATAATTGAATTAGATACCTCTCTCAATTCATCCATGCCAATATTCTATGATATTTCATGGTAATACTTTTCTGATGAAAGAAATATAGAACACTATATAATTATGACATGAATATCCATGTAAAATTTCATATTAATGATCATAAACATCAAAAAATGATTATTTAAGAAAACGTTTCCTCATAAATTTATTCATTATTTTCAAAAAGATTTATGCTATTGACATAAACAATCATAATAATTGAGTTTATGATTTCCCCCTTAATATAGAGTGTAATAAACTAGACTATGTCAGTATATGAACTTGTTTAACATTTTTTTTTGTAAAATCATATTTTTTCATTATTTATGAATTTAGGAGGTGTTGGTGATAAACCAATGGGTAATTTTGAGGCGTTTTCATTAGGTTATTGTTGATAAATTACTATATAAGGACCATAACACTAGTACGGGTAAGGATCACTCCATGATGGGTGACTACAAAAGATTAATTCCTCCTTATATGAGGAGAGGTCATGTTATGGCCTAGTGCTTCACGACATGGTTGGTTAGTGTGCGAGTACACTTATCTAGATATTTATGGGCCATAAGGGCCATATCATGGTAAGTTTTGTCTTACCATAAATCTAACTAATGAAAATTATTTGAAAAATCATATGTATTATACTTTTAAATTTTATAAGGAATTCATGAATCACTTCATAGAGAATAGTGAACTGTTGTGAAAGAAACAATTATATATTGAGATATGTAGTCTCAAAACCATTATATATGAGGATCACACCATGGATTATGGTGTTATTCTCTGACGATGGTCCTTAAATATAGAAATAATTGTGTATTCCTTTGTGAAAATTCAACGGAGTGTGAGGATCATACCCTGAAATAGGGTTCCAAGATATGATGATAATACCTTGCATATTGATCAGGTCAACCTTATGTATTAATACCTTACATAGTGACTTTAGGAATATTTTTAGGGTTGTGAGATTCACACCGTGATGGAGGGAATCATGCCATGAAGAAAATAATATGTATGTTTAATTTTGATTTTCTTATGTATCACATTTCTTAAATATTAAAAAAAATTATGTATTAAAATTGGGAAATTTTTTGAATGTAAGGTTTGTCATTCTACAAAATGTGGGTTGTGTCGCGAAGCCAAGTGATGGAGTGCATCACATAGAGGACTCCACATTGTGAAGACAAATTGAGGTGGAGATTCACGCCATTATTGGGAATTCCATACCTTGATGCCCTAAAGCATGAAATTTATGGTCATTTATGGAGGAGGTTTACCATGCCATGTCTAGAAGAAAAATTCCATAGTGGTGACCCAAATGGATCATTGTGTTATAATATACCAGATCCTTTTGTGAACACAGAACTAGTATAGTTATAATAGTTTAACTTAACAAATTTTTTTAATATTAAAATATAATTAATGAGGGTTCTTCATTCTAGGTGGTAACAAACCTACTACTCTTTACTCTCTCTATATCTTTATCACTCCCATCTCTACCTCTCTCTCAAAACTTCCTCTTTAAAAATGAGTTATATTTCATTCAATATCATATTTGAGTGATTTTTTTCTAGGTGATTTCTAAAGGTAGTATTATTACACTTATTTTATTATTCATTGATTCTTCTCATTATTCCAAGGATTTAAACTAGTTGTGAATATTTATGGCATATTCCATGGTATTTTCAAATTTATCAATTATATTTATTTGATATTGGAATTGATGAAAATAATTAGTGGTAGGGTTCGTACAAGAATAAACTATCTAGTCATATATTTGTCTATAAGATCTAATCTAATTTTTTGTGTGTATATAGAGTGTGATCATACCAACCTAAAGTATTCTTTATATTAATATTTAATTAAATAAACATTGACATTATTTAATATGAAAATTTTATAATCTTGATATTATTGGTCCATTGGAAACTCTATTACCCAAACCTTTTATCACCGATATAGTCTTTACTTGAACTAATTCAACTATAAATGTAAGAGGAAATAAGAGGGGTTTCTTGAATAAAACTATAAGATAATAAACTAAACATAGATTCCCTTGGAAGACCCCTAGAATTTAAATGTATGGTGATTTTTTCTAGAAATAAGGTACCCATAGGGGATGATTGATTGGAAAATTTGTTAGGTGAGTGAAAAACCCTTGGAAATAATACAAAAATTTCATTCATGGAAATTTGTATACCATGAAATATTATAAATTTTGACTTATTTATAATTGGGTTGATTTAAATTTTAAATATAATTTATATCTTATGTTTAATTATGGTTAAAAAATATATATTTATATGGTGACTATGTGTTGTGAACTTATCCACCTATAGATATGAGATTTTATCGGGGAAGATCACTATTACACCTCTGTGCTGATGAGATATGGGATGGTTTCAAGAAGGGTTGTTATTCTCCCTGGGTGATGAGATACATGATATTGTTCTAGGGTGGGTAGTTATCCCGCCTAGGCAGTGATGAGATATGAGATAGTTATGGGGATTAGTTTTATTCCCCATTAGGTGATGGGATACATGATATGGATCCAGGTCAAGGTGCTACCCCTGGGTGATTAAATAAATAAGTTAAATTCTTTGTGAGGCACTATTATGCCTATGGGTGGACCCATCCTTAATAAATATATATTCTAGTGAATTTTGACTGGAATAATTTTTACTTCATACCTAAAGATATTTTATGTTTATAATTTTAGATAATTAGGAACAACTCTTAGATGATAATCCAATAACATTAAAAATAACACTTATATTCAGTACCTATTTTTCAAATAAAACTAAAATATCTAAAATTAACATGATTTATTTTAATGAAATATCTTCCCAAAATTAATAATGGATTCTAATTTTACCTTAAACATCATTAAACAATATGGAATTTTTTTTAAAATTTGGGATGTCCACTAAAAGCTCAGTAAGGTACATAAAAATAATGAATGAAACCTTTAATCCATTAATACTTATAACAACATGAATGACATACTTTTTACCCTTAAAAGTAATATATAGTTTGTGAAAACTTGAGGTTTACATAAAACATATCAAGAAAAATATCTATTTAGGTAGCTTGGGGAATCATTTTCTTACCATACTTACTTATGAATTTAACCCAAGTGGGTACCATATGATCTGTAACCATCATGGTTACCTTACAATGTAACCCTCATGACTACCTTATGATGTTACTATTGCAGTTACACTAGGAATAACCGTTACAGTCAAATTAAAACATACCTAATGAATCAGATAGATTTCATAGACCCAACTATATATTTTTATAAAGTAAAAAAACAACATTGTAAATAATTTCTAAGAACCAAAAAATAATAATAAAACATGAATATTTTCATCACAAAAACATTCCTTTATGAAAATAACTTATTTTAATGGAATACAACACACATTCAAAGGAAAAAAGTTTCACTCAAAATAATCATGTAATATTATAAAGTAATATTCAAAACAATTATTCATAAGAAATTTGTAAAAATATAATCATTCTATATATGTTAACAGGACAAATTCTTTTTGAATTTTTCAAAAAGAGACATTAAAAAGGAATTTAAAAAGAAAATTCCCTTAAAGAAAACTTGAAAAATATCCCTTTTGAAAAAAATTGTTAGAAAATTTAAAATTGGAATTTGAAAACAATTATTTTCATATAAATAAATATATATTATATTTTGAAAAAATGGCCATTAAATAGAATTATTTAGAATAAAAAATCTTTAAAACAATTAAAAGAATGTTTTAGTTAAATATTCTCTTACATAAAACATGAAAAAGATCCCTTTTTGATAAAATTTGGGTGAAATTTAAAAATTAACACTTTAAAAAATTCATGTCTATATAAATAAATTCATAAATAACATTTTTTAAAACATGGTCATTAAATAGAAATATTTAGAAGAATAAATCATTAAAAAATTTAAAACAATGTTTTAGTTAAAGAGTCCCTTACCTCAGATTCGACTTCATTAAAAAGCATTCAAAACTACTATATAATGGATTAAAGTGTGTTGTTAATTTATTATATAAATATATTCATATTTATAATAAATTTTATGATATTCTTATAACATCTTTCCAACCATTTTTTAACAATTGATTTTTATTTCCATTGTTTCTGGTGCATCCATTTCATGGTTTCATGGTCCGTTCCTTATAGATTTTCTATTCAAATGGAAATAATAATCCAGAATAGATATCATTTATATATATTTATTTTATTTTATATAATTATAATATAAGTTAAACTCTATATGAATGTATTAAAGGTAAATAAGAACTCCTCATCCATGAAGGCGATGAATAGACATACCATGGAAGACGATTTCATTTTTAAGAATAATTGAATAAATCAATATATTTGATAATTGATATACCATTAAAAAAATAAATTTTTCTTAATATATGATAATTTAGTTATCAATAAAATTTGTATAGGGGTGATAATATAGTAGAAGTGAGAAATAATTTAAAAGAGGGAGGAATTTACCTCTTGAATATTTCTTATTAAAAACCTCTTTTTGAACATTAAAATGGCCTTTTTAGGAGAAAAAAACTAAAATGTGAAAAGTGATTAGGATAGTGGAATTTGGAATAGGATTGCTGAAAAATAATTCATTTGATGATGAAATTAAGTGATGGAATTAGTCTCTTTTTGTAATTGAGGTGGGGTGTAATTTAGGAATAACCTAAAATATTAAAATATTAAAAGCTTAATATATGGGTAAATACTTCCAAAAGGCCTAAAAAGATCATGAGACTAAAATTTAGACACAATATTATCCCATTTTCCCCTTTCATGTTTTTTTAAATAATTTTAAAAAATATTTTATTCATGAAATTCTGTTTTTTCAAATTTAAAACCATTCATAACAATGACTTTATTAACATAAAAAAGTGTTAAATTCAAAAACTATATTTTATTATATCCTATAAATATAATATTAATCTATATAATTATTTTATTACACTAAAAATATAATATTATATTGAATTTTATTTTTTTTAATATCATTTATATTATTTATACATTAAATTAATAATCACTGCATCATCGTCGTGCAATACTTTATGGTAATTATTTATTCCCAAAAAATTAAAAAAAATTCCATGAAGAATTTAAATTTATTATATTTATAATGAGTATTTAGTTTTAGAAATATATTCTAGAAAATCATATATTAAAATATTATTCTATTTAGAAACTAAAGTGTGAACAACATGACATAATTTTAAATAAAATACACTAAGGGTCGTAATCTTATCCAAGTTTTTCCAAATAGTCATTAGTTAGACAATTGTAAAAACATAGTCATGTTATTATCAACCAATAAGATTTATCAATGTTTTTGGATCATTTAATTATCATTATAATTTTAATTAAAATCATTTTATTTATTTATCTTTTTCATACAGAAGCACTGCATCGACGTTGCGTAAGCAATAAATTAATTATTTTATATATAAAATTTTAAAATATTATAATATAATAAAAATAAATTAATTAGGTTTAATATAATAATTTATATTAATTAATTATGTATATTTAATCAAATCCATCTCATGAAAACTTCTTTAATTTGTTAATTTGACTTTGTTTTCCTTGTGAAATCATTACACAAACATTTGGATAAGATTCATATTATATAACTATAAAATTCAAAAATATAATAAAAAAACATTAATTATAAATAGTAATTAATAAATATGTTATGAAAATAATTTTTAGCACTCAATTAATATCTATAAGTAACAAAACATGGCTTTTTCAATGTTGAGAAGACACTGCGTTGACACTGATAATGATTTTTACACTTATCATTAAATAAATTTTAATTTACATGTTATTAATAATTAATTGTAAAATATTTATATTATAATATCATAATTTATTCATTCCATAATTTTAATAAATTTTACATCATAATTATGTCTTGATAATGTGATAAATATACTAATTTTTAAATACTATATTTTTTAATACTCATCAATTTTTTTTTCTCAAAAAGTTATAAATATTTCATCAAAGAAAAATTATTATATTCATATTTAAAATATGTGGTTCATCTTATCAAATACATTTTCTATAACATCCATAAATTAATAAAAATATTCACTCATAAAAATAAATAAAAATAATTTTTGAAGAAAACATATTTATAAATATTTAAATGACTCTACCAAAAAATAATATAATTATTTTATGACAGTTTACCATTATGTTTATATTCATCAGGATATATATATTTATTTCATAAATCATTTATTCTTATTAATACAGTCTAATTTAATGATTATGTTATAACAATCAAATTTTAAATAATAATTTTTAGTTGTTCATTTTATGCTCGACGTTACATATCTTGTAGGCCGTCGGGTATAATGTTTCATTTTAAGATCTTAGAATGTTAAATTCCCCCTTTTATAAATTTCATCCTCAAATGTTGAACTCAAGTTCGGTAACTAGGGTTTTTATTTCCAAAAAAACTTTTTGAAAACCCAAATCATAAAAATAATTATTAAAACATCCAATTAATAAGAGTGAAAAGAAAGTGTTATGGTCAACAGAGGTAACACATATTATAATTACATGCAGAAACATATGGACATAGAATATAAAATTAAATATAAAATACTAATAGATAGTGATATAGAACATGGTCATGATAATGGTAAGCACTACAAAACAATAAATCATTGATAGATTATGAAGACATGGATTTATAAGTAAAAAAATTGATAACATTTTTATTTTTCGACCCATTTATCTTGTATTGTGAAATTAATATACATATATAATAAAATAATAAGGAAATATACATAATCAAAAATTATATTTTCATAATTTAATTAATCTACACCACAAACTCATCTTTTTTTACAAATTAGGACTATGACTTTTTCACTCATAAAGCATTAAAATCAACTTATAAGGAATCACATAATCCATAAAATAGTAACTATTAACTTCTCTTATCTTGAAACATTAATAAAATCCAAAAATATTTAGTATAAGATAAGATAATTCTATAAAAATCATAAATCTTTATATAGTTAAAAAAAATTTATTCCCCAAAATTCAATAGTAATACCCAAAATTCAACATAGATCAATCAATAAGTATTTTTTTATAAAATTCCTCAACAATAATCCAGAAAAATATTAAAAATTAAAAAAAGTATAGTCTAACAATAAATATTTATATTTATCTTTAAATAACATTAATGGATATTAAAGTCTCATACCAACGTGTGATTTCCCTAATCATATAATCTCTGAGATATGCTAATCATTTATATAAAAGACATGAATCAAAATAAATCCACAATAAAATAAAATTTTCCTACAAAATAAAATTAAAAATTTATTCCTAAAAAATTTGAATAATATTATCTTTAACTTAATAATATAGTATTCCCAAAATATTGAATGTGTTCTAATATAAAATTAATAATAAAATCACCAAATCTATTTTCAACCCCATGGTATTCTATATGATAATATATATGTCCAAAAAATCAACTAATTCTTCATCTATAAGACCATTTAACTAATAATAAAAGGTCATACTGACTAAAAACTCACACAATCATGTGTTAGACACTTAACCTTTGTCTCTATCCAGTTGCAGGTTCAATTCCCATGGCCCTACCGAATGCGATGGGTTGTTTCCCAACCTAAAAATTTTACTCTTTTTTTAAATGAAAATTCTCATAACATTCATATAAATCATAGAAACATCCTCAGAAATAACCATAAAATATTTAACATTAATGAAAATATTTTACAACAAATCTTATCTCACACCTTTAATTTTTTATACCAAAATTTAATAACCTATAATTACCTTGAAAAAAAATGTCTCCAAAAATACCATTAGTCACCTTAATATTTCATAACTTAAATCCAAAAAATATTTTTATAATACATTGAAGTTATGAACATAATTGAATTTACAAACCTATAGTGATATTTATATATCTTAAAATGAAGTCATAAACTCTGAATTTTCCTAAAATTGGATATGATAACAACAATAAGGACTTATTTTTTTAAGGTGAAGCTTTGGTCAAAGACCAAAGCACAATTTATTAATAGTCAAAAAGGATTACAAGAGGCGAAAGGAAGGTATTTTTTTACAATCTCTATCAAAGAGATATAATAAGTCAGAAGGAATAGAGTCCAGCCAAGTCATGGTCTGATGAACTCCATTGTTGTCAAGAGAATCAGCAACTGCATTCGCTTCATGGTAGGCATGAGTCTCTATATAATCAATCCCATGAAGCAAGTTAAGGCAGTTCATCCAACGAGCAGTAAGAGGCCAGGCTAGATGGATGTTGCCATTTCAGATGGCATGGATGATAGTGGTTGAATGAATTTCAATCCATAGATTTCTCCATCCTCTTTGGAGCGCAATATCAACAGCATGAATGAACCCAAGCATTTCCGCCTCCAGAGATGAAGAGTAACCACAACCAACATAGAAACTTCCTTGGCACTCGACAGCCGAGTCTCTGAAGATAACACCACAACTGGCAGGGCCTGGGTTGCCTTTGGAAGCTCCATCAATGTTCACTTTGATCCATCCTGGCATTGGTGATTTCCAGAACACTTCAAAGGAACGTTTAGGATTTGGGAAGACGCTAGGAATGTGGAGATGACGAAGTATCTCAAAATCATCAACCGAGTTGTCACAACCGTCTTTTTTGATTGAGGCAGCTTCATGAATCGCAAGAAGAATCTGAGATTTCCCTACATTAATATTGAGAGAGTGATTATTGTGAATAATATCATTTCTAACATACCATAGCTCATGCAAAAGCTTCGCCACTGCTGCAAGAAATAGATTCTTGATCTACAGAGAAGCTTCATGTCTACTGCAGTTTTTAAAAAACAAGGAGATTGAGTCAGTAAGGAGTTTTCTTCAATTGAATAAATCAAAAATATAATTCCACAGGGCAGAGGCCGTCGTACATGATAAAAAATGTGATTGGCATCTTTCCTGTGCTGATTACACATGAGACATTTAGAACAGAGTTTAATGCCGAAGATTTGCAAACTAGTTTCAGTAGGTAGTCTATTATGGGTAATGCTCTAAATAAGGGCGCGCCTCGAAGGTTTAATCCAGGTCTTGTTAAAATGATTCACCCAAAGAAAACTAGATTCATTTTCAGAGAAATTGTGCTTATAAAAGTTTTTGGAATCTTGAATTCCATTGGTATAAGGTTCCCAAATAAGGAAATCACCATTAGAGGAAAAAGGATAATTATTAATAGCTTGGAAAATATTATCAGGGAGATCACATTGATTATAATGTAAGACCTCCTTTATAGTTTGTTTAGTATCCTCAGGAAGATTATTATAGGGTAACAAAGATATCAGAGGGGTACCACACCATTTGTCACACCAAAAATTAATGGAAGAATCAGCACTGACAATCTATCTGGAATTATGCATGATATTTTGGTAGGAGTCCCGGATTGAAGGCCAGATGGAAGAGTTAATGAAATTAAAATTCCCTTTTAAAAGCTTAGAGAGGAATCTATTTTTCAGAAACTCAGTAGATTTAGAAGTGGAGTTAATAATGCGCCACGTAAGACGAGCCTGAAGAGCATCATTGAAAAGTTTTAAATTTTTAAAGCCAATTCCACCATTAGCAATGGGTTTACATCATGTTTTCCAAGGTATAGTAACAAGATTATTTTCAAAAATGCTTCCAGACCAAATGAAGTTTTTGATATAAGTGTTAATTTTCTTGAATAATCCGACATGCCATTGGTAGACTATAAGGGAATAGACCATTTTAAAAAAATGGTCAATTTAACCAAAAAAATTCTCCCAGCCATGGAGAAGGATTTCCCTTTCCAGCTGGAGAGTTGTTTTGTGATTTGTGAAATGGTATTAGAAAAATAGGTTGCTTTGGGCCGACCCCAGAATATTGGAACACCCAAGTAAGAGAACGGTAAACGACCTTCTTTAATACCCAGATACGTGATGATACCAAATTTCCTTCTTACAGGAAAATTCTTACCAAAATAAATATACGATTTGTTCCAGGAGATAGCTTGACCAGAGGTTTCCTCATAGTGAGATAAATCTTCTTTGAGAACATGAAGATTTTTCTGGTCTCCTTTTATGAATAGAATAATATCATCATCATATAAAAGATGGGTGGGGGAATTTAAGTGCCTGGAAACTTGAATAGGTTTAATCATATTTTTATCAACCAGGACATTAAGGAGCCTGCTAAAGTAATCCTTAGCAATAACAAAGAAGATGGAAGAAAGCAGATCCCCCTGCCTGAATCCTTTTGAACATTAAAAAAATCCTCTAGGGGTACCGTTAATCAGAATAGAAATATTAGTCGAGTGAAAGAGAGTCTTAATTCTACCAATGAAGGAATCATGAAAACCAATGTTTTTTAGGACTTTGAAAATGAAATTCCAGTCAATGGTGTCAAAAGCCTTTCTGATATCCAGTTTGATAGCCACACAACCCCCTCTAGTGTTTTTATTTAAACTATTAGCACATTCAGAAGTAGAAAAATACAGTCTTGAATGGACCTTCCCTTAATAAAACCAAATTGATTCCAAGAGACGATTCTATTGCAGATAGGAGCAAGTCTATTTTCAATAATTTTGGTGATGATTTTATAGATAGTGTTAATTAGAGAAATAGGTCCGAATTGATGGATCTCAGAATCATTCTCAACCTTAGGTATTAAGGTTAGAAATTGGGAATTTATTCCATGAGGAAGAGATCCATTAGTGAAAAAGATCTTAACAAGGTTACAAACATAATTTTGAATTATATCCCAATGATTTTGGAAAAAACCATTATTGAATCCATCCAGACCCATAGCACTATCTGAGTTAAGCCCAAAGTCAGTGTTTTTAATTTCATGATCAAGAGGAGTACATAAAAGAGATGTGTTGTCTCTTTCATCAACAATTAAAGGAATAATATCAGGTTTGAGATCAATATTAATATCTGGACCATTAAATATGTTATAAAAGTATGAGGTAACATGATCCGCAATGGATTCTTCAGAATCAATGATCATGTCATTATGAATGAGTGAGGAAAGCGGACGACTGGCCTTTCTAATTATTTTATGACAATTATAAAATTTAGTATTGCAATCACCATCAGTAATCCATGTTGTCCTAAAAATTTGTTTACGAATATTTTCCTTAAAAGAAAGCAATGAGTTATGTTTAGAAGATATATTAGCTTCCAATTGAGTATCCATATTAAAATCAGAATTAGTGTTTAGAGTTTGGAAGCGACTGAGTTCATTTTTAAGATCAGAGATATCCTAATCTATTTGAGAATTTGTAATTTTTCACCAGCCTTTAAGAGCTTTCTTAAGGACTTTCAATTTTTGTAAACAAGAAAACGAATCTTTATGGTGTTTCACGGAGTTCTAGGTATTATAAATAAAAGAGACACAATCAGGATTCAAAGTCCAAGAATTATTAAATTTGAAAGGAATGATAGGATTTCGATCATTCATGGAGATGCTAACAAGGATAGGATGATGATCAGAGTTGAGTCTAGGGAGAGTAACACTAGATATTTTGTCCCAGATGTCAAGATCCTTCATGTTTACAAAATCCCTTTCAAGTTTACTCACAACATTTTTATTGTAATGTTTTCTGTACCAGGTGTATTTTGCACCAATAAGAGAGATTTAAAAGAGTTATAATCTTCAATGGTAGATTTAAAGTTTCTGGAAGATATAGAGAGGTGTGAGGGACCAATTTTTTCATAAGGGGTATTAATGGCATTAAAATATCCCAAAACAACCCAGGGATCTTGAATAAGTTTACCCATTTCAAGGAGTTCAAACCATAATGTTCTCCTATCCTGATATCTATTCTTGGCATAAACCATAGTGAAAAATATATGTTGTCCATTCCATAAGCAATAAAATGTGACTTTCTGATTAGAAGATCTAAAAATGTTAATATTATTTAATGTATTGTGGGAGAAGATCCACATTGAGTCAATATGAGGACCATTTTTACAAGAACCTAGAAAACTATAATTAAGAGAGCCAAATCTCATGTAATTTGATTTAAAATCAACTTTAGGTTCAGCAATGGCAAAGAGAAGGGGTTTGTGAGTGTTTAAAAACCTCCTAAGTGTAGTGGAGGTGTCATTGTTAGCCACACCTTGGCAGTTCCAGTAGAGGATATTCATTTTTGATTATGTTTTGGGTTAGGACCCTTCTTTTTTTTGATTTACCAGAACCCTTCTTCTTTTGGGATCTCATACCTATTGAGAAGGAATCATATTTTTTTTTGACTCTCATCCATTTCCGAACTGTGAGAGGTGCCGGAATTTAGATCTGCATTTGGATTAGAAACAGAAACTGGAGTACTCACTGGGTCAGTACTATCCAGTGTGTGAAGTTTTTTAGTACCATGAGCAGAGGCTTGATCAAAAGAGAGCTATTTCACATCTCTAACCAGAGAAGGACTGGTCTAATTGATCTGCAAATCAGTATCATGGGCCTGGGAATGCTCAGGATGAGAATGAGTCTCAGTAAGAGACTAGACAGTTTGAAGTTCTATAGGTTTTGATAGATCAGATACCGGGCGATAGTTTTGGAACAGACCATGTTTGTCAGCAGGAGAGATGGAAACTATCCTACTGACCAAAGAGGGAGCAACTGTTTGAAAAGATTCAGTATAAGCTTCAGAAATAGGTAGTGGGGTGTGTGATATACTGTGTGCCAAATGAATCAAATCATCATTCGCAGTATGTGAGATAGAATTAACAACATGATTAACAGCATTTTCATCAAATAAAATAGAAGAATTATCCAACTTATTCTACATAAGAGCAGAAATCTGCATGTTAGAAGGGGTATTAGTCACCACCTTGTTGAAAGAGGGAGATTCCAATTTCATTATAGAGGCAGAATCAGGAGTGTGTGATGAAGTGTGAGCAGCAGTAATACCATGAGAGTCAAGATTAGCAGATTGAGACTCTATTATAGAAACTTCATAAGCCGTAGTAACACATTTAACTTCAGAATTGAAATGCACAGAGTTACCTGGATCTGCAGTGTCTCCATATTCACCAAGTGACTTGTTAGAAGCAATAGT
This sequence comes from Viscum album, assembly GCA_963277665.1. NCBI lineage: Eukaryota > Viridiplantae > Streptophyta > Magnoliopsida > Santalales > Viscaceae > Viscum > Viscum album. Next base: position 1,400,984,510 of record OY728153.1, read on the forward strand.
ATTCTCCATGGGGACTGAAGGTACAGAGGCCTCCAAGTCCCTACAATGAATCTCATTTAAAATTGATGTACCAGAGGAAGAGGCATTATTTGCACAATTGGAAAAATAAATAGGGATGTTCTTGTCTGAACTACTTCTATTACATACAACTACTGTTCCTTTCATAAGTGTTCAATGATTCTATTTAATAGATTAAAGAGTGATATTAATTTATTATAGAACAATATTAATATTTTTAATACATTATAATATCTTATTATAATGTCTTTATAACTATTTATTAATTTTTTTGTTATTTCCATTATTTGTGATGCCTTTATATCATTGTGTTTTGGTCGGTCATTATGGATTTTATTTTCAAATAGAAATAATTCTCCATAATATAGATCATATATATATTTAGATCATTTTAACAAATTATAGTAGAATTTAAACTCTTTGTTATGAGATACTAACTTTAATATCCTCAATATACTGATATGTTATTATGTTAATATCTTCAGCTAACTCCATCTCCAATATCAACAAATTATAAATGAATTATTCATTCATGTGTATGGTATACTACCACCTCACAAACTATTATAATTTGTTTTCGATCATCGTATCTCAAGACTGGTAATAATGACGAAATTAATGTATATATATGATATCTGAGATATATTTATCATTATGAAAGAATAATATATCTTTTATATTCTTACCTTCCCATGCACATAAAAATGTTAATCTCGTTTATGCGTATCTGTAAACTATCACTTCCACAAACTGATTAGATTCATTTTTAATCTACACAATACCGGAATGATGTATATATATATGTATATTTAAATTATTAATATGATAATAATAATATTATGATCTTATTATAAATATAATATTGACCTTACATTCTTTCTAAAATGATCATTGAAAAAATGAAAACGTTACTCACACATACGTACGACCTACCATATCCATGATTATAATGTTATCCATTTATCGTAATCATACATCAATGGTTTGATTTAAAAGTATAATTTATATATAAAAGTGATTATTATGGAATGAATAATATTATGGAGATAATGGACTGATGTCTACTTTGACAATTGATATCTTACAAATTTCATTTTGGGATCACATGAATAATATCAACAAAATGTAAGATATGAACATAAATAAATAACTAATTGTTATAACATGATAATAAGTTATATAAAAGGAAAAATAAACATTCAAAATGTTATCAAGAAAGTAATTAATTATCCAAATTTTACTATTCATGAAGATAACGATAGTATGTTATGAGTCAGCCTCAAGTCAAGATACTTTATCTTAAAAACCCCTTTTAAAGATATTGATCTAATTATTTTTATAAAAGGAAAAAAGAATGTTTTTTAACATATATGTCATGAACAAAAATTATCTGTTTCACACATATTTAATGTTTTAATTATTTATTTACATGATTATAATTTTATTTTCAAATAAAGTGTTCTTATTTATGAGGGTGTGACATTGTAAAAAATAAAATTTTATTTTAACGTGGGGAATTTATTATTAATTTATGAATGATTTATATTTTGTGATTATTTTTTGGTTATTTGGAATTATTTATGAGTATTGGTGGTTTCATGATAAAATGAGGGTGTGTGAGTCCACATTATCCCTCTAATACATTGGGTAATGAGATAGAGTTAACTAGTAGGGTTCTCTTAAGATATTAAGGGATTATATTGAGGTGGGTATTCCAAATACTACCATGAGGGTTATTCCCTATGTAGCTGTGATAGCTATAGTAAATGTAACTGTGATATGAAATTCCTTCCTCAAGATACATATATGATTTATGTTTATGGAGTTTTATAGGAATCATATGATTCCATGAGGTATGATAAAGAGTTTATGTTTTATGGGTGAAATGTGTAACTTTATGAAAAAAATTCCAAGGTTTATAAGTATTCATGGACTAATGGTTTATTTATTTTCTTTAGGCACCTTAATGATATTTTTGTGATCATCCCAAGTATTAATTTTTTTTTCATAGGGTATAAGTATGGGTAAAAGAAAGGATAAAGTCAATATGAATGTTATTATGATTTTTCATGATAAATAAATCCTATTTTTTTTTTAAAATTATTATATTTTGGAAGAAATGGATACTATTTTAATCATATCGACCTCATTATGAATGTGAAATGTTATGTATGCACTAATGACGTTATCATTTTAATGTGCCTGGAATGTTATGAAAATAAATGATATATTATATTTTTATAATGATAAATATATCTTTAATATCATATATAAACCTTATTTATATCATTATTATAAGTTATGGGAGACGAAGATGGAAAATAACTTATATCGGTTTGCAAGGCGATAGTACACCACACACATGAACGAAAATTATTTTCCCATTTGATGTATGTGGATATGGATTTTGGTAATGATATTAAAATAATAAAATCTCATTATACTGAGGATAATGTATTTATTATTTTATCATGGAAGAGGATGATTTGAAGGAACTGGAAGAAAAAATAAAAAACACTTAATTAAAATGAGAAATTTTCTTCGAACAACCTCCTTTCATTAACACCGTACCACCCTTATGGTGAGTGTTATGAATAATCTATGAGCTCTAGAATATGGGTATGGATTATAGGGTGGTATTATGGAAGATATTTTCCAAACCAAATAGGTTTTTATGTGTGAATAAAATATAAGAATGGGTTCCCTTTTATAGGAGAGGGGAGGGGAACTCTTGGAATTATTCAAATTATTAAATTAATATAAATTAAATTTCAAATCTAAATGGTCCCAAATAGATTTATTTTTAATATATGATTATTATGGATATAAATATATTCATAAAAAATACATTTTTTACTATTTTTTAATCCGTATCATTTGTCTTAATGCTTAATAATTTTTACCATGATATCACACAATTTACAATTTGAGTGTTAATATAATTAATATAAAATGCCCAAAGACCAATAAATGATTCATTATATCAAAGGATAATTTTGTTACTCAAGTTTATAGAGATGAAAATGTGTTATCAGATGGGATTTATAATAAAGGTGTGAATGGTAATGATTATCTTGGGATAGATCATGTGCCAAATGATCTCCTTCCTCTTTTTAGGAAGGATGACTGTAAATATTCTACTTTCATACTTGTGTATGTTTTTTACTAATATTGGGGTCTTGATTTTCTTTGAATAATCTCGGTTTGTAATTAAAAAAACTCAGTAGTGACATTTTGAAACTTATCCCAATCATTTTGATGAAAATGAGTTTATTTATAAATTTTACATTATTTAATTAGATATTTTTTATTTTAAAATATCATCGATGTTAATGTTGATGCTATTAATTATAATAATTTTTAAAAATATCATAACAAATCCATATATTAAAAAACACTATATTAAAACATACATAACATGTAAAAGGTAACTATAATATTCATGGATGACATCAATTATATCAATTTATATTTATTTTAATATTTATAATATCATTTAGTTAATTTTCTGCTTAATTTAACAAATACTACTTCATCATTATGTCACCATTTAATTTAATTATTTATTCTATAAAAATAATAAATAAATTACCATGATTCAGATAATCATTTTATATTTATAAATACTATTTATAGACAAACATATCACTTATATAACCCCATTTTAAAAATATTTTACTTATTAAAAACAATGGTGTGACAAAATTGAGTTCTCTTTGAATATAATAATTTAAATAGAATTCTCTCATCCAAGTATATTCAAAAGGTTATAATCTCAGACTAAGGATTATTTATTTTCAAAAATAAACTCATACAATAAAATTAGGACATCTTGAGGGTAATTTTATAATATTGTAATATGATTTTTACCTTAAATTATCTTATTTACCCTTAACCATGGTGGAAAACAATATTACTAATGCCATTATTCATAATGTATAAAAATAAAAGAGATATATTTTATAAAATTTTACCTTATTATTCCAAATAATAAATCTATTTTTCAAAATTAAAAAACAAATAAATTTCATTAATTAATTAAAAATTAATCTCATTGAGGGAACGAGAAAATGAGTTTTTAAAGTAAATTTTTTTAAAAGATTGAAATGTTTTTATATCCAAATTCAGTGTAAAATTGAATCTAATGATGTAAATTTGTTTAAATGATAAAAAATTACCTGATTATATTTTAAAACCATTCAAAAATATAATTCAACACTATAAATAAATTTTTTGAAAAAGTAATTTTCAATTAAAATGCATTATTGTTTTCACTATTCATCGAAAATTTAATATTATTAGAAAAACACCAAAAAATAAACTAAATTAAATTTTAATATAATGATTTAAATTAATAAGTTTATATTTTCCAATATAATTTATAAAAGTGAAAAAACATGATTTAAAACATGTGCGCCATCAAAAGGCGGTAAAAATAACTTTTTAGAGAAATACTTATTTTATTTTTAAAATAGGATATATTGTTATATCATATCTAGGAAACATATAAGATGAATTTTATACATTAAATTAAATATATTATATATATATATAATCAACAGACAGATTTATTAATGTAATGATATAAAACACACTTGTGCACATTTAAATAATTTTATAGAAAAAATATTTCCTATTATTAAAAAAATTGGTTTTACATTCATTTTTAATTAATTCTTAATCAAAAATTTAAATATACATTCCAATGTAAACCATATTTTAATATTTCAATTAATAATTTTCATTCCTGATATTCTAATGGCTAGTATATAAATGTAATATTTAAATAATAATATATAGTTTTCGTTTATGCTCGATGTGGCATATCATTTACGCTATGGAACATATTTTTTCTTTATTAAAATATTGGTTGTTACATTATCTCCCCCTTCAATAAATTTCACCATCATAATCTAAAATTGGGATAAAAAAACTAGGTGTTTGACTTTTCAAAATATCTTTATTGAAATCCCACATCTAAAAAAGGATTAATGATACATCCACTTAAAAATAAAGAATGGGAAGTATGAAGGTCACTTGAAATAACACAAAAAAGTGCTACATGTAGGAAAAATTGATATAGAATAAAAAAAATAACCATCAAGTTTTGATGGAGAGTGATAGAGAACATAATAATGAGAAAATTAACAATCAGAAAACCATAAATCTTTGATGGGTTAAAATGTCATTGATTTCATATAAAGAAACATACACAGATAAATTTTTTTACTTCAAAATAATTTTCGTTGGGCTGAGGAATTATTTTAGTACTTAGACTAATAAAAAACAAAATATACTTATGTGACAAGTAGAGTTTCATATATTAATAAAATATCACCACATCGAAACGATGAGTATTCAAGATTAATTTTTCATGTTTGAATCTCTAGAATCAAATTCAATAGAATAAATAATCAAAAAAATGTTTACTATCTATTTCTCCTATATTTAAACATTAACCAAAACCAGAATGGATAGGATAATATAAGACAAATAATAGACCATTTCATGATATAAAACTACTTTTAATATCTATAATTCAACAGTGACACCCAATGTTCAACTCAGATCATTCAAAAAAGGACAATCCTTAAAATTACTCAAAAATATTATATACTATGATTGAAACCTGAAAATAAAGAATATGTGATCACATAATCTTTCAAGATAAATGTTAAAAATTATCTCCAAATAAAATCAATCACTATTAATGTCTCATACCAAAAATAAAATTTTCTAAATCACATAATCTCTATGATATGCTAATTATTTCCATAAATAACCGAAACCAAAATATGTACACAATAAAATCATAGATTCTTCTAAAATATAATTCAAATTTTATTCCTAAAATAAAATTACATAGTATTATGTTTACCTTGATCACATAGGATTCCCACAATAGTGAACGTCTCCTAAAATAACATTTTTCACTTAATCACCAAATAAATTTTCAATACCATGTAAATATATTCTATAACATATATGTTACCAAAATAAAATTATTCATCATCCTTAAAATCATTTAACAAAAAAGAAAAATTCATACAATCTACAACTTCATGTAGGATAGCTGCAGGCAATGCACCCTTATCACCCTTAGGTTGTGGGTTTGATTCTTAAGGCCCTACCAAACATAATGGGTTGTCACACATCTTGTGGGGTTTCCCTTTTTTTAAAACTATATAATTCTTATAACATTACCAAAATAAGATAAAATCCTAAAATAACCATAACTTGTTTTAAGCTAAATGGTTATATTATACCTTTCATTTTTATCCCAACATGTAATAACCCACAATTTCCTCAAAAATAAAGATCATATAATCCCTAAATCTTATCCAAACCATTATAATTATGTCCACAAGAAAATATAATTATTCCTCAAATAAAATTTTCACATGACATAATTATGGGTTACATATAACACAAAAAAAATTGTTTTTCCAAATTACTCACATAATTAGAATAGTATTAACAATTTTAAACATTTCATAATCCTAAAATATACCACAACTCTTAACTCCCATATATTTAGACATATTAGTCATTTGAAATTCATCATGATCCATTAAACATGATTTTCTATCTTATTATTTAATACTTATTTTCTAAAAAAAAGAACATGAATCATGTCTTAAGATTCAATAATTTCAAAACATTAGACAAGAAATAATCCACAACTTTTTTATTTCATTTTTATTTTCATCATCTTCAATTTTAATAGAATTAGGTATTTCTAAACATATAATTTTATAGTCCTTTTGATACAATTTTTGAAGCTTCATCATAAGAAATTGATTTTCATAATGACCATACTCCCCACAATTTAAAAATTAAATTGATAACTAGGGAAGATATTTTTTATCATTCATGGATTCAGCTTAAATATTCTTTTTTTACTTGGAATTTTATTGCTTTTTGACCTCCATTACCGTATCTAAATCATCTTCCCGTCCTATTTAGAAAATTTCCTTGGTGTTTCCTTCCACATCATTTACACATATGTCCTTGAATATATTTACATTTATGACCATTTTTACGTAAACAGCCACATGGATTCATTTATCTCATATATGATGCATTGTAAAACTCATAAACTATTAAGTGGTAAATCATTACTCTTTATAGTTGGTTTAGAATAACCACAAGAGTTCTCATTGCTGCTCCCATTTCATTCGGTTGATTATTCATAGAATCACCACATTTCCTTCACACCCATTGTTACATTGGTTCTTTTTAGATCCATCCATTTACTAAAACCAAAAAGGTTAGTGTGATTATATCAATAAAATCATTATATTCCATCTTAAGAATAATATAAACACTAATATATCCTTATTCATGTTATCTCAAACTCATTAAATTTATCTAAAATAACTATTACTCTCACTTCCTTGTTTACTTTTTTTGTTATATAAAACTTTTAAATTATACTTAAATAAAACCCTAATATATAATTTTATCTAAAACAAACTTTTATACCAACTATAATAACCCAACCTTGAACATTACACGGTCTTGAGTTTTAGTCAAAAAATTACTTTCTTTCACATTAAGGATCTTTTAATGTTTATAATTTTTGATAATTAGGTAATAATTCGTACATAACATTTCACATATATAAAAATTGGATACAAATTAAATAGTATCCACTTATTTGAAAATATAAAACTTTTAAAATAAAACATTATTTCTTTTTCATGAAAAATCATCATAACATTCATCTTGACTTCCTACTTTCTTTAAACCATCCTAATACCTTCTAAAACATATCTTAATATTTGATATGAGAACAAAAAATCACAGTAATGGTTACAAAAATAAATAAATAAACCATTAATCCATGAATACTTATAAACCCATGAATTTTTTTTACACAATTATACTTTTCGCCAAAAAAAAATAAAATATTCAGATTACCTCATGAAATCATAAGATTCCTATAAAACTCCATTATAAATATAAATCATAAAGGTATCTTGCAGAAAAATTCAATATCACTCTTAAATTTACTATAAATATCATGGTTTCATAGGGAATAACCCTCATCGTTACCTTTAAAATAACCACCACCATATATTCCCTTAATCTATTAGAAGAAACCCTACCAGTTAACTCTGTCTCATTACCCAATTCATTAGAGATCTATAACGGGCTCACCTACCCATGGTTTATCATGGAACCAACTGTACTCATAAAAAATTCCCAAGAAATAAAACATAAGAACATCAAAAAAAATCATGCATAATAGAATATTAACATTCCATCTTTGAAATCAATTTTCATTTTTCAAAGTTGTGCACTAGAAAATGAAAATATATTATTTGAAAATAAAATTGTCAAATTGTTAATGAATCATCAAAATATTAATTTTTCTTGAAAGTGGGATATTATAGTCATTCTTTCTATATTAAAAAAAAAGTATTTTTGGATTTTCTAAAAATGTTAAAAAAGTAACATTAAAAGAGGTTTTTAAAATAAAGTCCCTTATCTTGAGTATGACTCATCATGTACAATATTTATATTCCTTAATAATAAAATTTTATTAATTATTTACTTTTTTGAGAATATTTTTAAAATTTTTATTCCTTTTATATAATTTATTATCATGTTATAACAGTTACATAAGTATTTATTCTCATGTAATATGTTTTATCGATATCCAGTACATGAGTCCAAAATGAATTCGGAAAGATGTCAAAAGTCAACGTGTTCATTAGTCCATAATATCCATAATATTATTCTTGACATAAAAGTAAATTGAATACATAAATTATATATTTAAATCAAACCATTTTTGTATTTTTATGAAAAATGAACAATGTTATAATCATGGAGACGGTAGGTTGTATGTAAGCATGAGTAACGTTTCCATTTTTCATTAATCATTTTGGAAAGAAGGTATGAATTATTTTATCCTTTTATAATTATCATAATATCACAAATATCGTATTAATAATTTAAATATACTTATATATATATATATCATCCATGTGATGTGGTGATGAAAGACGAATCAATCGCTTCATAGTGGTGATAGTTTATATATATGCACGAAATAAATTATCATTTTTATGTGAATGGAAAGGTATGAATGTAAATGATATATTGTTAATTAATAATAATAAATATGTCATGATCATCATATATTAAAATTAATTCCTCTATTATAACTAGTATTAAGTGACGGTGATGGAAACCAAATTATATCAGTTTGGGAGGTGGTAGACTATTGTACGCACACAGTATTAATAAATTTACCATTTGATGGATATAATATTTGATTTAGATGATGATATTAATTTAATAACATCTCATTTTATTTATTATACTAGATTTTATATTTCATCATAGTTGATGAATATTTTAAGGATGTGGAAGAAGAAATAAAACATAAATACTTAATTAAAAACGATGCCACTTCCTTAGATGATCTCCTTTGATTAACCACATAACACTTTTAAGAAGGGTGTTATTCCTAAAATAGGGCCTGTAGAATGTAAATAGGGATTATATGAGGTAATTTGGGTAGATATTGTATAAAATAAATAGGTTTTTATTCATGGGAAATTTAGAATAATGGGTTCCCTTTTATAAGAGAGGGGAGATGCACTCTTAGAATTCTTCAAAATATTAAATTAATATTAATTAATTTTATAATTAAAATTGTACCAAAATAATTTAGTTAGAACATATGAAAATCATGTGTATAAATACATCAATATAATGAAAATTATACATGTTTTACTATTTTTTAAATCCTTATCATTTTATTTTAACCCTTATTAATTCTTACCGTGATATCATGTAATTTACACTTTGAGGGATAATATAATTACTATAAAATAAAAAAAAGTCCAATAAATGAGAAATTTATGAAATTTTAAAAAATATAACAATCATTTGGTCAAAATTCAGATTTTATAAATTATTTATAATTTCATAAGATATTATTTATTTTAAAATATCATTATTGTAAATTTTGATACTATTCATTATTTGAATTTTTAAAATTATCATAACAACTTGATATATTTGAAAAAACATTATCAAACCATCTACATAATTTAAATTTTTTCCATTAAATTATTGTATGACATCAATTATATCAAATTATAGTAATTTTAATATTTTTAGTAAAATTTATTTGATTCTTTCATTAATTAAGAAATTACTGCATCATTATTATGTCACCATTTAATTTAATTTTTATTCTAAAAAATTAAAATTAACTACCATGATGTTGGTAATAATTTTAGATTTATAAATACTATTTATAGGAAAATTTATCTCTAATATAACCCCATATTAAAAAATATTTTACCTATTAAAAACAAAAGTGTGGAAAAATTGACTTTTCTTTGAAGAAAATACTATGAATGTTTTAGAGTCATACAAGTGATTCCAAGAGATCAAAAAACCGTCCCAATAATTATTTTGGTTGAATTAAACTAATCCAAAAAATTTAGGACAATTTTTAGAGCAATTTTATATTTTTTACAGTATTTGTTTATATTTAATTATCAAATTTACTCATAACAATGGTAATAAAAAATTATTATTAAGTTACTATTCACAATGTCAAAAAAAGGGACCTATTTACTAAATATGGAAATTATGATTCCAAATATGGAATACATTTTTATAAATTGAAAACATAGAATTGGAATAAATAAATTAATAATTAATTCTGTTGACCCAACGAGAAAATGAATTTTAAAGTTAAAACGTTCAAAAGTTCACAATGTTTTAATATCCAATATAGATTTCAAATTAATTTCAATTAAATTAATTGAATTAATGGATAATAAAATGATCTTGGTATATTTAATAACATCAAAAATTTTAATTTAACACTTTAAATAAGTGTGATAAAAAATTAGTTTTAAATTAAAATTCTTTATTTCATCACTATTCATCATAACAAGAATCTTATCCGAAAAATAAAAAATTTAAACCAAAATAAATTTCAATAATATTATTTCAAATATGATGTTTATTTTTTTAATTTTTTCTTATAAAATATTCAAAAAATATATTTAAAACAAGTGTTCCATCAAAAGATTACAAAACTGTCTTTTTTGAAAAATAAATCTTTTATATGTAAAATTGAATTTGTTCTAATATTATGTATATAAAACATATAAGACGAATTTTAAATATTATATTAAAGATATTATATATATATTATTAATATAATCCATCAAGAGTGATTTTACTATTTATTAGTATAAAACACACTTGTGCACATTTAAAAAGTTTTTCAGAAAAGCATTTCCTTTTATTTTAAAAAGGGGTTTATTAACATTTATAATTAATTGGTCACCAAATAATTAATCATACATCCATGTGTTTACCATATTATCATAATTCTGTTAATCATGTTCTTTCTAGATATTCTAACAGCTATGGGATAATTACCGTTTGAAATAATTATATTTATTTTTTCATTTAAGATCGATGTAGTGTATCATGTATGCTATCGAACATAGTGTTTTATTTTAAAAAATGATGTTACATCCACATATTTAATAATTTTCCCATTCAATTTTATATTGGGATTGAATAATAAGTGTTTAATTTTTCAAAATACCTTTATTGAAATCCCACATCAGAACAACAGTTCAAAAAGCTTACACTTTAAAAGAAAGAAAGGGAAGTACGAAGGTCACTTAAGATAACACATACTAGGGTTCTATATAAGAAAAAAAGAATATGGAAGACAATCTAACTATCATGTTATGATGGAGTTTGATAGAGAACATGGTCATGAGAATGTTAAAAATCACAAAATCATAAATTTGTGATGGGTTAAAAAGTCATTGATTTCTTAGTATGAAAAGTAAATAGATAAGATTTTTTAAGATCCTTTTCACAGAGTTGAGGAAATAATTTAAATACTAGATTAATAGAAAAATGCTTAAGTGAAATGTTAAATTTCATCCTTTTATCAATTTCAAATAAAAATGAAACTTTTTCTCCTAGTGATGTGTATTAAAGTTGAATTTTTCAGGCCTAAAAAACTAGCATAAACTTATAGAGAATCACATAATCCACAAAAGATTTAAAATTTATTTCCCCTATATTTAGACCTTACCAAAACCAAATTGTTTAGTATAAAATCATAAAATTACTCAAAAATAATAAACCAATGTGTGATGAAAAACTTCTTTTAATCTTTAAAATTCAATAGTAATACCCAAAGTTCAACATTAACCATTCAATAAATAAATGTCCATAAAATTCGTCAAATTAATATAAAATATCTTTGAAACCCAAAATTCCGGAGGATTTTATCACATAATCATCCTAGATAAGTTTTAAGAAATATATCCAAATAAAATAAATTAATTATTCAGTATAATTCAAAAAAATTAATTTCCATAATAACATATTCTCCAAGATAGTTTAATTATTTCTATAAATAAATTAATTAATAATGCTGACACTATATTTAATAAGGGACAAAAAAATATTATAAAGAGATCCTTGAATATATTAATGTATAAAATAATCTTAATATAAGCTATGAGACCCATCCCAATGTACCTATGTGTATACTACATGCATGCCCAAGGGTCTGCGAAGCTCCTTCTAGTGTATCCTAGAAGGCTCAGCCCCCCTATGCCAAAAACCTATGTGGGATAGCTATGCTGAATACCTATGAGGGAAAGATACACTGAGAACCTATGCAACCTATTAACCATTCCAACCATACATGGTACAACTACAATGAGGACCTATGCTAACAAGTTCCTTTGACCAGGTCCCCTATTTGTTTATAAATAGAACCCTCATGCTCATCTTTTCAACAACTAAAAAATTACAAGAACCTCTGGAGCTCTCACCGCATAACACCTTCATCCAGATCCCCCTAAATTTCCCAGGTAACTCTCTAAAACATGATAGAATATATAATTAAGGGGATGAGTAAGATCAAATTCCCTATAGGGTCTAAAATATAAGATAAATATTATAGGATCCTACTTCTATAAGAATAAGTCACCTATGTGAGACTCGTCCCTTACAAAAGGGCTTACAAGAGAATCTCTCAAGGACACCAGAGGAATCTAAGTGTGTTTAGGTTAACGCCACACCCAATTGTTGTCACCCTAATGGTTTATTACCCGAGGAGTATTCATCTTGAGAAACCATTTTATGCATACATGAATCTATTTTATTTCCTCTTAGGCCTAACGGGGCACACCTACAACGAACACATATGCCCATGACCTATTCGAGTCATCATTTTATCCCTTTTCCAGAGCTACCTATGGAAGATATCCTCTTTCCTTGGTTCCCATGTATGAAATAGACCGGGATGAAACCTCCACCAAGACCTCTTGGCTTACAAAAAAATTGGGGAAGGCATTCCAGAGTGTCTCCCATTTAAATTTTTATTTCTACGGTCAATGTTTTCTTGTAATTTTCCTACAAAAGGGTTTGGATCATGGGGAATATATATATTTTTATATCTATGGTCATGGGTAGACTTACCCCAGGGAAAATGTTGAGGAGTTCCCGATCTAGAAGATTATGGTTTGGACCATGTCCGACCCTTCTCGTCTCTGAGACTCATAGAATACAGTTCCCAGTAAGGAGGGTAAGGATCAAATATGATTTTATATTCAATAGGGAATCATATCCTCATCCAGCTATGAAACAAATGATATAGAATCCATCCTAGTGTAGGCCCCTAGCCTTTCCTGTGGGAGGTTGTGGTCTTTCTCCTCACCACCTCCATGTTCTTCACATTTATTCTTTATATACCTTGGAATATTTTCCAAGGTATGATGAAGATAGGGAAGTGTTATAGTCCAGATCTCTTCCATCGTATCCCTAACCTATTTTAATGTAACCCTAACCTCTTCCACCAATGAAGGATAAAAATTGTGTGGTTTATAAAATCATCCACTTCCTCTTGTTTCTCATACCAAGCATGACTCATGTGGGATTATAAGCCAGTGATGATCATGACACCCACATAATCCACATAAAGGACTGAACCATGAGAACCTGGATTCCTATTTTTAAGGATACATAGGAAGCTAACCTGATCCTTCATATCAATATACAAACTCCTTAGGAATAATCCTAAATCATAATTCCCTTAATCCAGGTATCCTCCTCAAGAATATACGCCTAGTTAAGCCCCCCAAATCACAATGAGTTAAAACATCCCTCATGGTCCCTCCATGATGGGTATCCATCTTCAGATTAATACCCAAACTATCACCTAAAATGGACCATACTCCCCTGTCATACATACCCTTGATGGAATCTATAGGCATGGGTCCTCACCACTGAATTAGGTTTGCTTTGATTCCTATTCAAATAGGATATTTAGGAATCCTCTCCGAGGATTAAATTCAACTCCTAATCCAACCTTGTTATTCTAGTCCATATCCCATGTAGGGTCTAATTAAACATGGAAACTCATATCCATTCAATGTTCCTTGGGATGTTTCAGCATAATTGTCACACTAAAAAAATTTACTAGTCACCTTTCACTTAGATGTTCTTGCCACACAATGTTAAACTTTATAGTTGGGTCTTCATCACAAGAACTTAAAAGGTATGATGTGCCCAATTATGTGGCACAAAACTGTGTGGGTTTTGATCCTTTTCCCAAGGATACATAAGAACCCCATTTATGTGTTCAATACCAATATAAAACAATTCAAATCTCCTGAATGATGATAACTTCCTAACTGACCTTTGTCTACCTAGATGATAATAAATTCCAGAGTGACCTTCTCTACTCAGATAGAAATAAACTCTAGAGTACCCCACTAGGTGGATAAAAAACTATCATCATCGTAATAATGAAAAAATATCTCTATGTAGTATATGAGAGGATTCCATTGATGGATAACCTCTAATACATACAGATATCTTCATCTATGGAGAACCTCAAATACATTTAGTTGATTATGAATTCCAAACATGATGATAAATGTTTTTTTTAATTTTAGATGACACATATCATATGTGGTGATTAATGAAGGACTCATGAACATATATTAAATATATAATAGAGTACCATAGTTGGTAATAATCCCACCCAAAAGGGTGTCAAGGGATCGACCTCCCATCCTCTCGACCAATGTTAGGTCTTAATCATCGTAGGTAAAAAAACCTAATGAGTGTTGGCCTTTGGAAAGAAAGTCCCCATGGATATAGAACCATTGAGTGTTTCTAGTTCCACAAAAAAACCCATTGGAAACCAATTGTAAATAAAAAACCATAATGGGGCATGAAATTTGAGGGAAACAAAAGAATGATGAACCCTACATGAATCCTTAACCAAAATGATAGTATCACCTTCCTATCAGGCCCCTTATACATTCAATAAAAGATGTCCATACAAGGAAATCAATCACGCATGTGTTCATCCAAAAAAATATGATTTTATAATATGGTTTTCATGATTATGTCTGTTATATATCCTCAAGAACTCGTTTACTAAACTCCCTTCAATTCAATGGCATCCTTTATGTTTTAACCAATTAATGCCCTGACTGATACTCCTGGTATATTATTATCCGCACGAAGGATGCCATCACCATATCTGATTCTTCAATTCTTGTCCTAACTGATTTGATAGCATTGTCAACACAGTACCTTCCCAACCATAGAGGCTGAATGATAGGACCTCCATCTCAACAATCACCCCCAATCTCCTGTCCAGCAATGACTGATGGTCCTAAAGCAGACAGTGCTGACTGATGTCTTAAACTTTTTCAGGAGATTATTCCCATAATATAACAACCAGTCCCTCCCATTTTTTTGGGAGGTGGATCTAGAGTCCCCCCTACGACCTCATCCCGAAGATATAGGGGTCCTTCTCAAGGGATCCTTCCTATAATTTCCATCACGAATGCCATGCAGCAGTTAACTCTCAACATGATGAGGGTGTCACCTTCAACTTTCCTGCCCAGGTTCCTCATATCTGGGGATGCAAGATGGACCTTCGGTTATGATAATCAGCCAACGGTTAGTATGTTAACACCTTTTAACCCTCTAGAGTATCCCACCAACCCAGTTTGGGGGAATAAAGTGAGCATGCACATACACCCATTCAACTTCATTTAGGTATCCAACTAATTCAGTTGACATCATTCAAAGAAACTTTCCAACCATATACAGTGAAAATCAGAAAGAGAGAACATACACCTTTCTGCACCCACCAATCATTCTAGCATATTTGTCTAACATCAATAAAAGAAGTTCATTGACCATGTTTTATGGAAAATAGTGAGTATGCGCACACACCTTATAGTATCCACCAAGACTTCAAGCAACCTAATCTGGTAGAACACAGAGAAGTCAGTTGGAAAATCCAGAAGACAAGCAGGGTGCATACTCAACTCTCTACCTCCACACACAAGTACTGTTAGTATCCATTGACATGATAGGGAGGAAAAGAGCTTGCACATAAACCTACACCCTATAAATAATTGGAATATATCCCTATTTGTTTCACTAAAGTCACCAAGAAAATATTGGTAATGGGGAACAGATATATTCAAATTCCTACCCGCATCTTACATACTTGTAAGGATATCATCATGGTGATGATAGTAGTGACTGAGGGAAGGACACCTAACTATTTCCCAACAAATAGAGTGTCTCATCAGCATAACACCCTAGATTAGTATGGCATCCCTCCTTTTTATTATATATCTTTTCATTACATTTTACAAACAAAGGATCTTTAAAGTTTAGTGTCTTGGAAATCAGGAACATAATACACGAAAATAACATAAAAAATTCTTCTAATAAACTTTTAAGGCTTCATCATAGATTCATATTAAGTACAATTACTGCATCTTATAACCTGGAGACATACATCAAAGTAAAGGGTGAGCAGAAGGCCCAGTAAGGAAAGCAGGGGAATCAATTTACTTGTGATATAAAAAAACTTGATAAAAACATAAAGGCAGGAGAAATGGAAGTATAGGAATATCATAAAGAAAAGAACTTGAAACACAACTTGCATATGTGTCTACAAAAATTCATTTAGACATTCATGAACATATCACCAAGGTACAACCCTGAGGTGTCATAAAAATTACCATGGTTATTCACCAAGGTATCGTGAAACTTGTCATCTATAGAGATTAAATTCTTTACCCAATGAATTTAAGCGCTATCAGGGTGCACCCATAATATGTCTTTAATTTCATATGATCCACATATATCATAATAAAAAATTTCATAAATAACCCATAGAGAATATAAGACATGGGTTTCTTTTCAAAGTCATGACATTTTAAAAGTTCATAAAAATAAGATCATTATGTCATTTATAACGCATGGAAAGGGAGTGAGGGTTATATGTATGTCAATTACAGAATAAATTATATCATATTTATATATTTATTAACAGCCATTGAAGCAAAATAGTTCTGGTTATTCACATAAATAAAATAAGATAATTTCTGGAGAGAAAGAGATAGAAATTTTGAGGTGAAATTTCTGCAGCATAACGACTATATAACATGGTTTTAGAAAACATTGAAAAGAGAGGGGAAAAGGGTAAAAAACTCATAAATAATTCATAATATAGTATGAGTACATAATAAGATCGTGTTATGGATATTTTAATGAAACACCACATGAAAAGGAAACATGAAGTAAAAGAGAAGATGCGATTTCTTTTATGAGAAATTTGACAATCTAACGACGTCACTTAAAAATTTAGAAAACAAATTGATGAGAGAAAAAAGGGTCTCTCAACAATTAGAAATAAAATATAAAGTAATTATAACATATAATAACATACGCTCAACATAAATATATGGAAAATAGAAGACACACCATAAAGGAAGTCATGGCTTAAAAGAGGAGGGTGAAAGATTCCCTTACCTTGAAGAGTAACTTTGAAAGCTTGAAGATGGGGACCTTGGGAGGATTGAGGGAACCTTGAAAGGATTATATAGAGAGGGAGGAAGAGTTTTTATGAACTTAAAAGGATTTTAGTGAAGTGTAAGTGGGAGCTTGGGTGGGTTTATATAGGAGAGGAGAGGGAATTGTTTATTATTTTGGTTTAGGACACCTCACATTAAACTAAACAAAAACAAAAACCAGCCCATGGTTTTGGCTCATGGTTTCTGCCAAAGGGGAGTGGAAAACAATATTTTATAAGTTAAATGACCGAAAATCTTAAAATAATAGGGTTGCTTATGTGGAGGTGAGTCACACTCTCAAGGAAAACAATTTAAAAAGACAAAATGTTATATTAGTCTTGGAGGGTCCACTAAAGCTTTGAAAAATAAATAAAAAAACTGAAAATCACATTATTTTAATGGTAAAACATATATTGGCCGAACATTAAGTTTATAGTATTTTATTACATCACTATTGGGTCATTATTATGTCATAAAACACATTATATATTTATATGGTATTTAATTTTTACCCAAAAAGTTTATTGTCTCAGAAAATTATGAAAAATTCACCGTTGGATAATTTGGACATACCGATTCCAAACATAATATTCATTTTATCTAAATAATTTTCTAAATATGTTAATTTTCAATTTTAGAATAAAAACTGACATTTATAAAAAAGTCATGGGTTTTGACACAAATGGCTTTCAAACCTTAAAAAAAATTACAATTGAATTCATAAAATTATATGATAATTTATATTTAAAAAGAATTATTTTAATAATAATAAAAATATTTCATTAAAATATTATTTAATTCAAAAATCTATTAATTCATCAAAATAGATTTCTTAGTTAAATATTTAACTAAAAATACTATTTGTTCTTTAAAATCTATTTACAAAGTAACAATAACAAAATTAAAGTAAATTCATTATTATATACAAAAATAATGTACATAGTCATAGTACTAGAGTCTTGTTATATAACCACTTAAAACACCTGCATAAGTCCTTAGGGTAAGGTGTGTGGTGGTGACAGATTCTTGGGGTGGCTCAGATAACATCACTCGAGTGGTAATCTCTATCAACTTCCACTTCTCCCGTAGGCGGTTCCGCTCGAGCTTAACGTATTCAAGCTCGGCATGGGCTTGGTCAAGAGAAAATCCAAAAGACGTAACCTCCCTTCTGAGATATATTAAATGGGATTCATATGGGGCAAGTCTACTAGATGAGGCAATCGCTTCCTTTGTCCAAGTAAAAAGAATTTGTTAAATCCCTATATTTATACTAATCATGTGATCACTGTTCAACAACTATATTAACAATGGTCATAATTATTAATGGTATTTTAAAATCCAAAAACATAAAACAAAAGAAGTGAATATTTTGTATAACCATTTCACATATTAAGGCATTTAATTAGATCAAGAGGGATTTTCATTAACAAAAGTTTGGGCCGTTACAAGTAGACACACACCTCTACTCCCATCCAGGGGGGTCATAGAAAAAACTCTCCCATAATATATATAAAGCAGGATCGGGAATATATACCCACTTTAAATGGAGGTAATTGGACTATTCCAATATCCACTCTAAAAAAGTCATAAAAATCTACCCATGATAACCACTTATCCTAGTAGGTGATCCTAATCACACATTAATACTTATCTAAGAAGAAGTATCACCAATGACAATTAGAAAATCAACAGCCAATCTATGATTATTATTCACTTTACACATGAGTTCTTGAACTCATTATACATTTATCTATCATAGCTGGAGATCATAAACTCCCATTACAAAATTAAGGGAGCAGTAGCAGTAACTCTAAAGGTCATAATTGGAAACTTCATTATGAAATATTTATTCATGGAAAAAATTCGGTCAATCTTGAGAGCCTATTTCTTGATGAGAGCCACAATAATACTCTGTGTGTCTAGAAGACCAAGGATAAAGATGGTTTTCCCCATTCTGTAATCCACCATGATTGTCCTCCCCAAGATGGAGATCACTATGAATTTTCCAAAGCATTGATTTTATTTTTCAAAATAATTATCTAATTAAAAATGCAGTGATTATAAATCATTCTTATCGTGAGGCTCTTGAAAATAAAATTCAATTCAGGTTTGATGCCTTATCACTGATAGGTGAAATCCTTTCTCAATTGGAAGACAACTGATGGTGATAGTCATTCACCAAACTACCCATAGGCTATCTTCCTTCAAACATAGAAGAGGTAATCCCAACCAATCCCATTGCTTATGGTAAAACAATAGAGAATCATACAATCTAGTTAGACAAGGTTAAGGAACCTCTTGTAAAAAATGAAGAATATCTAGTAAACAAGTGGAAACAACTAGCAAGAGACAACATACTGGTCATGTTTTGTTCTATATCTACCTCTCAATACAACATTTAAGTGGTTTTGGCATAAAATTGTATATATGAAATGCACCTCAACATATGGAAAACTCTTCATCACGTAAAAGCAATGATATTACCTAATAATGACTATAAGAATCATGTCAATGTAATAGAAGGGTTGGAGCGCCTAATTGACTTGGCATCTCTCATTCCTTCCCAATATCCAAAGATCAAGAAGAATCAAGGATCCATCAATGTGCATGTCTTGATGCTTTAATGAGATTGCAAAAGCTTATCGCATACACCCCCTATGGTGTTCACATCAGAGGATGGGGTATACATAGAGAATTTCATTTCACTATGTTATCATGCTAGCACAACCCTCCAAATGAGGAATTATGTTATGTCATCTCCATAGGATGGATACAAAAGATGAAAACTATTTCTGAATGAAGATTTGACCAGTAAGAACATGCATCAACTGACTTTCGCCAATATCAGGCCATAAGAGAGTAGGTTGTGGAGATAATTTTACATCAAATATTTTAGAACATTGAGAAGGAATACCACTTAAAGGATGCCATATTTCATATTAAAAAATGTCATAAATAGCATAATGGCCTTCCGAAATGGATTATCTATGTGAGTGCCGGATAATGCCCTAAATATACGTTTGTACTAGATTCAAAAAAATCAGAAGAGTAGTTTCATTAATATTAGCTATAGTAGTTTGGGAACAACCCCATCCCATAGGGCTATGGGATTTCATATCCCAACACTTGGGATTAGTCAACCAGGCTCGAAGGGTTGTGAAAATAGAACCCAAACAGACCCATCCCTTAGAGCTGGGGGATTGTTCACCTCAACAATCCCCTCCTCAGTGGGAACCAGTCTTCTCCAAATTAAGGAATATTTCATAGTGTGAATCCTATAAATTTTTCCCATATTGTGATTGGGTAAATTCAAATGGAGAATGTAAAATTGAACTCTTTGGGAATTCCCTTTGGGTAACTATCCATAAATCAAATCCCAGGGAACTAATAAAGAATAGGTTAACATTTCATTTATGGCATAGAAGAAGGTGATATTTCATAAATTCCAATGGAATTTATATGATGCACCATGCATATGTGAATGTAATTAATGATATCATTGAATACCCACCAGAACAGAATAATGATTAAAAGGATTTTGAAGAAGAAGTTATTTTTTCATGAGACGGTTTACACTGAAATGAACATAGGAGGTGTGCCTACATAAAACTATAAGATCACCAAAAATATAGGTAGTCCCTTAAACAATCCTCTTTTACATCCTTGAAAGGCACCCAATAAGGGAAGAGGTAAGGGTTATACCACATCTCAAATCCCCCCTAGAGAAGGTCAACCCTTTTCCATTGAGGAAATATTTTCTCAACAAGAGAAGGAAATGAGATACTTGATAATACTCAACACAGAGTTACTCCAAGGAAGTATTAATTCATGATATTCTTCAGGACATGACCCTCAACTCACACTTCTAGTGGGTGAACCTCAAAAAAGAGAGTTTTCCGTAACAACTGAAGTAGAGATAGAACGTCCACTCGATGTGGGACATTAAAAAATATATATTTAAATCTCACAATATAAAATAATGAATTCCCTTTATTAGGTAGACATCCAAAACATGGTTAGACATATATTTATAGGAATTCCCTTATTGGTTACCCACAACAGATACCAGCGGTGCCACCACCAGTGGTCTTTCTAGTCTCTACCCCCATTCAGGCTGTAGCAGCTTCAAAACATCTAGTCTGAGCTCAACCAAAAAATCCTAGAATTTTTATAAACACCACTAAGTCATTGATGTCTATATTGTAAGATATGGAAAGACGAAATGTGTCATTAAATCCAGAAAATAATGATTACACCGATTGGGTAGATCTGAATCCTCCCTCTCCAAACTTTGGGAATCCTACATTTCTGATTTTTAATGGATTAGGATATCCAGAGAAGCTGATGCGTTGCATTTCTCACTGCAATCCCATAATGGGAACCCTTGAATAATAGTAAGTAATAAACTCATATTCTTTGTGCAATCATTGCAGGAGCTAGCCTTTGTATGGTATATGAGTTTGCAGTCCCAATCAATCGCTAGATGCGAATATATCCATTATAAGTTTCTCTTATAGTTAAAATCAAAAATATAAAATAAAAAATTCTTTGATTTCATAAATATTAATAAAATTGAGAATAAAAGAGTTTCATACTTCATTTCTCTATGGGATGGATTGAATTACTCCTTGAACATACCACTCTCTCAAGAAGAGCTATTTCTTATCTGTGAAATAAATATCTACGATGAGTTGCACACACGATTGATCCCTATGAAATACAAAATTGGTTTTAAAGATCTAATAGAAATTTCTCCACATGTGGAAAATGCCATAACAGAGACCAAATATAAGCCCTGTGTAATTCTATCATCTCCAGGAAGGAGAACAGGAAAGGTAGAGGCCACTATAGTTACAATTAAGTATCCCCCATATACCCACTCTTAACATAATGACTACATCTAACTATAGGTCTCTACCTCTTTAGAATTTATAGAAATGACCACCTCATCCATATGATCAAAGAGATTAGAGGCGGAGAATGTACGAGGAGTTGAAACACATGGTCAATTCATTTCATAATGACCAATTCCATGGATACTTTATCTCAACTTTGGAAAAAAACTTAGTCCATTTTCCAAATCCAATAAGCCTAGAAAAGGCAATAATGATCTTCTAATCTATTTCTACTTTTATCAAATATTGGGGAATCCCATCCATGGGTGTTTTTTTCAATGACCACCTAGAATAGATGGTGGATTATGGGAAAGTGAAACAAAAAAACTCACTATCCCAGGTATAATATGTTTTTGTTACCAATCCAAAGGAGAAAGGTGAGTAGAAAGAAGTTAAAATTAAGAGTGCATAGAAGTTCAGTGGCTATATGGTCAGAAAAAACATCAACCGAACTCATACCATTCTACCAACACAGTTGAAATATCAGACTACGCCTCTTTCCATTTCTTCCATAGAGAATCCAAATTCATCAAAATCTCAGTCCTATGAAGTACAATCTTGAAATAAGAGACATGGATGAAAGGATAAGTGAAAAAATATGATGATTAGATCATGTTGTAGCCAAATTTCCCATTGATCTTAGTAGAAATCTAGGAAACCATTCCAAAAACAAAGGCCCCACCTTTCCAAATGATACAATAAGAGTCATCCTCAAGCATAATTTTCATTAGAAGAATATTTTATATTTGGGTTTTTTAATTTTATTAACTTAATAGATCCATACTCAATTGTTTATTCATATTATGAAACCGATTTCCCTAAAATTTATTGGGGAACTAGGGTAATATGCCATCATTTTTGTGGATATAGGGGAAGACGCAGTTGTCCTAGGAGCCACCACTTCAGCCACACCCCAGCCCAAACTGTTTATGCGGTTGAAAATCATGGGATAGCCCTGTAGAGTGTTAAAATGAAAAAAGGAGCTCCCCTACACATGATAGAGTTTGGGATTACATGATCATCTTGAGAGACCGATTAAGGGATATGCCACTGCCTCCTCAATGGGTGGGTAGACCAAGCTGACCTAATTTACCTAGAGAAAAAGCACTTTCATATCCTACAGTAAAGGATAGTCAATCCATATTAATAATATCATCTCCCATGGACCCTAAAAAAGAGCATATCCATTCTAAGAAGCGTATTTCTATGGATCAAAAGTATTATGTTTGGAAGCAATTAGACCAAGTTATGACTATGTTATCAACCATATATGATCGAGTGCTGTCAAAGAACCTTTAGGAAGAAATCATTGATTCATTTGAAATCCATTAGTAATTTGAATTTGAGGTCACTATTGTTGAAGTATATCATGTGAACAATGACCCTGCGGAATTCCATACAGTTATCTCCTTCACCCAAAAAGATGTGGTTGCTATCATACAAGTACATATAAGACCCTTTTACATATCTAGCAGGTTAAATGACATTGATATCTGGAGATCCTCCATTGATAATGGCTTAGGATTCAACCTCATCCCAATTCGGACACTTCAAAAATTGGCTCTCAATGAATATCACTTGTCTCTCTCCACTCTCATGTTACATGGTTTTGAAAATAATGATCAAGAACCTCTCATTAAGATCACAATCAAAACTCATCTCAAAGATCTTGTATTCAACTTAGAGTTCATGGTAGTTTGGCAGGAAATGAATTTCAATGTTATGTTTAGAAGACCTTGGCTAGATCAGCAAGAAATCATTCCTTCATCATACCAAAAATGGATCAAATATTCTACCAATGGTCAAATTGGGACATTGTATGGTGACAAGGTCCCCTTAAAATCCTTCAAGACAAAATACATTGATGTAGAGTTCTATCACAATGGAGAGGAATAATCAATGGATAACCATGATTCCTGAATCAATGCCCCAAATGGTTTGGAGATGATCCTAGATATCCCTTTCAAGTATCGTAGTGTATATTATTTGATCTATATTAATCAAATCTAAAAGGTGATATAGAATTCAAAAATTCATTCATCATATCACATAATGTCAATCATGATATTTGAGACCGAGGGAACTGAAGATGTTACCAACTCTCCAAATGATAAAGAATTATTGAATGAAAGTGTCTTCATTAAATCCTCTATACTTTAACAAATCCCAGTTCTACTAGTCAAACTATAATAAGCCTTCATGATTGTAGATGAAAGTGAAGAAACCTATTATTAGTCCCTTGTTTCCCCTTTAGGAATCTAATAAGGCTTCATTATAGCAAGTGTCCTGAAATTATTACCTCATCCTTCAGATGTCCAAATGAGGGATCCCCTCTTCTATTCGACGAACTAGTTTTTATCATCTCCTCCCAAAGAAGTAGCACAAAAAATGGAGTACGAGGAAGTGGAATAAGATCTTAGGGATGTCCCTCTAACATTTGAGGAAGGAATCTCCACTATCATGGATGAAATGAGAGAAACAAACTTGGGTATAGAGGAAGATACATGCCCCACTCTTACTAGTTCAACTATGACTCCTAAATAACATGAGGTATAAAACTCCTTCCAAAAGCCACACTAGGATGTGTTTGCCTAGAATTACAAATATATTTCAAGACATGACCCTGAAGTGACCACCCATCACTTGGGTTTTCCAGAAAATCATAGGGGATACAAGCAGGTAGCTATGAGTACACACCTGACCCATGCCTCCAAGATCGAGGATAACGTGGAAAAAATCATCAAGGATGACTTCATCTAATAGGTGAAGTACCTGAAATGGCTATTCAACATTTTCCCTGTTGAAACGAAGAACTATAAAATCATATTTTTTATTGATTTCAATAATTTAAAATGGTATTGTTTGATTATGACTTCCTAGTTACAATAAAAAATATTAATTGGTGAAACTAATGGTTTCTAATACCTCCCCTTCATGGATTAAAACTCATTGTATAATAAAATCTAGATGGCCTTAGAAGATAAAGAAGATACAACCTTCATATCCCATCAAGGGACGTTTTTATATCAAGTAGTTCCCTTTGGCATGAATAATTATGACAAAACATACATATGATGTGCATCAAATCTTAAAAAACTTCTTGGGAACATTGATTGAATGCTACATTGATGATCTAGTGGTCAAATAATTGTAATGTTATGACCACCAGGGAAACATAGAGACCATATTTTAGAAATCTTTGGCTACATAATCTAAAGACAAACCCCTTGAAATGTGCTTTTAGGGTAACCATGGGAAAATTTCCTAGATTATTTATATTCTATTATGGAATAACAATTGATCCAGAGAAGAATGAAGATATCCTTGGAAGGTATCCCCCTAAAAAACTTGATATAGTTGAGGGGACTTCAATAAAACATCACCTATATCTAGAAATTCATATCAAATCTCACAGGAAATTGGTTACTATTCACTAAATAAATTAATAAAGGAGTCACATATCAATGGACTAATGATGGTCAAGAAGCATTTGATTCCCTCAAGAAATACCTTTTGAGCCCACCTATATTGATTCCACCTATTGAAGGAAAGCTACTAATTTTTTATGTGACAACCTTAGAGAGATCATTGGGAACTTTCCTTATGAAAAATAATACTGATGGGAATGAAAACAACCATTACTATATATGTTAAACCATGATCTATGTAGATAATTGATATTCAGATATTAAGAAGTGATTCATGGCATTAATATTTGTAGTTTAGAGAATCAGGCACTATCTGATGCATCGTGAGGTCCACTTGATATATCATAAAAAACCACTAAAATTTATCCTTAGTTATCCTATACTAATAGGAAATTTGGAACAATGGTAGTTATTTTTTAGAAGTTCGATATGTAGTTTGTGACTTAGAAAGTTGGGAAGGGCCAGCCCATTGAAGACTTCCTTTTTGAGAACCCATTTGTAGAATCGAAGTTATTAAATAATATACATAATAAGGAATAAATATTCTCTATTCAGGACATTCTCAAACATGGTAAATGTATTTTGATGGTTCATCCATGAGTACAACATGGAAGATAATGGAAGATCTTAACATTAACAATGTTGGGTAATAATTGTTCTTATCTTCCTAGAGAAGGCAGTTCTTTATACTCCTTTATATTATTAGAAGGTGGTACCAAAAATAAGTCAGAATACTAGGCTCTCATCATTGGCCTAGAATTTTCACTATAAGTATCGGTGAACCATCTATATGTGAATGGTGATTCAAAATTGATAATAACGAAAATCATCTTAGATTACACTGTCAGAAAAGAGGAGATAATTCCCATGCATAATTATGTTTGAGGTTAAATGGGAGAATTCCCCTCAGAGCCGAAATTGAATCACATTTCATGACCATATAATTCTTAAGTAGATGCATTGGAAAATTTAGCTACAACTTTAGTAGATCCGAATCAGGACAAAATAGTCATAAGAATTTCCCATCATCAGATGGTTTCATATTTTGTTCAGATCAGAGCAGTAGAAATTAATGAAATAAATTCCATCATAGAGCCACATGCTCCTACTACGAGATGGATGGGACCCATCTTCGAATATCTCTAAGATGGAGTAATTCCATTGGAAAGTGTTGGAAGAGAGCAGATCCGGCGATTAGTGTCTAATTTTACTCTTTATGATGGCCTAAATAACTAGAATGTTCTCTACATGCGAGGCTTTAATGGAGTCCTTCTTAGATATATTGATGGAGAAGAGACTACATCTATTATGGAATATGTACAATCAAGGGAATTTGGTGACCACCAATCAGGTTATAGTATTTTTGATCAAATCTGATGGAATAAATACTTCTGTCTTTCGATGATGCATGACTGCACATAATTCACAAAGAATTTCCATACTTGAAAAGTTCATTCCAATTTCATTAATCAACCCCCAGAGTAACTACATATAGATAAATACTCTTGTCTATTTTCACAAGGGGAATGAATGTTATAGGAACATATCCTCCATCTATATCTATGTAGTTCAAGTAAATCCTTACTACTACTGATTTCTTCTCCAAAGGAGCTGAGGCAATACCACTAAAATAAGTCAGAGGGAAAATAATTGTTATCTTTTTCAAAGATAACATAATTATTAGATTTGGGGACCCTCATACCATACTGACAGACAACGACACCAATTTCTATTCTTCTATGGTTGAAAATATATATTCGGAATACGATATCAAATCTAACCATTCATCTCTCTATCATGCAGCAACCAATGGGAAGATAGAGTCTTTTAACAAGACCCTATCAAATGTACTCCATAAAATGATGAATAATGATAAGAAGTATTATCTGGACAATCTCTTTTATGCCTTATGGGATTATCAGACTAAAATTCATACTACAAGTCGGGAAACCCCATACTCATTGGTGTATAGAATAGAAGTGGTACTGCCCATTGAGGTTTAGTTTCCATCGCTCATTATTTCCATTTTTGGTCAAATATCTATAGATGAGAAATCATAGAAATGATTGGATGATCTATAGAGACTGGACTAAATGATATTACATACCTTGCAACACTTTCAGGTATATAAAAAATAGATGTAATGAGTCTTTAACAAGAATTTTTTTCTTCATTCATTACTCAAAGGATAATTAGTATTGGTCCATAGGGATCTGGTCATACTAAGAAATAAGAATCTAAAGCCTGAGATAAAGTGTGAAAGACCTTACTCCATACATAAGGTCTACTCTAATGGAGATTATTCCTTAATATTAATGGATGTAGAACTCACTAAAACTACAACAAATGAAAGGTTCCTAAATAAGTACTTTGTGTAATCACATATAGTTCATCTTAGTTGCAGAACATTAAACTAAATAGCACCATATGCATACATGTTGCATGATGTAAAACGGATTAGAATCATTTTCATTGTCTCATGACAATAAAATACATGAAATGTGCTCATAGATACATGATGTTAACATTCATAACACCAATTTTCCTCACCACATGACATTAAACTGCATGGTTAACATCTCCCTTATTTGATGTTAAGAAATCCCCAAGATACCACTAGAAGACACTATTTGTGGTCCATCATCATCATCATCTATATTTTTATTAAAAATAAGGGCTCAAAGAAGGCCCGAGGGAACATGGCTACGAGGGTTGAAAATGGTGAAGTCTGAGGGCATCCCCTCAGATAATGTTCATCCCTACTAGAGTCAAGATATGAAGGTCATGTATGAAGAGACTCTCCATTCCATGAATATCGTAGGAAGCCAAAAATCTATCGCCTTGTTACCATTCCGCAAGGTGTGGGATATTTTGATGTTGTTGTCAAGGAGATCATGGAATTTCTGGATTGTGTATTCAATAGACCATGGGGTGTCACCTAGACCCTTGAGGGCGTTATAAACTATTAGAGAATCCATTTCAGCCTCTACAAGGATGATCCCCCTCTGCTGGAAAACAGATAGGCCCATGAGCATGGTGTTTTCCTCTCCAATAAGTGATGAGCCATTGCCCAACCAGATGGAGAAGGCCAGTATGACCGAACCGTTGGAGTTGCGGATCAGCCCTCCACCGCACATGAGCCCCGCGACATAGGGCCAATAAATTTTAAGCTTGAGGATCTGTAGCAGGGGTTAGCATCTGACCCACATTCCAGCTGAGTTACTATCAGTGAAATCTTGGACATGTTGGTAGTGCAAGATTTTTTGCATAGCGGGGGCCTCCATTCCGATGTTCACTGCTCTAACCAGATCTAGTAAAAGGTTGTTAGTTATGATCGCTATCGCACGGGCGGAGGAGGACACCCCCTTGTGGTCCATAAAAATTTGAGTATCTTCTATGCATAGAAATCACTCAACACATTTCCAATACCTAGTGGAGGTTGATCCCCATTTCTCCCTATGTTTGGATCATACCTACATGAGGAATAACTGTTAAGAACTATGTGTGGCTTGATTCGTTCCCTAACAAGATACGTAGGGACACCTGGGTCTTATCCCTTGGTCTAGCTGAAATTTTTCTTCCACATAAGGTGACCCACATCCTTTATACATGATGATAAAATACATGGTTCACTAAGAACTCTGTGTGTCTTGATTATAATTCCACTGAGATACTTAGTGATGCCCAAATCTCTAATCTCAGGCCCATCCATGACTATAAAGCGGCAATTTCCCCTTTACCCATTTTGTAATCCAGATAGTGGGGGGAACCACCTCCATGAACTATGTGTGGATTGATTATTTCTTATTAAGATATATAGTGATACCCAGATATCTTATCTCTAGTCCAACCACAATGTTTAAAATCCACTTCACCCTGGTGTTTATTAATCGAACCTACACAGGGATCATTCCCAATAACAAATCGTGACATGATTCTCATCCCATTGAGATATTTAGTGACAACCAGATCTCTAATCCTGAGTCCATCCATGATTTTGGAAAAGAAAATCCCCCTTCCTTTTTCCCAAGTATGAACCAGATCTTCACAGGGAACCCTTCCAAGACGTATTCCTTGATTCTCATTATAATGTGACGTGTTGTGATACCTATACTTCATGATCTAGGACCAACCATCAGTCTAGGAGATATCAAAAATACCCTTCCCCACATCAAAGTATGATTGATGTGGGGGAAAACATTCAAGAACTATGTGTGGTATGATTATCATCCTATTGAGATACACAATGATGTCTAGATCTCCAATCTTGGGTCCAGTTGTGATTAATTCATAAATACTCTATAATTCGTTTCTATGAATCAGATCTACATAGGGATCCTATCAAAGACAAAGTGTGGCCCAATTCCCATTCTAATGAGATACATAGAAAAACCTGATTCCTACAGCTTGGTGACACTGCATCGTTCTCTACCTTTCACATTGGTTCATCTTGTCCTTACCAGATGATGTTAAACTATAGGGAATCTCAAGGACCATGTGCAGCTTGTTTCTCATCATAAGGAGATATGTAGTGATGCATATATCCTATCTCCTATAATAACAACCACATATTTGAAATGACCTGATCCTTCACTCATTTTATGTTTGAGTTGTAGAAGGAGATTTTACCACTCATTGTTTCTCACACCGAGAAAAAATCACGTGGTATTAGTAGTTTGGTAAAGGATTTCTCTGTATAAGTGAGGTGTATCTATTAACATTTTGGATATTATGGTTCTAGATATGAGACCTTACAAAGAACACCATACATACATACAAAATTACATTAAACTTCACTATCTTTCAATGAACTACATGTGGCTTGATTCTCATATATATAAGATACATAGTGACTCCTAGATCTTCAATCTCGGGTCCAGCCAAAACCAAACATAGAAAAATCACCTACACTTCCATGTATGAGTCATATCTACATGGTGATATCCAATCTGAGTTCCCACTTTATGCACGAACCTGTATATATTAGAGCTATGTATGGATTGATTCTTGGTCCAATATGATACATAGTGATACTCTGGATGTACACCTAGCCTACCCATAATTTTCATTTTCATTTCGGAATCACCCACGTCCTTTCAGTAAGACATTAAATTTCATGGACAATGTCCTCACTGGATGACTTCGAGCTGTATTGTATCTATAGAAATATATGTGGTTTGATTATCATCCTATTGAGATACATAATGAATCATAAGACTCAATACCTATCCCCAAAAATTGGATAAAATAAAATTTACCATCCCCTACATACAATAAAAAAAATATATGTATGTGCTTTTTATTTTTGGATCCTCCCATTAGAGAAATCACAATGGAATCAAGAGACTCCCCCTCCTACAAATGAGTAAAATCTATGCAAGGGACTCCAAACTTATAAAAATTATTTGCCTAATGCTTCCTTTATGCATTGAAGAGTTACCCCTTTCACATGTCACACACATAATCTTGAATACTTTTAGTTCTTCATAACCTTTACTCATATTTTGGTGGAAGAATGTATAATACATGCGAGATCCTTTTTCTAATGGTGTAGTATGTGCCCGAGGTGGACTTGCATAAATTTCTCTCATAATGGGCTTATCAGTCAAAGGATGCCATAATTTGGCTATGCAGAACATTACCTAGTTGGCCTTGTATAAAATTTCCCTCATAACAGGTTTTTCAAATGGTGGTAATATTTCCATTAGGAGAAACTTCTTTTATCCCTTTATGTTTTTTGGACGACGATATGTTGGAACCCAGAATTTAAAATCAGTGTCCATCCTATGTATATTTTTCCCATATCCGTTATCCCAACCAGAAATTCTCCACAACCATGATTTATATTTCCCAAATCATATATTTAAAGTATGCTAG
The DNA here is from genome assembly GCA_963277665.1 of Viscum album. Classification (NCBI taxonomy): domain Eukaryota; kingdom Viridiplantae; phylum Streptophyta; class Magnoliopsida; order Santalales; family Viscaceae; genus Viscum; species Viscum album. The sequence goes on from OY728153.1 coordinate 1,401,016,643, forward strand.
AATAATCTTGGGCCATTTGACCATATACTATCCATCATTTCCAAAATCTTTTGGTGCTAGTCGAATGACATAAAACTACAAGCACCATACTTTCTTTTTTTGGTTTCGACCTATGTAGAAAGCTTAATCCCTTAATTCTTTAGAAATCATGAATTGGAATACCTCTTCCATATTCATGCAATTTTTTCTTCAAACTCAATTATATGCTTGGGAGGATCTGAATATCTATAAAGATCAATCGAATTTTAATGATAAAATGTAATAATCCTTGACAAATCTATTGATTGACCATGCAGTACGCACCCCAATTATCCCTGCATAAAACAACTCTCAAAATGGTTTTCTCAACCAAATAATTCTATTATTGACTATTCAGTATGTTCCCCTCTTGGACTTGCGTAAAAAATCCTCTATAATGGGTTTATTAATCAGTGGTAACATTGTTCCTGGGAGATACATACTCTAACATCATAAGCCAATTTTATCATACCATCCTTTTGATCCATGAACCCCCAAATCACATCTTATAATTTTTCCCTTCCCTACCATCACATGGTAGTACATTTGAAAATAAATTACCAATAATGGAAATATAATCATCCTTTTTTTCAAAGATAAAGACCTTAAATTGTATCTATTCAATGTCGTTGTTTCATGACTCTAAACTCCATGTCTAATGTCCTTCATGAAATTAAACTACACTACTAATTTCCTTGATGCATGAATTTGAGCTACATGGTTAATCTCATAGTTTCCTGATAACAAACTGAACGATAACTTCATCCTTTTTCATAAAAGGGTTTTTCTCCACTAACATTGGTTATATAAAAAAATATAACCTACTTCACACATCAAATTTGTGTAGGAGTGGATTCATATTCATGGCCTATGGCAATAAAGATGATCCATTTATTCGTAGAGAAATTTCCTTGAAAAACCCACCCAATGTGGTATTGAGAAATAATAATTTTAAACTTCTCTCACCCTGTGGTGTAAAATTTCATAATTCTTAAGAACTCCTTTACCTAACTATGTAGTATACACCCCAGTTTTAATTGCATAAGTTACCCACATAATGGGTCTTTTAGTATATGGATATCACTAAATGACTATGCGGAATGTTACTTAGTTGTCCATGTATTGAATATACCCATTATTAAGTTTTTTTACCTAGAGGTAACATCGTCCTCTAGAGTGAACTCTTTTATTCCCATATTTCCCATTTTGGATTTAGAAACAGTAAAAAATCATGACTCAATATTCCCCTTGGAAGTATCTAAATAAAATTGGAACATTCCTAGTCACAAATATTTGTTTGGGTTATTATCTCAAAATTCATGGTCAAAGATATTTGACCTAAGACATTATCCCTTTTAGTCTAGCTTGCATGAATTTAAACATCCCACAAAAAGAAACATATTACTCACCATGTTGAAAACCCACAATGGGAAACCTAGAAAAAGGTTGAATCTTAACTTGCTAAACCTACACTCTGTATGGTTTAGGTAATATCGATCAATTAAAAGTTAAAAGACAAAAATATTGTTAGGATGAGAACCCAAAAGGGTGGCCTAAGTAAAAGAAAAATATTTCCCACTAAGTGTCTTTCACGATGATCCTTGGACAAAATTAGGGTGATGGCACAAAAGATACAGTGAGTATAGGGTTTTCCATATGACCTAGAAATAGTCAAACTACGCTCACTAGGCCACCAGGATTAGAAAATAGAGAACCCCCAACCTTATCATTGTAATTAAGATTAGTTGGTATGATGATTTATTTCAATGAAAAATTGTATTCGACAATATGATTACAAGAAAAATATAGTGATGAAGATGTAGATGAATGTAATTTTTTTATTTATAAGAAGAAAATACCTCAGAAGACCATCCACAAAACCGATTCTCTCTGTCTTATATTATGAGAGGCCTTTAACATAAATCTTTTTCTATTGAATGGACTACCAAGCCCCATAAACTGCTCGTTGAAGCTCTATCAGTCGACCAGTTTCCACCTCCTCGACATGATGAAGAACTTCTGGGGCGGCCTCAATGGTAGTTTCCTCTTCTGTTTGGGATTCTTCTAATGAACAGTAGAGTGGTTAAAGTTCTCCATAAGTGACGTCCATTTCTCGTTGAAGACAAGACACTTCAATGGATTTATCCTTGATTTTATGTTTAAATTCTGAAAACTTTATATTATAGTTAGCCTCCACTTGGGATAGTGTAGATCAAAAAATATCATCATTGATGAGTAGTTTTTTCTTTTATAAGATCTTACTGAATTTTATTTTGTTGCTCCCATTGAAGAACAATCTTTTTTATAGTAGTGTAGATTGAACGATAATAACATACAACAAATTAAAAAATGAAAAAAAGAGTTGGAAGTTGGCCAAACTATAAAGGAATGTCATCAAGAGATGTCTCAAATATAGTTTTCCAAAATATATACTAATTCCTAAAATGCATGATACTGAGATCAGCCAGTATCTATAAGTTTGAATAAGAACCAATATCATGGGGTATGATTTATTCTAAAATAAAAGCAATAAATAAAGTTCCTTGTTATACTCCCTCAGAGACAATGACTTCCTCACCTTCCATTTCTTGTTGAGATATTGTAGAAAGTTCACACTCAGACCTAGATGCAAACAATGATAATCCTAAATGATGAATCATAATCATTGTTAGCTTCAATAGAGTGGTAGGAATGGAGCATGATCAAGGCATTCATTAAAATTCACTTGGTAATAGGTTAGTATCTTGAGAATATTCCTCCCCAAAATTCCCAACATCAGTAGTTTGAGTAAGTAATTCTTAGAAAGGGACACTCTTCTTAGCTTACTCAGTCATCATAACCAAAATTTATGGAGAACCTCCCAATTCAGGATTCACAAATAGTACCCCTTCAACAATAGTTGTAGGATTAATTGATATTCCTAGATCTTCAATGGACTTTGAAATGTTCTCTACAAAAAAGTTGCATGCGGTTGAAATTTAATGTGAAATATCAGATAAAAGAAGAAAAACTATATATGTAAAATGAAAGAATGAAAAAACTCATGTCCTTATAGTTAATTTTGAATGTCCCAAGAATCCATTATGGAATTTGGAATATCAATTTTTGGATTAATATAATCCAACATTTCACAGTATATAACTTAGTACATTGTAGTATCCTCAAGATTTTGGGTGTCCATGAAATATTGATCAAGACCTGTATTGGCTCTATTGATGTTCATATCCATGAGATCTTCAACCAGAATGATATTTCTAGGACCTTTGGAGTTAGGATCATCAATGAAACCTTCATCATACTACCTCGAATCCTCATTTCTCCTTTTTGGAGAAACAAGAGTACCAACATTGATTACCACAAAGCCCTATGGTGAAGGAAATAGATATGAAATTTTATGAGAAGAGGGAAGTTATAAATAGCATATGGAATACAAAATAAGTGAATATGACATTATTGTGACACTTATATCTCCCTATAGAAGCTGGAAAATATGCAGTCATGCCCTTTGAAACTTCATCTATCAAGGTGATAGATTTATCATCATGGATCTGTACCTCCCTTAGAGTATCCTTATGAATCCTTGAAGGACCAGTACTAGATCCCTTAAGAGGGGAATGCAATGCGGGTTCTCAAAAGAGATAATCATGTTCAAGAAGGTGTGTCAAAGAAAGTTGTAATATCATTTGACAACACAAATACTAACTGTAACATATTCACTAGACCGTCTTTAATGCTCTCTTTTGCATCCTATCATGAAATGGTGAAGAGACTATAATACTCTTCTTGGAAACTTATACCTGAGATAATGATTGAATAATTTCCTTCTCCATAACTTTCATCATGGTCCTCCAACCTGGATAGAGTTATGGGGACCTGATGGCCTCATCCACTACCTTGATAGGGGTTCCCATAGGCACATACTTCGGTGACCCATACACCCTGGATGCCAATAATTGATCTATGGTTCGGAATTGAAAAATAAAATCCCCTCAAGATTAATGATGGTGGATGAAAGATAAAGAAAGAGAAATAAGAGAAGGGAAATACTTCAGTAGGGTCGATGTAAATGTACTAATCCTCCCATGTATGAAAAGTTACCCCGTCATGTACTATGTAGTCCCCCATGTCGGATAGTCACTTTGAGGCCGAGACATGATCATCAGTTGCGTATGTGAAACCTTACAACTCCTTGAGATACTCTGTTACCTCATCCAAATTTTTTCAGAATGAAAATTGGAGGGTGATTTAATATCACCTTACTTCTAGATTCTAATTAAAACTTGGAAAAACTCCCACGAATCCAGGACATAACGAGTCATGCTTTCCCAAAATTGGATTTCTAAGAGTCACATGTAGTTTGGCGTTGATGTGGCTGACTATAGATAAAATTCAACACCCTCTAAAGGAAAAAAATATTCAAGTCTCCTTTCTTCTTTAGAAGAATCAGGGGCTGAGTTGGAGACCTCCTCTTGATAATGGAAGATAGACTACCTTTATACTGGAGGTGTTCTCTCCTTAACCATGGATTACTTGGTGGATTTTGTATGAGAACATTTTGAAGGCTCTAAATCCTCAGTATCATCTTTGGTTCTGGACTTCTTTCCATGTATTCCATGACCATCTATTATCGCGACCTCTACCCAATATATTCCCTTTGTTAATTCCCCTAAGGTTATAATGAAATCCATAGCTTAGCATATTTTTCCTCCAGTATGATTGATTTCTCTAATAGAGGTATCGTGATTGAAATTTTGTTTTATTCTAAATACATCAGGATCCATAATTGTCAAACTACCATTAGATGCTTCTAGTGTATAACATACATAGGTGGAAAGGTGCTTCGATTGTTGAAGACACTTAAACAGGAAACAACCCAATAAGAAACATGAGTCTCATAGATAATATCACCATCAATATAGGCTTACAATACTCTATCTCTAAAAGATAACATGTACACTCTTAGCTCATAGTTATTTTACTTACCATCATCAAAAAATGTACCATTTTGTGGGTTACAATATTGAAAGAAAATAAAATATATATGCACATTTAGCACCTTCAAAATCTCATTGGGATTTAGGCTCAAAGGATGAATCCAAGATACTTTTTGAACAAACCAGCAATGTCGACTACCATGGATCTTAGCTGAATTCAGCCCTGAATATGAATATAAATGTGTTCCAATCCCACCCCATAACACATGTAATGACCTTGTATGCTTAAACAAGTGATTCCCATTATATAAATGTAATAAACAATGATAGATTAATGATAAAATAGGGGCATTCAACATTATGTTTTCACATTTTCTAATTTTTCCACAATAACAATGGTCCATAGCCTCACACTGCCACCCGATTTGTAGACTGGGAGAAGATTAATTCTATACCTCGTGGAAAGGACGATAGCTAGTCGAACCTTCACATAATTCCTTGGATTGACCTTATAACCGCAAAGTTTGTACTCAACCTTCTCCAATGTGGGAAAAATGTGCCCGAAGTACCCTGATTATCTATAGTAGGGAAAATCATCAGGCTCTAGCATGTGAGACCCTTCTCTTTTAAAATTTTTATAAAATCCCCCATCCATGATTTCGCATGGAAATCAGTCCTGGGACGATGAAATTTTTCTTTCTATTGTTTCCTCACCATTTGGAATAGATCATAGGATAATGATGTAATCCTCTTACCATCGTCCCACATTTTCTTTAGTAGGATAAATTCACCATAAATTTCTCCAAGGCTGTGATCCCCATAGATTTGGTAGAGACCCCACAAACTGATATCGACCTCACCATGCATCCAGTGAAAATAATTTTTCTACACACTTCATCAACTCAATAAGTCCGGAATAATATCCATATTTTTTAAGCATAGGTCTATTATACCAAAATAGCCTCCAAAAAATGGACATCCAGTAGCTATTTTCTAATATCTGAATAAGTTTGTCACACCTAGAATGCCTACATCCACTCAGGCCTTACTCCCCCACCAGAATGGAGATCCTGGTCTTCTTTCCAGTCATAATATTGATCTATATCTGAAGCACAGAAGGTCAAGTCATAACAATGAGGTCTTGGCTCTGAGACATGTGACATCATATTAGGAGTGTATCCACTGTGATGTAAAATTTTTCTAATTGGTACTGAACCTTCCTCAATGGGAACACCCTTTATAGAGAAGTTTTTGTAGGGAAAGTTTACATGCCTCACAAATCAAGTCATTAGGAAGTATCTATTAAATGATGGAATATGATCATCCCTCAAATGTCTGTGACTATACACAGAAAGATAATCACATAACAAATTCCTGAGATGATATGGAATAAAAAACTTCAACAAATTAAGAAGCTCAGTATCAATGACATCATAATAATCTAGTCCTATGACTTTTATCATTTTAGTTTGACAAACAATAGATTCCTCAGTTGAATTCATGAAAGAAACCATTTGAAAACCTGTAAGAAGACACAAAAAATATCTCATTAATTTAGAATTATTGACTTGAGAAAGTTAAAAATTTAACATAGAATACTTAAATAATTTGGAAAAGGAACGTTCTATGTTGTTACCTCCATAAGATTACCTGAACATCCCTTTCGGTTAGGTGAATGCACATAGATTTTTTGATGAGGTGATTCCACACATCACTTTTGAACAAGGTGACTCTACCCAACCCCATCGCTCATGAAGTTTTACCTTGAGAAAATCCTTAGGATACATTCAAGGAAGCACCACATGATGAAGCTGGATAGATGCACAATGTGATGAAGTTGGATGGACGATCTGCGTAGTGAGAGTAAAAAATCAAAAACATCAGTTGAAGAAGATGATAAAAGAAAGGGGGTATTTATAGGCACAACTAACCTAAACCTCTCTCCTATACTGAAAACCTAATCAAGAAACCTATGCCGAGAAGCTACCAGATCTAGATGCATGATCCATCTTTTTTCTCCTTCCATCATGATCTTTTCCCCATTATTTTAACCTCAGTACTAGACACTCCTCTTTTATTTCTGATCTAATCCGGAGGTGGTGGGGGATTTGTTTTACTCTACCTTTAACAAAGGAGTACAAAAATATTACGAATAGAAACTTGAATATTTTTAAGTATTAAATAATCATAAGAGAATATAAGAGACCTCTCCCTATGGACCTACACACATACTACTTGTATGCCATGGGGATGGTGTAGCTTCTACCAGTTCAGCCCAGAAGGTACAACCCCCGTACACTGAAAACCTATGTGGTATATGCCTAAAACCTACATGGCATAGCTACACCAAGAACATGTGTCGGATAGTAACCTTTCCAGCCCTATGTGGGACACCTATGCTGAGGACCTATACCAAAAATTTATTTTGACCACGTCCCCTACTTTCCTATAAATAGAACCCTTGGGCTCCACATTTCAACAACTGAAAAATTAGAAGAACCTTTGGAGATCGCATTTAATAGAACTTGTGGCCAGGTCCCCCTAAATTTCACTGGTAACTCTATAAAACATGATAGAATAGATAATTAATTTGTAGATTAAGATGAAATTCCCTTAAGGGTCTAAAATATAATATACCTATTCAAATATACTTCTTCCATAGGAAGAAGTCACTTTCGTGAGGCCCCTCCATTATGTAAGGGCCAATGTGAGACTCCCTCAAGGACACCAGAGTAGGAATAGGGTGTTTAGGTTAAGGCCTAGTGTTGTCACCCCAATGGTCTATTTCCCAATTCATATACAACTTGTGTATCCATTTTCCTCCTATGCGAAGCCATTTCAGTTACTCTTGGGACCTGCATGGAAAAGCTCCACCAAACACATACACCAAGGACCTACATGAGTCACCCTCTGAGCCCTTTTACAAAGCCAAATATAGTAGAGATTGTCTTTCATTGGTTCTCTTGTCTGAGATACACCGAGATGAAACCTCCACCAATAACTCCTATCTTACAAAACCAAATGGAAAGGCATGAAAAAGTGTCTTCAATTTGGATTTTTATTCCTATGGTTATAGGTTTCCTAAACATGTCCTACAAGAGGGTTAGGATCCTCAGGGAATCTGTAGATTTGAATATCTATGATCATGAGGACCCTTACCATAGGGATAATGTTAAGGTGTTACTAGTCTATAAGATTTTGGATTGGACCATGCGTGACCTTTCTCATCTCTAAGACCTAGAGCCTTGAGTTCCTAGAAGGGAGGGTAAGGATAACACTTTATTTTACATTTAACAGGGAATCAGATCCTCCTCCAGCTGTGGAACAGATTGTCGGATATCCATCATTGTGTATGCCCCTATCATATCCTGTGGTAGTTTACTGTATTTCTCCTCTCCACCTATGAATCGTTGAATTTCATTATTTATTTATCTTGTAATTTCTTCTAATGTAAGGTGATGAGAGGGAATTTTCATATCCCCGACCTCTTCCACCATTTCCCAGACCTCTTCCCTCATAACCTCAATCTATTCAACCAACTAAGGAGGATAAGTGTGTGGTTTTTCAAATTATCCACTTCCTCTTGTTTTTTATACCAATCATGACTTATGTGGGCTTAGAGGTTAGTGATGATCACGACACCCGTAAAATCCTACTAAAGTATTGAACTAAAAAAACTTTAATTCATGTTAGATGGGATATTTTGGAATCCCACCTGAGGCCTAAGCTCAATAGGCATCCTTATTAGAAATATTCCCCAATCATAATTCACTCAATCCATGTATCCTCGTCCTAAGTAAACCCAAAGCTAATCCCCCAAATCACCATGAGTTAAAACATCACTCACTGTCCCAACATGACGAATATTATACTCAAAATTATTCACTAACCTATCATCTCAAAGGACCAAACTCCCCTGTGAGACATAAAATTAATGGCCTCCACTGGTGTGGGTCCTCACCACTGAACTAAACAAGCTTTGTTTATCATCTAAATGGAAAACATGTGTAGCCTCCCCAAGGTTCAAACCCAACTCCTAAACCAACCTTCTTCTTCTGGTCTATATCTCTAGAAGTGTCTAATTCAACATGGAAACTCATATCCCTTCCTATTTCCTTGGGCTATTTTGGAATAATTATGACACTAAAAAGTTTATCAATACTCATCCAACTAGAAATCCATGCTACATGACGTTAAAATATAATGTGGGGTCCATATCACATGACCTAAAAAGGTATTATGTGCCCCATTAAGTTGCATCAAACTACGTGAGTTCTGATTCCTTTCATAAGAATACATAAGAATCCCATTTATGGATTCGATCGCAACATCAAAGAATTTCCATCTCCCTAGATGATGATAAATTATAGAGTGGGCTTCATCTACCTGGATGACAATAAATTCAAGAGTGACCTTCATTTTCCTGGATGGCAATAAACTCCAGAGTTCCCCACTGTTTGGATATAAAACCAACATCATATTAATAACAAACCAAGAATATCTAAGTAGTATATGAGAGGATACCATTAATGGAGAACTTCAGATACATACAAATGTCTCCATAAATAATTAACCTTGAATACATAAAAATGATTTTTAATTTCACACATGCTAATAATTTATTGTTAATTTAGAATTACCCATGTCATACTTGGGAATTAAAGAAGGATTCATGAACACATCTTAAATTGATAAGAGAGTACTTGATTAGGTAATAATTCCCCCTAAAAAAGTATGATGAGCCTAACCTCCCATCCTCTTTACCAATGCGAGTTTTTAAGCATAATAGTTAAAAAAACCTAATAAGTGATTGCATTTGGAAAAAAGTTCCCCATAGATATAGAATAATTGGATGTTTTTGGTTCCACAAACAAACCTGTTGGAAATCATTCAGAAGTAGGAAATAGTCATGGGGTTCAAAATCTGAGGGAAACCAACAATACAATATTATTTCCATCTAAATGATAATTCAACCATTATTTTGTTAATAAAATCCCATACTAATCTATTTATCTTATCATTTAAAGTTTCCAAAATAGAAATTGTCTTCTGAAATAACTTTAATCATTTAATCACAAAATAATTTTCCAATCCCATGCTTATCTATTTGATAAAATATATGTTCCAAAAATCAAATTATACTTAATACATCAAATAATTTATATAAGAAAATTCATACTAACAAGTACTCCACGTAGAGTAGTGATATGTGATGCAGCCTTATCACCCATCGATTATGTGTTCAATACTCACAGTCTTACCAAACAAGACATGTTGTCACCTATCCTATAGGTTATAATTTTTCTAAAACTATATAATTATTATAAAATTTCCAAAATATTATATAATTATAAAAATAACCATAAAATTTTTGAACCTCAAATTTAACTCATACCTTTTATTTTTCTTCCCAAAAAGTAATAACCCATAATTACCTAACCAATAAATGTATCCAGAAATACAGTCAGTCACCCTAAAATTTGATAACTTAAGGCCTCAAAAGGGGTTTATAAGAAATTATACTTATGATAAAATTTCAAATTATTAACCGATGATGATATCCCTAACTCTTAATAAAACATCATAATCTCCAATGTTGTCTAAACCTGCTTTTTGATACCAAATTTAAGGACCCACCCTTAAATATTACATGATCTTGAGTTAATTCATGAATTCTACTTTATTTCATATTGATTATCTATTCATGTTTAGTGCTTTAGAGAATTTGTCCACGACTCATACATAACAAACCCATAACAATACAAAGTGTACACTTCTGAATAGTATCCATTTTTCCAACATCTAAAACATTTAAAATAAATGACGATCACTTTTATGAAGAATATTTAAAACATTAAACATGAAATATACAAATCTATACTCATCCTTATGTCTTGTGAAGAACATTAAAAAACATGGGATGAGCAATAAAATCTCAGTAAGTGATATAAAAATAAGGAAACTGATAGTCCATTGATAAAAATTAAAACCCATGAAAAATTTTCATAATTCAATACCTTAAACCCTCACTAAGTTGTGTGATAATTATTTATTGAATTGTGAAAATATGGATTAAATAAGAATATATAATAAACTATTTGTTAAATAATTGATTGTAAATGAAAGTAAAACCCTTTTGTAATTAAAAGGAAAAGTTTTCTGAAAAAATATTCAAATGTGCAGAATTTTGTTTTGTACAAATAAATTAATATGTCAACTATATTGGATTATATACATGATATATATATTATTTAATTTAATGTTTAAAATTCATCTAATGTGTTTTTAGACTTGATATAAGAACATATCCAATTTTATGAATAAAATAAGTATTTTAGAAAATAGTTTTTCACATATTTATAACTTATATTTCACAAAATAATCTTCTTATTTGAAATAGGAGTATCAAAATTTACTTTGGTATAATTTTTGGTCCTTTTCTGATTAGTTTTAAGTTTTTATGAATAATGAAACAATAATGTATTATAATTGAAAACTACTTTTTCATCAAATTTATTTATAGTTTTAAATTATATTTTTGAATGATTTTAAAGTATGACTAGATCTTGTTTTTTAATTTAATCCAATTAAGTTAATTTTAATCAATTTTACATTGAAATTGGATATAAAAACTTTGTGATCCTTTGAACGTTTTTCTTAAAAAACCCTTTTCCTCATTCCTTCAACGAGACTAATTTTTAATTAATTTCTACCAATTTTTTGTTCTGAATTCGAAAAAATGGATTAAATATTTATAATAAAAAGGTAAAAATAATGTAAATATGCCCCTTTATTTTTTTGATTGTATGAATAGTAACATTAATAATTTTTATTATCACAATTAATGGTAAATCAGGTAGATTAGAATAAAAATAATATCATAAATATTATACAATTACAGAAAAAATTGTCCTAATTTCATTAGATGAGTTATTTTCGAAAAAAATAATCCTTAGGAAGAATTTATGACGTTTTAAATCCCCATGGATGAGTGTAATACATTTATAATATTATATTCAAAAGAAAAGTCAATTGCTTACACTCATATTTTTAACAAGTAAAATATTTTTAATATGGGGTTTTAAAAAGGATATGATTGACTATAAATAGAATTTAGAAAGGTAAAATTCTTAAATAAATCATGGTAATTTATTTATAATTCTTAGTAAATAAATAATTAAATTAAATAGTGACACAATGATGATGTAATAATTACTTCATTAATAGATGAATCAAATAAATGATATTAAAAATATTAAAATAAATATAAATTTATATAGTTGATTTCATACATGAATTTTATAGACGACTTTGACATGTTAGGGATGATTAAATAGAGTTATTTTTAATATATAAAATTTTTTTATGATATTTTAAAAAATTCAAATAAAAAATATTATCAAAATTGACAATAATGATATATTAAAATATATAATATTTTATTAAATGATTTAAAATTCAAAAAAATCTATCCTTAGGAAAAATAATTTTTATAATTACTAAAATATCATAAATTACAAATTTATTGGTCGTTTTACATATTATTATAACTATATTAATCCCCAAATTGTCAATTGCATGTTAAGACAGTAAGAGTTAAAAGGGTAAAATAAGTGTTAAAAAATAAGATATGGATTAAAATAACAATTAAAATATTTAAAATTTTTATTGTATGATTGGATTCCGAACCATAATCATCCAATATTTTACATAAATAAATTTTGAACAAATTTTAATATAAAATTAATTTATATCAATTTAATACATTGAATAATTCGAAGAGTTCCCTTCCCCTCTCTTATAAAAGGGAAATAGTTGTTATCATTTATCGACACATAAAATCGAATTATTATTGAAAAATATCAATATAAATATCTTAATATAATCCATCCACACATTTGAGAGGCCTTGGTTCAGTCATAACTCCCTATTTAGTTGTTTTAAGGTGACAATCAAAGGAAATCGCCTAAAGAAGAGGTATTGTTTTTATTTAAGTGTTTTTATTTTATTTATTCTTCCACTACCTTCAAATATTCTTCAAAAATGAGAAAATAATAAGTTTAGTATAATAAATATAATGATATTTTATTATGTTAATATCATCTCTTAAATACATTTTCACTTCCTTCAAATTGGAAAATAATTAATCATTTGTGCATATGTGTGAATTGTCCCCTCCACGAACCGATAAATTTGTTTTCCATTACTACCTATCAGGAATGGATAAAATTATGGAATTAATTTTAATATATGATATTAATAAAATATTTATCATTAAAATAGAATAATATATCAATTTTATTCTTATATTCCATGTACATAAAAATGACAATGTCGTTCGTGCATACGTGTGAAATATCACCTCCACGAAGCGATGTGATTCATTTTTAATCACCACATCATAGTAATAATATATATTATTATATTTAAATTATTAATATTATATTAATTATATTATGATAATTCAGGAAGTATATAATGAAACTTAATTTCATTCCAAAATGATCATTGAAAAATGAAAAAGTTACTCATGCAAATGTACAACATACCATCTCAATGATTATAATGTTGTTTATTTTCCATAACCATACATAAATGGTTTGATTTAAAATTTTAATTGATGTATAATTTTAATTATTATCTTACTAATAATATTCTATAGATGGTGGACTAATGAATACTTTGACTATTGACATCTTACCAAAGTCATTTTGGACCCATGTACCGAATAACAAAAAAACACCATACATGAACTTAAATAATTAAGTAATTGTTATAACATGATAATAAGTGACATAAAAGTAATAATAAAATTTTAAATTATTTTAATGAAAGTAAATAATTAACCAATTGTTTTTATTTAGGAAGATAAAGACTATACGTGATGAGTCAGACTAAATATAATGGACTTTATATTAAAAAACCTCTTTTAAAATTACTCTTTTGAATGTTTTTACAAAATCCAAAAAGAATTTTATTTTAACTTATATAGAATAAGTTTTTCCACTTTTATGTAAATTTAATACTTATTATTCTTTTACAAGTTTACAATTTATTTTCAAATAAATATTTTTCATTTATGAGTGTACAACTTGGTAAAAATGAAAATTTATTTCTATGTGGATAAGTTAATCTTATTTTATAGAATATCTATGTTTTATTCATATGTTTTGGTCATTTGTAAATTTTTATGAGTATAGGCAGTTCCATGACAAACTAAAGGAGTTTGAGCATGTTATATCACTCTAATTTATTGGGTAATGATATAGAGTTAATTGGTAGAGTTTCTCATAAGAGATTAAGGGAATATACTACAATGGGTATTTAAAATGTAACCATGAGGGTTTCTACCTATATAACTATGATAGATATAGCACATTATGATGTGATTTTGAATTTATGCCTCAAGGTACCTTTGAGATTTATTTTTTCTATGATGTTTTATAGGAATTATCATGAACCAGATCTGGTCACCATCCTATTCAACACTCTACCTAGTCTGTGGAAAGGCTTGAAGGGAGTTACCAATCCCCATAGGCTGACCAAAGTCTCCAAGTATCATGAATAAGTGTTTGATAACGAATTACCTATTTTTAGAAGCATTTAAAAAATTAAAAACAATAAATAAACTAAATCGGAATATTTATTCCAAACAAGACTTTAATAAAATTAAAAACTGAAATACAGGGTTTTAGACAAATCCCAACTGGTCCAAAACTCAATGGTAGAAGTAAAAAAACTCAAGAACCACCACATGGAAATGGATCATCATCTAAAATCCATATCCACAACACAGCACTAAGGATAGAAGTTAACAACCTTATCCCCTTCCTCTAAAGGCCTTTCCCCTACCTATGTCAAACATAACCAGGTCTACTTACACCTAAATTTGTAAGTAGGGTGTGAGCCTAAGCCCAGTAAGATTACACCCAAAAAGACTCAATGTGATAATCATTTAATGACAAAGAAATATTTCCAGTTTTATAAACAAGAATTCTAGTAACAATTTCAAATAGATTCAACATTAAATGAAAATAGTTTTCAAGAAGTCTAAATTATAGAATGTACCCTTTTAAATAAAACACACATGCTACTGGTTCCTCCAAAAAACACACTGTAAGTTGATGGTATGTACCAAATACCCATTGAGAAATTGCCTCAAGAATACCCTTAAGCACTAGTTAGATTTGGGGCCCAAGGTACATCGTATCTCGGTGTAAAAGTAACCAAAAAAATACAAATCTCATGCAAGAGCCACTAAGAGGGGAAACCCTAATGGCCTAGTGGTCCCTAATCATTATATTTTTTTTATTTAGTGTTGTCACGGTCAAACTTAATAAGTTAAACAGGTGTGATGACACTCCATATCACTAGTATACTAGTCTTATTCCACCCACCAAGATACCCTGGTTTCCCTCCTTGTGATAAATCTAGTTCCATATGTTAAAAATACCATTTTCACATAAAAAAACACTTCTGAAACACACAGACACCAAAATGTACATAACATGTGCTTACACCCCTTGTTCAACTCAATAATCAACTCAAATTTTTAATAAAAAATTCCATGTATTAAAACAAGGTTTTTCACACCAAAATGTCTTTAAAACCCTATTTCAAGGCCAAATGCACACCAATAGAATACCCAAATATATTTGGAAGTCCTAAAAAATTTAATAAAACCATTTCCTAGATCATAAAACAACCCCAAATGATAGAACATAGAAAAGATATTAAAAACAACCAATTTCATCCCAAAATGAAACTTTACAATTAAATGCTCAGTAAAAGTTACCAAGGATGATATTCACAACACACTCAAAAGATGGAAAACATTCTAGATAGGTAAAAAAAGAAAGATAAATTTATCCAAGAATTTTTAGCCATGTAAACACATACCTTATATGTCAAAAACCCCAAATCCTTGTGCGAAACTTCAACCGCACCACCGCCACACCACAATGGAGTGAAAACCAACCAAAAATACACAATATTGGATAAAGACACCCTAAATAAAATATTAGGTAATAATCCCTAGTTTCTAGACATTTGGAACTTCAAAGAGGGAGGAAAACCTAATGAAAATAATGAAAATAGAAGATGAAATCACTTACTTGATGATCCTTTAAGTTTTCCCACCAAAACCCCCATCAAAAATTGGTTCTAAGAGAGTTTTAAGGAGATTTGGAGACTTTGATGGAATCTGGAGTCGAATGGGGTTATAAATGGGTGGATTAGGTTTATTGTGGAAGGGAAAACATGTAATTACAAAATATTTATAATTAATTGGACACCTATACATGATTTGTATGCACGGTAGTAAATTGTGCCTCCAAACTGTGCGGCACATTATGGCCTCCCAAAACATGTCCAAAAACATTCAAATTAAATGGGGGAATAGGGTAAACCTAATTGGGGGGGGGGGGGGGGGTGAGTTAGGAAAATAATAGAAGATAAAAAATTACCTTAAAAGAATTATACAAATGTGAAAGTTGTCTCCATCGTGACACTGTTCTTCCTCAGAAAATTTACCTGAAGCTTGATAAAAAACAATAATGGGTACTCTTGCTCGACCCACGACTTCCAATCCCATGACCCTTAAACATAATTATCATGATTCCAAAGAACAAAAACTAGTAGAATAAACTAACTCAAATCATATTCTCTAGAGTATCCACTACTCGCACTAGCTGCTCAAACATTGATAAATTAGGCTCTATCTCCAACTCTTCCAAATTCAGCACATGAGAAGGATTTAAATTGTACTTATTCAGTTGGAATACATGGAATATGTCATGAAAAGATTTAAAATGAGAGGGAAAATCCAACTTGTATTCCACCGCTTCAATGTTCTCAGTGATCTCAAATGGTCTGACATACCTCATCGTTAGCTTTCCCTACATTCCCACACGCTAGTGACCCAGACGAGGGGAAACTTTCAAGAATACCCGACCACCCACTGAAAAATATAGATCAAAACATCTATGGTTGGCCTAGTATTTTTAGAGACTCTGATATGTAAATAATAACTTCCGGATCAACTTGACCTTCTCATATGTTTCTTGCACAAGGTTCAGACCAAATAGTAAGGTCTCACCTATCTCATCCCAACATAGAGGGACCAAAAAGGCTGACCACAGAGAGCCTTAGAAGGAACCATTATAATAGAGGATTGATAACTTTTATTATAAGAAATATCGACCAATACAAAATGGATATCCCACGAACCATCGAATTCTAAGACACATGCACAGAGCATGTCTTCTAGAATCAGATTTTCCCGCCCCGATTGACCATCCATTTTAATATGGTGTTCCGTTATCATTTAAATTTATGGACCTAAAGCCTTCTAAATGGATTCCCAAAACTGAAAGGTTAATTATGGGTCTTTATCTTATGTAACTGCTAATGGAACACCATGAGGCCGAACCACCTACAGAAAATACAATCGTCCCAACTCATCCACTTTAACTGTATATCTAATAGGAATTAAGTGGGATGATTTGATTAGAGGATCAATCACCCCCAAATAGAGTTATGACCTCGGGTTGGATGAGTAAAGAAAAAAATAATGTCCATTGCGACCTCATCCCACTACCAAGTATGAATTGGTAGTAGATGAAGAAAACTTGAGGGCCTTTGATGATCTGCTTTCACCTGTTGACATATATAGAATCTTGACACAAAATCAGCTATATATCGCCTCACAACTAGCCACACAAACAATATAAGAACATCATAATACATTTTGGTATCTCCAAGATAATGACCCACTAAGACTGGTAGCTATCCAGCGTCAGCACCTTCCTTAGAGATAGCGGTACCACTAAATGGACCTTGAAGCACAAGATGCCATCAAGATATGAAGACCAATCAGAAGTCACCTCCTCAACACGATGAAACTACATTGACTACTAAAATATATCATTGCTGGTATTCTATCTCAGAATCAACTCTAAAAGAGCAGGATTCAACTGAATTCTTACCAAGAACCCACATCCACTCTGATTCTTTGTCTCCACATGTATCTAAGAAACTATCCCCATAAGATTCCACTCATCAATGAAATTCCTCAAAGCCTACATAGGTATTATTCTTCTCATGGAATCAGCCACCATATTATCCTTACCCAGGGTATATATGATATCGAAGTCAAACCCATGAATGTATTTTATCCAATGACGTTTCCTTAGATTGAGATCCTCATGTGATAAAATGTAGGCTAAACTCTTATGATTAGAGTAAACCATTAAATTCTCCCCAAAGTGGTAGTGACACCATGTATTCAAAGAATACATCATCACTGCTAACTCTCAGTCATGGGTCGGGTAGCTATTTTCATGTGGTCAGAGTTGGTGAGAGCCATACGCCACAATGTGATCACCCTGCATAAGCACACACCCAAAACCCATACCTGAGGCGTCGCAATACACCACATAGACCATTCTAGATTTTGGAAATATTATCATGGATGTGGTATTCAACCACCAATTCATCTCCTCAAAGTACGACTAAAATTCTAGGCCCCTTTAAAACTTCACACCTTTCTGGGTAAGCGCAGTCATGGGAAAAGAAATGCGATAAAATCTAGAACAAATCTCTTACAATAACCTTCTAGGCTTAGGAAACTCCTAATTTTGAACACATTCCTTGTATTCTCCAAGGAAATTACTAAGTTTATCTTTTCAGGGTCCCCCAAAATCTATGCTCCGAGATTTCATGGCCCAAAAACCTCACTTCCCTAATCCAAAATGTGCACTTGGAAATTTTTTTATAAAAATGATTATCCTAAAAAGTGCCCAACATGATCCACAAATAATGGTCATGATCTTCCTCAGAACTAGAGTAAACCTGGATTCCATCCACAAATACCATGAGAATGGAGATTTGATACTTGTGGAACACCCTATTCCTGAGTTCCATAAAGACCTCTGGGGCATTGGTCAACCCGAATGGAATGACCAAGTACTCAATGTGGTCGTACCTACTTAGAAAAGTTTTCTTAAGGATATACACCTCTCTCACCTTTACATGGTGTAAACCAAACACATTTATATCTTATAAAACCACTTCCCCACTTTACATGATAAAACAAGTCATCTATTTGTTGAAATGAAATTTTTTCTTGACGGTTACCTTATTCAGCTTCCAGTAATCAATGCACCACTAGAGGGACCCATCAACCTTCATTAAAAAAAGAATAAAAGTGTCCCAAGGAGAGATTATTAGGTGAATGAATCCTTTGGATTCCAAACCATACAACTGCATCTCTAACTCCCAAAAATTAGTGGGTTCCATCTGATATGAGGGGAGAGATATCAGCTATGTTCCGAACACCAAATCAATCAATAACTCCATGTCCCACTCAAGGGGAATGATTGAAAACTCATCTGGAAACACCTATGATAAATCATCCTCTAGAAGAGGTTATCAACCCTCAAGAGTATGACCATATTACCATATTGAAAGAGAGAATAACAGGAATATAAGATTCCCCAACTCTGGGAGTGGAGGTCCCGCAAGACCTGACCGAGGAACCCATTCCCCAAGAAAAACCAGAGGAATCCCATAAAGTTCCAAAAAACATACCCACCACCTATGGCAATAAATGTGAAATTGAAAGTGAACGAGCCAATACATGATGAGGATTAACTAAAAAAGGTCCATATCCAAGACCAATATGTCCCACTCCATCTGTACCCCTGACATTGAAATTGCACATGACAGACATATAAGATCTTGCTCATTATTCTTACCCAATGGTGTCACCAACACCATCACAAAGGAACACAACTCAATTGGAAAATTAAGAACGTTCCCAATATGAGTAGAGATAAAATAAAAAAACATAAGTATAAAAAATAACAAAATATATAGAATACATAATCAAAACAGTACCTCAAACTGTCGAAGGTGATACATATGACCCCAATGGTGCTTGATCCACTACATGAAGATTCCTAGCCTCTGTATGAGAATTAACACTCACATAAGGATCTTCCCTAAATTGGATCTACCCAAAAGATGATCCATCTCTATTTCCACAACCTCCTAATGGAGACCCCCCATCCTCAAAGGCTTTGACTAAACTAGCACTCCCTTGGAAGCCACAAATCCTTCCCCAATATGGAGTGGACGCGCCACTATGAAAAAGAACTTGAAGTGTCCCATAACTCCATACTGATAACAAGGCTTCATAGGAGCTGTACATAAAGTTTTGGTGTTCCCTAGCCTACTACACTAATGACACATAATAAACCTTGCATCATAATCCATATATGAGAATTGTTTGGGAGGATGGCCTGAACAACCACCACCCTTATTCCCACACTCCTCTCGCTTCCTTTTATTATCAGATGAGCTACCACTACCTATAGAGGACACCAACCAAAAAAACCCATACATTCCTTTATGATAAATCTATACCATACAAGAACGATCGACAAACTTAGCATATGTTCCCATCTTGAACAATAAGACTTGAGGGCAAATTTCTGGCCATAAACCCTTCTCAAACATCTGTGTTTTTAGGGACTCATTAGAAACAATCATAGGTACATACCGCACTAGCCCAACAAAATAGTTAGCATATTACATCATTGGATGATATCCTTGGGAAAGATCCATGAACTCCTAGGACCTGGAATAGGTTGAGACCTTCGTGCAATATGGATCTTAGAATATGGAATTGAAATTCTTCTAGCTCATCTGCTCATTCTTCCTAGTTTGAAGAACAGACTCATACCACCTATGACTAGGACCCTCTAGCTAAAATGAGGCATATTTTACCCTAACCTATTCAAGTGTATCTAGGAACTTGAACATACGTTATATCTTCTCGATCCATTCCTCTTCCACTTGAGGTTCCGATATACCTCATAATGAAGGGGGTTTATTCTATAGGAACTAATGGGATTTTTCCTTCATAAGACCAGAATCATCTTCTATAGATAGTGCTAGATTCAGAATATCTCCCTTCCCTAGAGATTGGATTTCTCAGACCATATATTCTACCAGCCTCATATCAAGCAGTGAGGGATAAATCTCTCTGGATTCCTCTCGTGGGTGAACGTGAGGTCTTCAGGGAGAAATATTTCTACAAAAAAGAAAAAGTCACAAAATAAAACATTAATACAATATTTTTGAAAAATTTATTCAATAAAAACAAATATAAATAAGTTAAATTAATCACAAAAATGAAATAAATAACTACTTCACCCCCACCCAATGTCAACGTTTAGTCTGCAGCCCACATGTCTCACATAGAAGTGAAGTGAAACAAAAATTCCAAAATCCCATGGTGAATCAAGGTCTATCATGAAAGGTATGGTCCAAGAAACCTGCTTGAAAATTGAAATATGATCCACGATAGTTCTATCGACTATTTGACTAGACTCATCCCAAATAACATGACCCAAAGAGATTAACCCACTCTGATACCATTTTATCATTAACCAAGTTTGGTCGCCATATAAACCAGCACCCAACCCAATCTGTGGCTAGTCCTGATGGGCTCTCCCAATCTCCATGGGTTGGATGAAGTTCCCAAGTATCATGAATACGTGTTTGGGAATTATTTACCCAAGTTTAGAAACATCAAACAACCCAAATCAATAAATAAAATCAACCAGAAATTTTAGTCCAAAAAATCTTTTAATAAAGTTCAAAATGGAAATTCATTGTTTTTTTGAAAAATAAAAAGAGGGCCACAACTTAAAAGTAGCAAAAAAAAATAACTGATGAACCACCACACGACAATGGGTCATCATCACTAAGTCTTCTCTACAACACTACACCAAGGATGGAAGCTAATAACCCAAACCATCATCTCCAAAGACCTTTCTCCTACTTGTATCAAACATAACCAAGTTTACTTACACCCAAAGGTGTATATAGGGTGAGATCCTAAGATCAATAGGATTCCACCCAAAAAAATTCATTTTTATAAACATATAAAGACAAATAAAACTTTCTAGTTTTATAAACAAGAATGCTATTAATAATTTCTGAGACATGAATCTTTAAGTGAATACAGTTTTCAAGAAGGATACATTAAAGAATGAATCCTTTTAAATAAAACACTCATGATACAAGTTCCTCCAGAAAAATACACAGTACGATGATGGTAAGTACAAAATATCCATAGAGCACTAGTCACAAGAACACCCCTAGGCACTATCTAGCTGTGGGGCCCTATGTACATCGTATCTCAGTGTAAAGTAACCATAACAAATATCAGTGTCGTACATAATACACTAGGAGGGAAAACCCCAATGAACTAGTGTTCCCCAATCATCATCATTATTTTGTTGGTGTAGTTAGCTTCAACATTTCTAAGTGAAATAGGGACGATTCCACCTCAGATCACTAGCATAATTGTCCAAGTCTACCCACCTAGATACTCAGGTTTCCTACTTTGGGATCAATAAATTTCCACATGTTAAAAATACCATTTCCACATAAAAACACCTCTTCTAAAAAATAAACAAAACAAAAAGTACCAAACATTCCCTTACACCCCTAGTGCAGCTCAATAAACCATTCAAAATTTTTATAGAATGATTCGAAGTAGTAAAACAAGGTTTAACATGCCAAAATCCCTTCAAAATATATATTTTAAGGCCAAATGCGCACCAACATGATACCCAACTAGATTTTGAAGCCATAAATTTATTTAATAATACCATTTCATGGATTATAAAACAACCCCAAATAAAACAACATAGAAAAAACATGAAAAACATCCAATTTCATGTCAAAATGAAACTTTAAAATTAAATGCTCAATCAAAGTAACTAAACATGATTTTAGAAGTATACTCAAAGGATGGAAAACATTCTAAAAAGGATAAAAATCATGATAAATACATCCAATAATTTTTATCCATGTAAAAACCTATATTATATGTAAAAAACTCCAAATCCTCATGTGACAATTTAACCGCAACATCACTGTACCACAAGGGAGTGAAAATGAACATGAATCCGCAATATTGGACCAATAAACCCAAAATAAACCCATAAGTAAAAATACATAGTTTATGGAAATTTGGAACTTTATGGAAGAGGGAAAAAACCTATGAAAAAGGAATAAAACAAAAGTGGAAATTATTTACATGACGATTCTTGAAGTTTCACCACAAAAAACCCTACAAAAATGGGTTTCAAGAGAGGTTGAGGGATCTTGAAAGACTTACATGGATTCTAGGGTAGAATGGGAGAATAAATGGATGGATTAGGTTTAATATCTGAAAGGAAAATTTTGAGTTAAAAAATATTTTTAATGACCAGGACACCGATGTAGGGTTTGTTTGCATGGATTAGTAAACCGTGTGGCCAAACCGTGTGGCCCATTTTGGACACACAAAACATTTAAAAAATCATCCAAATTCAATGGGGGCCTAGGGTAAACCCAAGGGAATGTTAGGCCAAAAATAGAAGATTAATATTACCTTGAAATATAGATACAGATTTTACAGGTTTCTTAGGATTTCATGAGGTAGGATAAAGATTTTATGTTTTTGGATGAAAAGTATAACCTCGTGAAAATGTATTGAGGGGTTTATAAGTTATCATGGACAAATAGTTTCATTATTCATTTTATATCCTTTACTAAGCCTTGTTTGATCATCCCATGTTTTTAAATATTTTTCATGGGGTATTAGGATGGTTAAGAAAAAGGAAGAAGTCACGATGAATGTTATGAATAATTTTCATGAAAAGGAAATCATGTTTTCTATTAAAAGTTTTATATTTTAGAAGAAATGGACACAGTTTTAATTTTATTAGTTTTTATGTATGTGAAGTTTTATGTATGAATTATGAAATAATTCCAAAAAAAAACTAAACATAAAAATATCTTCAATTTGAAAGAAAGTAAATTCTTGACTAAATCTCAAGATTATGTAATGTTTATGTTTGAGTTTTTATAGTTGGTATCAAAGGAATGGTTTAGAGAAAATTGGAGATTATTATGTTTTATTAAGATTTTGGGATATCATCATGGGTTTATAATTTTAATGTTTATCATAAGTTTAATGCATTATAAAACCCTTTTTAGGATTTATGTTATGAAATTTTAAGGTAACTAACAATATTTTTGGAGACCTTTATTTTTGAGGTAATTGTGGGTTATTTCTTTTTGGGATGAAAAATGATAGTTATGAGATAAAATTTGAGGATAAAACATGTTTAGGTTATTTTTGAGGATTTTATCATATTTTGGGAATATTATAATAATTATATAGTTTTATAAAATGGAAAACCCCTAGGATGGGTGACAACCCACTATATATGAAAATGAAAAGGGAATCGAACCCACAACCAAATGGAGAGAAGGGTGCATCGCCTACCACTAGATTACATGAAGTCTAAGTTAGTATGATTTTTTATTTATAGTGAAATTATTTTTTTGGATAAGAAATATTTTATTTCGGTAACATATGTTTTATCAAATATATTTCCATGGAATTGGAAAATGATTTATTGAGTAAGTTAATAATGTTATTTCGTGAGACATTCACTTTTTTGTGAATCTTATGTGATCTAGGTTAATAGAATATTATGTGATTTTGGAAATTATATTTTTGGTATGAGACATAAACAGTGATTGATTTTATTTTTAGATAATTCTTAAAATTTATCTTGAATGATTATGTGATCAAATCCTCCTTTTTTTTTAATCTTATTATAGAATAATTTTAATGAATTTTAAGGATGTTCCTTCAATGAATGATCCATGTTGAACTTTGGATGTCCCTGTTGAATTTTATAGAATAAAATTATTTTTTCATCATATAATGGTTTATTATTTTTGTAGAATTGTATTTTGTTATCCTAGAAATTTTGGATATGTTTAATTTTTCAGGACATGAGAAATAGATAGTTAATCTTTGGTCGATTATGTGATTCTCTAGAAGCTATTTTTATTGCCCCAGTCATGAAAATTCATCTTAAATACTCATAGTTTGGAGAAAAAGATAAGTATGTCGTGAAATTTGATTAAAGGATGAAAATTTGATTTTCATTATGTATTTTACCTTATGTTCATGGCATAAGTATTGAAATAATTCCTCCACTCTAGGAAAAATATTTTAAAATAAAAATGTTATTTGTTTACTTCTCTTGCTATGATATCAATGACCTTTTAACCTGTTAATAATTTATGGTTTTGTGATTGTTAACATTCTCCCGACCATGTTATTTATCACTCTCTATCATAACTTTATAGTTATTTTTTTCATCCATATCCATTTTTTCTTACATATAACCCTAGTATGTGTTATATTTGGTGACATTGTTAATTCCCTTTCTTTATTTTATAGTGTAGGTCTCATTAGTCATTCTTCTGATGTGGGGTTTAAACAAAGGTATTTTGAAAAGTTAAACCCCTACTTTTCATACTGAGCCCAAATTGTGAGTATATAATCTATTAATGGTGGTATAATGTAACATCCAAACTTTTTAATAGAAAAACACTATGTTCAATAGCATACATGATACACCACATTGAGCTTAAATGAACAAGTAGATATTATTATTAAAATTTTACCACTATAACCTAAATGTTAGAAAAGAGGAAAATAAAATTATTAATTTAATAATGAAAATATGGTTTACAAATGTATATATATTTAATTATTTTTGTGAAAAATTAATTATAAGTGAATGTAAACCCCTTTTTTTAAATAAATGTAAATGTTTTTCAGAAAAAACTATTTAAATGTTCACAGCTTTTTTTTATACAAATAAATTCATAAATAAAATTCTTGTATTATATAAATGAAATATATAAATATAATATATTTAATTTAATGTTTAAAATTTATCTTATCTATTTTTGAGACTTCATAGAATAACAAATCCAATTTTAATAATAAAAGAAGTATTTCTCAAAAAGATAGTTTTGTCTCCTTTTGATGACGTAGTTGTTTTAAATCATTTTATGAGACTTTTTAAGATATATTTGAAACAATAAACATATTACTTGAAATTGAATTATAAAAATTTACTTTGGATGTTTTTTTTGTATTTTTATGATATGTTTCATATTTTCATGAACAGTGAGAAATTAATATATTTTAGTTGGAAAATTTTTTTTCATAAAATTTATTTATATTGATAAATTATAAATATTAAAAAATATAAATTAGAATTATATAATTTAATTTTAATTTAATATAATTAGGGTCATTTTATTCTATTTCACATTGAAATTTAAAAATAAAATCTTTGGGAACTTTTGAACATTTTACTTAAAAAACATGTTTTCTCATTCTGTCAATGAGATTAATTTTTAATTAATTTATGAAAATTTTGTGATTTTAATTTGAAGGAATGGATTCAATATTTTTAATTAGAAAGTAAAAATTATTCAAATATGTCTCTTTTATTTCTTTGAAAATTTGAATAGTAAAATCAATAATTTTTTTATTAACACGGTTAAGGGAAAATCATATAATTTCAGGTAAAAATAATATTATAAATTTTATAAATCTACCCAAAAATATTTCCTAATTTAATTTTATGATTTTGTTTCATCAAAATCATCCTTGGGGAGAAATTATGATCTTTGGAATCCACTTGGATGAGAGTAATACATTTATGATATGATATTCAAAAGAAAAGTCTATTTTGATACTCTGGTTTTTAACATGTAAACTATTTTTAATATGGAGTTATATAAAAGATATGTTAAAATATAAATATTATTTATATATATAACATGTTTAAATACATCATGGTAATTTATTTATAAATTTATGGTACAAAATTATTAAATTAAATGGTGACACAATGGTGATGGAGTAATTGTTTCATTAAGGGAAGAACCAAATAAAATGTATTATATATATTAAAATAATTATAATTTGACATAATTTATTACATAAAATAATTTAATGGATTAATTTGACATGTTAGGGATGAGTTAATCAATATTTTTAAAATATATAAAGTTTTTAGGACATTTTTAAAATGAAAAATAATGAATACTATCAAAATTGACATTTGTGATATTCTAAAATATATAATATTTTATTAAGTGATATAAAAATCATAAAAAATTAGAATTCATCCAAATAATTGTAATAAGTCCTAAATTTTTATAAATTACCCATTTATTGGTCTTTTATCTTGTTATGGTAATTATATTAATCCTAAAAGTGTAAATTACATGATAACATGGTAAGAGTTATAAGGGTAAAATAAGGGTCAAAACAAAAGGATAAGGATTAAAAAATAATTAAAACACCAATAATTTTCATAGGAAGAATATATTTAGAAACATAATTATCTTATATTCTAAATAAATAAATTTTTAATCATTTTGAATAGAAAATTAATTTAAATTAACTTACTACTTCGAAGAATTCCAAGAGTTCCTCTCCCCTCTCTTACAAAAGGGAAGTACTTCTTGTCATTTCATAATACTAAAAAACAATCTTCATTTAGGAAATATCTACCTAAATTTATTCCAGTAACCCCCCCCCCCCATTTTAGATGCATATTATTAAGTTGAACAACCTCCTTATAGGTTTTAAGATGATAATAAAAGAAAATCACTCGAAGAAGAGGTATCATTTTTATTTCAGTGTTTCTATTTTATTTCTTATTAAAATACCATAAAATATCCTCCTAACACGAAGATATAGTAAAAATAGTGTCCTCAATATTATGAGATTTTATTATGTTAATATCACCACCTATATACATCTCTACTTCCATTAAAAAGCGAAAATATTTAATATTTGGTGTGTACGTGTGAACTATCACCTCCACGAACCGATATAATTAATTTTCTATTAACGTCTATAAAGAATAGTTATAATGATGTAATTAATATTTATATATTATTTTAATGAAATATTTTTCATTATAAGATAATAATATATATTTTAAATTCTTACCTTCCATGTACATAATGTCGTTCGTACGTACGTGTGAACTATCACCTCCACAAAGCGATGTGATTCATTTTAATCACCAAATCACATGAATAATATATAGAAGTATATTGGAATGAATAATCTGATATTAATGATATTATGATAGTTCTATAAATATAAAATGAAAATCACTTTCTTTCTATAATTATCATTGAAAAATGAAAACGTTACTCATGTGTATGTACGACCTACCCTCTCCATGATTCTAACATTGTTTGTTTTTCATAACTGTACATAAATGGTTTTATTTAAAATTAAAATTTATATGTAAAATTTATTATTATTTCATTAATAAAATTTCTGAGATGATCGGATAATGACCACTTTTAGTGTGGAAATGTTACCAAAGTCATTTTGGACTCATGTACTGAATTTCGAAAAAACATCTGACATGAACTTAAATAATTATAATATGGTTAAAACATGATAATAAGTGACATAAAATGAATAATAAAAAAAATTTCATCATGAAAGTAAATAATTGAAAATGTTTTTTATTTCGCAATATATAGATGGTATGAAACGAGTCTGACTCAAGGCAATTGACTATCTCTTAAAGTTACTCTTTCAACTATTTTGACAAAAAGCAAAAAATTATTTTTTAACTAATATGTAATAAATATATTTTCCAGATTTTATTTAAATTTAAATTCTTCCTACTTCCTTTATATGTTTAAAATTTTATTTTCAAATTAATTGTTTTCATTTTTAGTGCACAACTTTGTAAAAATGAAAATTGATTTCAAAGTGGAAAAGTTATTTTTCTTTTATGGATGATTTATGTTTTATTATTATGTTTTGTTTCTAGGTAATTGTTTATGAGTATGGGTCGTTTTTAGATAAGTGAAGGTAGGGTGATCCTGTTGTATCTCTCCTATACATTAGGTAATGAGATGGATTTAATCTGTAGGTTTTCTCCTAAGAGATTAAGCGAATATACTACGGTGGGTATTCCAAATGTAATAGTCATGTTTAATCCCTATGTAGAGATAAAATCTATAGTAAATGTAATTTTGATATAGAATTTATTCCTTTATATATCTTTATGATTTATTTATGCTATGGAGTTTTATAGGAATATTATTATATCATGAGGTAAGAGAAAGAGTTTATGTTTTATGGGTTAGAAGTATAACTTTGTGAAAATGTTTTCATGGGTTAATAAGTATGCATAGAAGAAGGGTTTCTTTATTTATTTTTCGTGTCAATTAATGATATTTCTATTCTCATCCTAAATTTTGAAATATTTTTATAGGGTATAAGGTTGGGTAAGATAAAGTAGGATGTCAAGATGAATGTTATGAATATTTTTCATGAAAAAGTAATCATGTTTTCTTTTAAAAATTTTATATTTTGGAAGAAATTGACATTGTATTAGTTATATCCATTTTTCATGAATGAGAAATGTTATTTAGGAATTATGACATAATTTTATAATAATATAAACTTTAGAATATCCTCAATATGAAAGAAAGTAATTTTATGACCAAAACCTGAGATTATGTAATATTTAAGGTTGGATCATTATAGTTGAGTATTTTAAAGTAAATAACATTTTATTAAATGATATAAAATTTATAAAAATATCATTCTCACCAAATAAATAGTATAAGTCACAAAATTTCACCAATGAATCATTTATTTGTATTTTTTCATTTTATTGTAATTATATTAACCCTCAAATTATGAATTACATGATACCATGGTAAGAATTATTAAGGAAAAAAAAGATAAGGATCAAAAAAATATTCAAAAATTTATAATTTTAATTGGATGATTGGATTGAAATTCATTATAATACTATATTCTAAATAAATATGTTTGGGACCATTTGTATTATAAAATGAATTTATATTAATTTAATAATATGCTGAATTACAAGAGTGCACCATCTCCTATAAAAGGGAATCTATTATTATCTTTTATTCACACATAAAAACATATTTGGTTCAGAAACTAACTTCCCAAATACCACTTTAAAATCCATAAACTCATTCTAGAGCTCTTTTATTAGGAAAAAAACACACTTTATAGGTGGTAAGGTGTTAATCAAGGGAGGTTTCCCGAAGAAAAGGCATTGTTTTTAGTTAAGTGTTTTTTATTTCTTCTTCCAAATACTTCACATATTAATTATCCATGATGAAATAATAAATATAGTATCCTAAATATAATTATATTTTATAATGTTAATATCATCACCTAAATACATCTCCAATTTCATCAAATGATAAATGAATTATTCATTCGTGTGTAAGGCAGACTATGATCTTGCAAATTGATATAATTTGTTTTCCATCACCATCTCTCAAGAATGATTATAATGATAAAATTAATGTTTATAAATGAAATTATAGAAATATATTTCATTATTAAATAATAATATATCATTTATATTATTACGTTTCCATTCACATAAAAATGATAACGTCATTTATGCGTACATGCGAAAACTCACCTCCACGAAGTGATGTGATTCCATTTTCATATCCAAATAACATGAATGATATAAATAAGTATATTTAAATGATTAAAATTATATTAATGATATTATTATAATTTTGGAATGATAAAATTATAATTACCTTTTTTCTATACTTATTGTTGAAAAATTGAAACGATACTTCTGTGTACGTACAACCTATCATCTCCATGATAATAACATTGTTCATTTTTTCCTTACCATACATAAATGGTTTGATTGAAAAGAATAATTGATGTAAAAATGATATTATCATGTCCTGAATATTATTTGGGAGATGATTCAATTATGACCATTTTGACTAGAGATATGATTTCATTGTCATTTTGTACTTATGTACTGAACATCGACAAAACGCAATATGTGAATATAAATAATTAAGTAATTGGTATGATATGATGATAAGTAATCCAAAATTATTTAAAAATACATTGAAATGTTTGGGAGGAGTTAATATATTCTGTTTCAAGATATCATGTTTTTATGATATTAATGATATTATTATCATTTTGGAAATATAAAATGGAATTGAATTTATTTCCATAATAGTCATTGAAAAATGAAAACCGTATGCAAATGTACAACCTACCATCGACATGATTATAACATTGTTCATTTTTCATAACCATACATAAATGGTTTTATTTAAAAGAATAATTAACATATAAAAGTTATAATTATTTCATCAATAATATTTTTGAGATGATGGAAACATGACAACTTTGACTATTGTCATCTTATCAAATTCATTTTTGACTCATGTACTGAATATCGACAAAAATTCCAACATGAACTTAAATAATTATGTAATTTTTTTAACATGATAATAAGTGATGTAAAATGAATAATAGAATTTAAAAAGTTTCTAAATAAATTAACTAATTAATCAATGTTTATTATTCAGGAACATAAAGATTTTTCATGAAGATTCAGACTTAAGGTAAGAGACATTCTTATAAAAAACCTCTTTTAAAGTTACTCTTTCAAATATTGTAAGGAAAATCAAAACATATTGTTTTTATAACATACAATGCATAGATATATTATCCCACTTTTATATATCATTAATTTATTGATATTTCATTTACAAGGTTAAAATTTTATATTCGAATAATGTTTTTCATATTTGAGTGCATGACTTTCTAAAAATAAAAATTGATTTCAAAGTGGAAAAATTATTTTTCTTTTATAGATGATTTATGGGTCATTATTATATTTTTTTTCTTGTGAATTTCTTATGAATAAGGGTGGTTCAATGATAAATTTTTGGTGAGTGAGACGATTATATCTCTCAAATGCATCATGTAATGAGACAGAGTTAATCAGTAGGGTCACTCCTAAGATATTAAGGGAATATATTGTGGAGGGTAATAAAAACTTAACCATGAGGGTTAATCCCAATGTAGTCATGATAGATACCATAAATTTATGTGTGATATGAATATGATTCATTAAAAGACATTTAAAATTTATGTTTTTTATGTATTTTTATGTGAATCTTAAAATTTTACAAGTTAAGATGAAGAGTTTATGTTTTAGGGGAGAAAATTTTAACTTTGTGAAACTTTGTTTCATGGGGTTATATGTATTCATGGTCTAATAGTTTATTCATTTTTTTATATTTATATTACTATTATTTTCATGCTCATCTAAAGATTTAATTTTTTTTCATGGTATAATGATGGGTATAAGAAATTAGGAACCCAAGATGATTGTTATAAATATTTTTTCTAAAAAAGAAATCATGTTTTCTTTTAAAAGTTTTATATTTTTTAATAAATATAAGGCCATCACCTTAAATATTATAGAATATTGAGTTAAGTAAATAATTATTCCTTCATTCAAATTGAGGATATTTTCAGGTTTATGTTTTAAGATAATTAGGAAAAAATCTCAAATAGTAAACCCTTACATTACATATGGGCACCAATACTCAGTATCCACTTCCCCCAAAGGAAACCCTTTTAAAAGAAACATGGTTTCTTTTCATGAAACATATTGAAAATTTTATTCATGATCTCAATCGTGTCCCTAATCTTCCTTAAACCATATTATAAATATTTCAAAACCTAGGATTATCACAAAAACATAGTAAGGAACTTAAAAGAAAAGAAACAATTAGTCCAATTAAAACCCACAAAACATTTCCTAAAACACATACAAATTTTACCATGAAAATGGAATCATTATTTCCAAAAAACTCTTTATATTACCATTTTAAAATAAAAATACTTTCTTGGAAATCATTATAAATCATATAAAAGATAAGTAGTTAACTTGAGACATAATTATACAAAAATGAAATAACAATACGGTCGACTTCCATACATGTCACTCTTACCAATTCATTAGAAATCCATAATTATACTCCTAAAAATGGAATATCCACAAAACCAACTTCCATACGCAATTAATT
Organism: Viscum album; assembly: GCA_963277665.1. NCBI lineage: Eukaryota > Viridiplantae > Streptophyta > Magnoliopsida > Santalales > Viscaceae > Viscum > Viscum album. The sequence continues at coordinate 1,401,049,435 of OY728153.1, forward strand.
AGAGAAGATTTTGTAAAAATCATTCATGAGTTTATCATGAAACCACCAAAACTTAGTTTTTTAGGAAACCACCCAAAAATTTTCCATGTTCCATTATATAATCATAATAAATAGAATATTGAAATTTTTAGCATTTCACTCATAAAATTTCATTATCAATAAAAATAAAATTTTTCAAGGAATTGAAATAACAAATCCATTTTTAATACCATTATAGAAACAAAAATATCCAATTAGTAGAATAAGGGATGTATTTTTATTTTGAAAACATTAAGGCTTATAGAGGAATCTAGATATCAAATAACGGTCATGGAGATAGAGAGGTCGTTGTCTCCATATAAATTAAAAAACATTAAATTTTTTATTTATAAATAATTTAAAATTAACCATATAGAAAAAATAAAAATATTCATTCTTTAAAACCTTTTGATGGAATTACAAGTCAAATTGATTTTTTATACACCCCAAAATAGAAGGTGGGTGTATAACATCAAAATATATCTCAATGAAATGGGATTGAGATGAAGTCCCTTAAATTAAGTTCAATTGATCATGTTTGTTCTTTATATTCTTTAATAATAAACATAGGTTAATTTTTTTATTTTCTAGGTTAAAACTTTGGTATTTCTTTGATATACTTCATGTTTTGAAAAATAGTGAATAAATAATTCATTTTAATTTAAATCTATTTTATCATGAAATTTATTTATTGCGTTAAATTATAATTTTGAATGGTTTTAAAGAATAATTAGATTATGTTTTATCAGTTAATCCAATTTAGTTCATTGTAATCAATTTCACATTGAAAATGGACAAAACTACTATGTGAAACTTTTAACGTTTATTTACTTTAAAAACATGTTTTATGATTCCGTCAATGAGATAAATTTTTAATTAATTTCTGAAAATTATATGATTTGAATTTAGAAAAATTGAGTAAATATTTTTATTTATAATGTAAAAAATTATTTAAATAGGTACATTTTAATTTTGGATAGTATTAATTGTATCTTTAGAGATATTTTTTACTACAACTGTTAAGTGTAAATCAGGTAATTAATGGTAAACATATTATTATAAATACTACAGAATTAAACGAAAATGTATCCTAATTTCATTTTATGAGTGTTGTTTTGAATAAAATCATGAAGGGGTCTATTTTTTGTTCTCTTGGAGAAACTTGGATGAATTTAAGTAATTTATAATAGTTTATTCAGAGAAAAGTCAATTTTTTCACTCTTTTGTTTTTGACAAGGGAAATATTTTTATTATGGGAATTTATTAATGATATGTTTTAATATAAATATTATTCTAAAATATATAATTTTTCACTAAATAATTTTAATTTATTTATAATTTTTAGGAAATAAACAATAAAATTAAATGGTGACAAAATGATGATGAATTAATTGCTTAATTAATGAAATCATAAAACAAACGATATAAAAAATATAAAAATAAATATAATTTGATATAATTGATGTCATCCATGAATTTTATAGATTAAAATGACATGTTATGGATGATTTAATATATTTTTTTTCTAAGATATAAAGTTTTTATGATTTTTTTTAAAAAGTCTAATAATGAATTATGTCATAATGGACATTAATGATATTTAAAAATTATAATATTTTAATAAATTATATTAAATTTATAAAAATATCAATTTCATCCAAGTAATTTATATATGTCATAAAATGTCATAAATGACTCATTTATTTGTCTTTTTTTTCATTTTATTGTTATTATATTAACTTTTATAGTGTAAATTACATGATACAATGGTAAGTGTTAAATGGGTTAAAAAAAGATAAGGATTAAAATAATAATCCAAATATATATAATTTTTATTGGGTGAATTTATTTTGACTAAAAATCTTCCAATATTAGAAATAAATCAATTTGGAGGCATTATGATTATAAAATTAATTTATATTAATTTAATATTTTGAAGAATATCAAGAGTTCCCTTCCCCTCTCCAATAAATGGACACCCATTATTCTCATTTCAATACATTTAAAAACCATTTTTGTTCATCAAATATTTGATCATATACCTTACTAGAATCCCTAAACACATTATACATCTCTTGTTTTAGGAATAACACTCTTCTTAGAGTTGTTAAGGTGTTAATCAAAGGAGATCATCCGAGGAAGAGGTATTGTTTTTAATTAAGTGTTTCTATTTTATTTCTTCTTCCACTTCCTTCATGTCTTATTCAAATAAATTTGAATAATAAAATTTTTATATTAATAATAATGATATGTTATTATGTTAATTTCTTTACCTAAATCCATATACATTTTCATTAAATTGGAAAATAATTAATCATTTGTGCATACGACAAACTACCACCTCGCGAACCGATATAATTCATTTTCCATCACCGTTTCTCAAGAATAGTTATAATGATAAAATTAAGGTTTATATTTTATTTTAATGAAATATTTATTATTATTAAATAATAATATATCATTTACATTTCATACCTTTCCATGAACATAAAAATGACAATGTTATTCATGCGTACGTGTGAACTACAACCACAACGAAGCGATATGATTCATTTTTCATCCCCACATCACATGGATGATATATATATAAATATATTTAAATTATTAATATTATATTTATGATATTATGATAATTTAATAAGGATAAAACAATGAATACCTTCATTCCAAAATGATCAATGAAAATGGAAATGTTACTCATATGGGCGTACATCCTATTGTCTCCATGATTATAACATAGTTTATTTTTCATATTCATACATAAATGGTTTGATTTAAAACTATAATTGATGTATAAAAGTGATTATTATTTCATTAATATTATTCTGGATATGATGGAATTATGACCACTTTGACTATGGATATCATACCAAATTTATTTTGGAATCAATTGACAAATATAAACAAAAACCCTGATTTGAACATAAATAATCAAGTAAATTCATAGAAAAGATATAATAAAATTTTAATAGGTCATTATGAAAGTAAATAAATAACCAATTTTTATTATTCATAAAGATAAAGATTTTACATGATGAGTCATAATCAAGGTAAGGTACTTTCTTTTAAAAAACCATTTTAAAGTTACTCTTTCAACCTTTTTAAAAAATCCATAATGAATGTATTTTTTAACTTATAAAACATAAATATTTTTTTATTTTTTATGCTAATTTAATTTTTTTTGATTTTTACTTTACATGTTTATAGTTTTAGTTTCAAATAAAGTGTTTTCTTGTATGAGCGTATTGATTTGTAAAAATGAAATATGATTTCAAAGTGGAAATTTTATTTTTTATTATTCTTATTTTAAAAGTTATGATTATTTTTTGGTTAGTGGGATTTTTTTATGATTATGGGTGGTCCTATGATAAACCAAGTGAATGTGATCTCGTGATAGCTCTCCAATGTGTTGGGTAATGAGAGAGAGTTAATTATTAGGGTTTCTCCTTAGAGATAAATGAAATATTCTACGGTGGGTATTCCAAATCTAGCCACGAGGTTCACTCTCTATATATCTATGATAACTACTGAAAATGAATGTGTGATATAGAATAGATGACTAAATTTAACTTTATGACTTATTTTTTCTATTTAAATTTACCGGAATATTATGATTTTTTGAGGTAAGCTAAAATGATTTTGTTTTATGGATGAAAATTAGTACTTTATGAAAATGTTTTCAGGGTGTTATATGTATAACAGACTAAAAATTTATTATTTATTTATCTTTACCTTACTGATATTTTTTTAACCAGTTTTAAAATTTCTTCCACATGGTAATAGGAAGGGTAATAGAAATAAGGAAGTAAAATTGGATGTTATGAATATTTCTCATGAAATAGAAACCATGTTTTGTTCTAAAAAGATTTATTTGTAGAAAAGTTGATATTGTTTTTATAGTGTTAAATTTATATGAACGTGGAATGTTATGTATGAATTATGAACTAATTCTCTAAAAATATAAACATGAAAAAATCCTTATTTTAAAATAAATTAAATTATTATCTAAAACTATATATTACATAATGTTTAAGGAGGAGTCCTTATATTTTGTATCAAATGACGATTTATAAAAATTTGGAGATTATGATGTATTATTAAGAGTTATGGATATAATTATATTATTTTAATATTATGGATGATCATAGGTTTAATTTCATAGAAACCCTTCTTAGGATTTATGTTATTAAAATTTTGTGGTGATTAGAGGTATTTTTGGAGACATTAATTTTTGAGGTAATAATGGGTTATTACTTTCTGGGGAGAAAAATTAAAGATATGAGTTAAAAATTGATTATTAAATGTGTTATGGTTATTTTTTAAGAGTTTATAATGCTACAGGAATATTATAATAATTACATAGTTTTATAAGAAGGAAAACCTTTAGGATGAGTGACAAACCGTCACATCCTGCAGGGTCTTGAGAATCAGACCCACAACCGAAGGGCGAGAAGGGTGAAACACCTACAACTAGCCTACATGATGTCATGATTAAATTCAATTTTTAATTATTTCTTAAATAATTTATGGATAACTAATAATTTTATGTTGAGAAAATATGTCACGACCCGTCCTCGGGGCCCATGCCGTGACTACCCCAAGCCCACCTTCCATAGGCCAGGGGCTGGTGACAATCACCAAAAGGCGTAAATCCCGATAAAAAGGGAAGGCATTGCCTTTATGAATACGTAAACACACACAACCCGAGTACAAGGGGAAGAAAACACTAAGTAAAGCAATATAACAAGTGTGCTCAAAGTACAAAGGGGTCGGAATACAAGCCCAATAGTAAATTACAAGGAAAATACAAAACAATAAGAAGGTGTAAAGCTGCTCCTGGATCGTCCTCCGACGTTCCTACCTGAAGGGTAGGTAAAAATGGACACCTCAGCTCTCCACGTCCATCTGTCACCTCCAGGTACCATCTCGTCATGAAGTCCACCTCCGGGTACTGTCTCGTCGTGAAGTCCACCTCCGGGTACCGTCTTGTCGTGAAGTCCACCTCCGGGTACCGTCCAGCTCTACAAACCTCAACCACGATCAGTGTTGTCCATCGTCTGCATCCAACATGATGAGGTGCGAGAATATCCCGTGCAAGGGTGAGTATAACGATACTTATTATGGACCCTGAGACCCTCAAGGTCTCACTAAATCCAACAAGGATAACCAAATATAAATATCTTAACTGATAACCTTTACTTAGGTATATTCCCATACATATACCAAAGTTATCAAGTAACCCATCTCAATCATGAGGTAAACACAAAGGTCATAGACTCATCTCAAACTAGGATTTTTATTCAAGATGAGGAAAACACGGCTACTAGAGTACTCCTACTCTATCGAGCATAGTAGTCCTGCCACGACTCCGAGATTCCACTCACTTGCCTTAGACTACTAAGGTACTCTTCCTGTCGAGTACCGAAGGTCTTCCATCCCAACACAGTAGTGCTCCCTGCCATGGGTTTGCCACCCCAACACAGTAGTGCTCCCCCTACTAGCCTGCAGAGGTACTCCTCCTATCGAGTACCGCGGGTCTGCCACCCCAACACAATATTGCTCTCTTCTATGGGTCTGCCACCACAACACAGTAGTGCTACCCACTGGGCTAGTCAAGTCACTCCGATAAGAATCGGACAAGCAGTCATCAGGTCTCACCCAGCTACAAGGACACCATACTCCGTAAGCTCATCTCTAGGTGGATCTGGTCTATGAGCTACTAGTCAAAACTCCAAGTGTCACGAAGTTCCACGAAGAATTATCTCAACAGACCACCTCGTCATAGGGGTCTCAACAAAACAGACGGCACGTCAATCAGACGCCCGGTCTGTGAGTTATTAGCATTACCATTCCAGGGGCCCGGTTGGATTTCAGGTACAATCCAACCCAGCCATACTCCAAATACGTCCAAACCTCAGGTGAATTATTCCAAAATAACCATCTCAATAAGAGAAATCCAACATAGTTGATGACACGTCAATCAGACATCTGGTCCACAAGTTATAAGTGTTTCCGCTCTAAGGGCACGGTTGGTTTCGTGTTCGAACCAACCTGTACAAACACAAAATTCGCCAAAAACTTGAGTGTAATATACTGAAACAGCCGTCTCGTTCCATGGAATCGTATGCAACTGACGGTACATCGATCAGAGGTCCGTAGCTCAAGATATATCCATTTAACCGAAACATTCTGAAAATAGGGGGTCTGGCCCCGGTCCGACTTGGCCCAACACCCCCTGGGTCGGCCCGAACTGGGTCGACCCGACTCGGGTCTGGGTCCGGCCTGGTTGGGCGTGGCCTGGCCGGGCTGGCACGGCCTGGACCGGAGGGGCGCTGCCGGCCGAGCCCGTGCGGCCTGTGGCTGGCCCGACCCGCACGGCCTGCGACCCGGCTCGGAAGCCGGCTGCGGCTCAGCCACTGGAGAGCGGGATGCAAAGAGGGTGTGACCCCCTGTTTTTGGAAATAGTAGAACCAGTTGGGTCCTCCCTATCAGCTGGTTGGGGGGTTACACCCCCCGGTTTCCAGGTAACGACCGAACATTAAGGTCGACCATTTTTTGAGCTGCTGCAATACCCAGAAGGGTTCCCGCCTTCTGGAGACACTGGCGGCCGGCTCGGCCGGCCGCCCCTGCTGGTCCGCCGCGACCTTAGACCACAAATCATCTCACTAGCGTGGCGGGAGGGCACCACACCCCTCCACTGCGGCCTTCCACGGTCTCTCCGGCACGACGTGATGGCACTGCGCCCCATCACCGCGGCCTACTCCGGCCGCGGCCCTGTGTGTCTCTGCGCAGTGCAACGACACCGTGCCGCCTTCACCGCATCCTTGCATGGCCGTGGTTCCATGCCGATCACCGTACGGTGCAACGACACCGTGCACCTCTGCTTCCAACATCAACGAAGATTAAAAAAAAAGAGGGGAGGTGAATCAGCCATGTTTGTGTGGTCTGATCTCCTCCCGTTATGATGATATCATGCGGCCAAACCATAAGAAACGAAGAACGATGATAAAGACTTGAGCCAAAATAACCCCTACCTCATGGTTCGCTGTTTGTTGATGATTTCGCGAAAGGGGTGGACGTTGGATCATTAACATCATCGCAAGGGAGGAGATGAAGGTGACAGAGATCATTGACTTTCGTTGCTTCCACAAAGGCCTTTGATCCTGACTCGAGCTTCGTTCATTGGAGATTTATTGGAAGGAGAACCATTCTTCATGGAGGGTTAAAGCTCTATTAATTCTCCAGGGATTCTCCACACAATATTTTCCCAGCCAAATATTAAAATGGGATTTCCCCCCATCTTAAAAAACTTTCCATCTCAATTCAAATTAATTCAAAACTCACCAATTAATTGAATAGTTAGCAATATTAATTGATGAGAGAGAGATGGAAAGTGGAGAGGATACACCCCAATAGATGAGTGGAGTTTTAATGTTTTAAAAAAGGTGGTAATAAAGGGGGGTTTAGGGAGTTGAGGGGAAGGTGAGGAGTTAGGGTCTCGTGTGGGCCCCACCACACTAAACCCTCCCATGGGAGGTTAGGTGGGTGTGGCCCCCCCCAATAACTCCCCATGTGTAGGATATTAAACACCATCAACAAATAAAATTTATACACAACAAATTTTATTTATTTTATTCTAAATCCCCAATTATTAATCCTCAACCTGCTCAAAATTCAACTACGGTAAAGGTCCTCTTAAGCAATTACTGGTGCTGCGAGTTCAATGATGCCCTTAGATTTCAATTCCGAGCACCAGTTCAAAATATAAAAAACCCACTCCTTCGTTTACTGAACGTACCCGAGCTACACTTCTGAAATTGATTCCGGGCACATCGGGCCTCGAAATCAAGTGCCGTCACAAGCCACAAACTCTTAAAATTCCAATGAAATTATGAAAAAAAATTCATTGAAATTTCTGGGTCTTTAAATTACTCCCGCCTTAGGGATTTACGTACCCATAAAGCTACAACACAAACTGGGGAAACTAAATGAGGTACCAAGCACGCATCTGAGCCTCCCACTCCCTTGTGCTCTCTTGGAGATTTCCATGATTCCAGCAAAAGCGCACAAAAGGAATCGATCATCCTCGTAGGACCTGCTCCTGTCAATCCTCAACTTCTACTGGAACCCATGAATGTCGCCCCATCATTGATGTCCAACTCTCCATGGTCGATAAAGTGAGACAGGTCATGCACGTATCTCATTAGCTAAGATACGTGAATGACGTCGTGCACCAGGTGCAACTACGGTGGAAGGGACAGGCGGTAAACCACCTTCCCTACACTACTAGGGACATAAAAAGGCCCGATGAAACACAAAGATAACATGCTGCCCCAGCGAAATCTCTGTAGTCCCCATCGAGGTGAGACCCCTAAGAAGACGTGGTCATCACCCTCGAACTCCAGTGGTCTTGTCTCCTATCTTCCTAGGACTTCTATCTACTCTGAGAAGTCTTCATCCGCTCATGGATGATCTGCACCTTCTCCATCATATCCTGAACCATCTCTAGTTCTTCAAGTGCTGGCTCTATCACTATCCAAAAAGGATATCTGAAATGCGGCCAGCTGCTATCTCGCAACTCCCAATAGCTGAATGCCTGATCTCCCACTAAGAGCATCTTCTACAACGTTCCCCTCCCTAGGAGTATAAACTATCTCAAAGTTATAGTCCTGGAGGATTTCAAGCCATCACCGTTGTCTCAGGTTCATGTTCTTCTGAGAGAAGATACACCTGAGACTATTGAGTTAGAGAGAACCATAAACCGTTCTCTCAACGAACAATGGGTGAGACTAGCCGATTATAAGAACTCATCTCCACCCTTCTTCATCTACATTCTACCAAAGAGCTTCTAAGATTTCTCCTCTGCCGAAAAGAGATATCTGGTCTCATCCCCTAGATGAACCACGTTCTTTCTCCTAATAAAGTCAATCCAGACATGAAATGTACTATTTAATGCCACAGACGATGTCGTAAGGCCATGAAGCTACTACCAAGAGATCCAACCGTTACTCTTGCCTCCAAGGGCTGAGTCACACTGTCGGCATCAGTGTGTGATTACTGGGTCTCCTCCAGTAGAAAAATCACAAGTGAGGGTCATGTCAACTGTTTTAACCGGAACCTCTTAGTATTAACCACACAAAAAGAACATGATAGAAAACATCACAAAGATAAGTGTCTTTTATTACTACAACTCATAGTACAAAGACACAAAGAAAACACAACAACGACAACATTAACAAAATGGAAGCTCGAATCACCAATAACAAAGGCCTCTATGCCTTGAACTAGTCTTGCTCCTGTCTACCTGCTTCCATAGCTCCATTATCATATGCTTCAGCTGCCTGAAGATGAGATCTCCCATATCCACTCGTTTCCTATGCTCGGGGTGGACCTCCTGGTGGTGGTGGAAACTCTTCAAAGTGTCGCACAACACCGGCCGTATGGCCATCTCATCTGCTCTGGTCAGGTAGGCTCCTCTACTACCTGCTGCTCATCTGCTGGACAGTTCGGGCAGTCTCGAACCAAGTGACCCTGCTTTCCGCATGCATAACACTTTCTACTCCTCATATGGGTGGCTCTGAATCCACCATAGTTGCCTCGCACTACCGAACCTATACCCCGAAGTCACCCACCTATTTTCCTGGTCCTCCTGGACCTCTGCATCATCCGTCTTCTACCTATAGATGACCCGACTACTGATAGAAAACCCTGCGGCAAAGGAAACAACTCCTGAGAATGCTCAGAGTGTAGAGTCACTTGTATAAACTCCACCCTGAATAAATTCTCGAAGTCTCCACAGGTCAAGGTCGTTTCGTCGCAAAACTGGAGAATCTGGCTCCACCACCTTTCAGCTGCTCCCTGGAAGAGGCTAACAGCTAGGTACACCATCAAGTCTGTGGGTGTCCCACCTGTGTGGAAAGATCGTGCTACAAACTCCAGCCAGTGCCCAGCCATCTGAAAATCCGACTCGCCTCGAAACGTCAGAGGCCTCTGACGCTAGAATTTGTGCATCGCGCTCAAGAGGCGTGCACTCTATGCTGGTGTTTGATCTAGAAGAGGGCGATGTACTGAGGCCTCGTCACTCAATGTCCTGTAAGTATGTACAACTGTCAGGGATCAAGCTGATCATCTACGGGGAGGCATCCTGAAAGAATAGATGCGACACGGTCAGAAGACTATACCTGGTGAGCTGACCTAGTTTGAGCTGATTTAAAAGAACCTTTTGAAAACACACATGCAATCAGTGTTTTCGTTCACCGAGTTGGAAATTAGAAGTCAAGGTCCTGGTGTATGGATACGTCAGCCGCCCGCACCAACACTGGACTCCCTGAACTAAAGAACACGCTTAGTACCCTTAACATTATTACTTCACAGAAAAGAAATATCAGAGTCTTAAGTTCTGTGGTAGAACCGACTCCTCTAATACCAATTTGTCACGACCTGTCCTCAGGGCCCGTTCCGTGACTACCACAATCCCGCCTTCCATAGGCTAGGGGCTAGCGACTAGCACCAAAAGATGTAAATCCTAATAAAAAGTGAAGGAATTTCCTTTATGAAAACGTAAAAACACACAAACAGAGTACAAACGGAAGCAAACACTATGTAAAGAAATATAAAAAGTTTGCTGAAAGTACAAAGGGGCCGGAATACAAGACCAACAGTAAAGTACAAGGAAAAGAAAAAACATCAGGAAGGTGTCAAGATGCTCCTGGATCATCCTCCGGAGTTTTTACCTAAAGGGTAGGTACAGATGGCTACCTCGGCTCTCCACGTCCGTCTGTCACTTTCGAGTACGTCTCGTCATGAAGTCCACCTCGGGGTACCATCTCGTCATGAAGTCCACCTTCGGGTACCGTCTGGTCATGAAGTCCACCTATGGGTACCGTCCAGCTCTACAAGCCTCAATCACGATCAGTGATGTCCGTCATCTGCATCCAACATGACAAGGTGTGGGCATAGCCCGTGCAGGGGTGAGTATAACGATACTCAGTAGGGACCCCAAGACCCTCAAGGTCTCACTAAATCCAACATGGATAACCACAAAAAAAGATCTCAACAGATAACCTTTACTTAGGTATATGCCCATACATATACTTAACTTATCAAGTAACCCATCCCAATCATGAGGTAAACACAAAGGTCATAGACTCAGCTCAAACGAAAATTTTTATTCACGATGAAGAAAACACGATTGCTGGAGAACTCCTCCTCTGTCAAGAACAGTAGTCCTTCCACAACTCCGAGGTGCCACTCACTAACCTTAGACTACTAAGGTACTCCTCCCATCAAGTACCTTAGGTCTGCCACCCCAACACAGTAGTGCTCCCCACCATGGGTCTGCCACCCCAACAAAGTAGTGCTCCCCGCTACGGGTCTTCCACCCCAATAAAGTAGTGCTCCGCACTAGCCTAGTCAAGTCACTTAGATACGAATCAGACAAGCAGTCATTAGGTCTCATCCAGCTACAAGGTCACCGTACTCCGTAAGCTCGTCTCCATGAGGATCCGCTCCACGAGCTACTGGTTGACACTCCAAGTGTCACAAAGTTCCACGAAGAAGTATCTCAAAGGACCTCCTCGTAATAGGTGTCTCAACTCAATAGATAGTGCGTCAATCGGACGCCCGGTCCGTGGGTTATTAACATTCCCCTTCCAGGGGCCGAGTTGGATTTTGGGTAAAATCCAACTCATCCATACTTTAACGGCATCCAAACCTCAGGTGAAGTATTCCGAAATTACCATCTCAACAAGAGGAATCCAACATAGTCAACAACACATCAATCAGACATCCAGTCCTCAAGTTATAAGTGTTTCCACCCTAAGGGCCCGGTTGGTTTCGAGTTCGAACCAACCCAGCCAAACACAAACTTTTCCAAAACCTTGAGTGTAATATTCCAAAACGACCATCTTGTTTCAAGGAATCCTATGCAACTGACAGTGCATCGATCGAAGGTCCTTAGCTCAAGATATATCCATTTAACCGAAAATGTTCTGAAAATAGGGGGTCTGGGCCCGGTCCGACCTGGCCCAACACCCCCTGGGTCGACCCGAACCGGGTCGACCTAACTCGGGTCCAGGTCCAACCCGGTTGGAGGCATCCTGGCCCATGGCTGGTGCGGACCGACCTGGATGGGCGTGGCCCGAACCGGCCCGTGCAGCCTGCGGCCGCTCGGCCCTTGGGGCCTGCGGCTAGCTCGGCCCATGAATATCGACTCAGAAGCCGGCCACAGATCGGAAGCTGGCCGCGGATCGGAAGCCGACCGTGGCTCGGAAGCCGACGAAGACTCGGAAGCCGGCCGGGGCTTGGATGCCGACTGAGGCTCGGAAGCCGGCCGTGGCTCGGCCGCTGGCCGAGAGGGACGCAAAAGGGGCGGGACCTGCTGTTTTTGGAAACGGCGGACCCAGTGGGGTTCGGCTTAGCAGCTAGTTGGGGGGGTTACACCCCCCCAGTTTTCGGGTAACAGCCGGTCATTATGGTCGGTCGGTGTGTGAGCTGCCGTTGAACCCATAATGGGTCCCGCCTCCTGGAGACGCCGGCGGCCGGCTCGGCCGGCCACCCCTGTTTGTCCGCTGCAGACCGCTCTGGCGGCGGCCTTCCTCGAACTATCCGACGTGGTGTGATGGCGCCATGGACCACCGCCGCGGCCCGCTCCAGTCGTGGCCTCTAAGTCTCTGCGCGGTGCAACGACACCGCGCCCCCTTTGCCACAGCCTTGCATGGTCGTGGTTCCCTACCGATCACCGCACAGTGCAACGACACCGTGAACCTCCGCTTCCAACATGAACGAAGATTAACAAAGAAGAGGGGAGGAGAATAGGCCATGTCTGTACGGTCCGATCTCATCCCGTTATGACGATATCATGAGGCTAAACCTTAAGAAATGAAAAATGATGATAAAGACTTGAAAAAAAAATTCCCCTACCTCAAGGTTTCCCGTTTGATGACAATTTCGTGAAAGGGGTGGACGTCGAGTCGTTGACATCGTCGCAAGGGAATAGATGAAGGTGACGATGATTGTTGACGTTTGTCGCTTCCGCAAAGGCCTTCGATCCCGACTCGAGCGTCGTTCGTTGGAGATCCGTTGGAAGGAGAACCATTCTTCGTGGAGGGTTAAAGCTCTCTTAATTCTCTAGGGATTCTCCTCACAACATTTTCCCAGCCAAATATTAAAATGGGATTTTACCCCATCGTAACAAAATTTCCATCTCAATTAAAATTAATTCCAAACTCACTAATTAATTGAATAGTTGTAAAAATTAAATTATGAGAGAAAGATGGAAAGTGGAGAGTCTCCACTCCAATAAATGAGTGGAGTTGTCATGCTTTAAACAAGGGGGTAATAAGGGGGGTGGGGGTTAGGGATTTGAGGGGAAGGTGAAGAGTTAGGGTCTCATGTGGGCCCTACCACTAACTCCCCCTTTGTAGGTTATTAAACACCTTCAATAAATAAAATGTGTACACAACAAATTTTATTTCTTTTGTTATAAATCCCCAATTATTAATCCTCAACCCGCTCAAAATGTAACTATGATAAAGGCCCAATTAAGAAATTACTAGTGCTGTGAGTTGAACGGTGCCCTCAGATTTCAATTCCGAGCACCGGTTCAAAAGATATAAAAACCCACTCGTTTGTTAACTGAATGTACCCGAGCTAAATTTCGGAAATTGATTCCGAGCATACCGGGCCTCAGAATCAAGTGCCGTCAGAAGAAACAGACTCATAAAATTCCAAAAAAAAAATTAAAAAAAATTTCCTTGAAATTTACGAGTCTTTACAAAATATCTCTCATCTAATAGATAACCTTGGGATATGAAAAAATTGATTTTGGGGATTAAGTGATAAATGTTATTTTGGATGATTTTGGCTATTTTAGAAATCCTATTTGATGAATTTAAATTGAATAATATGTAATTTTAATTGATAACAAAATGTTGAATTATATTTTTGAAGAATATATGATTTTAGTGTGTTCTTATGTTGTTTTTGGTTATTTATGGAAATAATTATCATAACTTATAGATTATGTAATTTAGGAAATTAATTTTTGGTATAATTCATTAAAAGTAATTGATGTTATTTGGGATTAGTTATTAAAATTTATCTTGGAATATTATATTTTCAAATAATTTTTGGGTTTCTATGCTAGTCAAGAATATTTTTTTGTGAGAAATTTTAAGAATTTTCGATGATCTATGTTGAACATTGGGAGTTAATTTGGAATTATATTTTATTAAATGGTATAAAATTATAAAAATATAACCTTCATTAAAATAATTTGTAAAACTTATAAAATTTTATAAATGACTCATTTATTGTCTAATTTACTTTTTATGGTAATTTTATTAATGCTCAAAGTGTAAATTAAATGATAATATAATAAGAGTTAAATGGTAAAATAAGGGTTAAAACAAATAGACAAGCACTAAGTAAAGTAAAATATGTATAATTTTCATTGGATAAATAGATTTTGATCCATAATCATCCTATATTCTAATTAAATATGTTTGGGACCATTTTTATTGGGAAATTAATTTATATTAATTTAATACATCTAAGAATTCCATGAGTGCCCCTCCCCTATCCTATAAAAGGGCACCCATTCTTCTATTTTTTCACACCTCACATACTATTTATTTTGGACATTATATGACCAAATACTTACATCAAATTTCTAAAAACAATCCATAGATCTTATATTTGGTAGAACAATCACCTCAGAGGTCATAAGATGTCAATCAAATGAGGTTGTCCGAAGAAAAAATATCGTTTTTAATAATGTGTTTTGTTTTTTTTCTCCCACTTCCTTCAAATTTTATTCATCCATGATGATATAATTAATACATAATAATAAATATAATTATACTTTATTAGGTTAATATCATAAAAAAAACCCATATCCACATCCATAAAATTGGAATAGAATTGTTTTTCATGTGTACGGAGAACTACCACCTTACGAACTAATATAATTCATTTTCCATAACCGTCACTCATGATTGGTTATAATGATGAAATTAAAGTTTATATATGATATTAATGACATATTTATAGTTATTAAAAAATAATATAACATTTAATTTCTTACTATTTAATTCACATGAAAATGATTACGTCGTTCATGCTTACGTGTGAACTATCACCTCTACGAAGTGATGTGGTTCATTTTTCATTACTATATAAAATGACTGATATATATATATATATGTATATTAAAATAATTAATCTGTTATTATTTTTATTTTCATAATTTTTTATTGTTAAAATAAATCTTACTTTCTTTCCAAAATGATCAATGAAAGATGACAACGTTACTCATATGAACATACAACCTACCCTCTCCATGATTATAACTTTGATCATTTTTAATAACCATACCTAAATAGTTTAATTTAAAATAAAATTTTATTTATTAAATTTATTATTATATCATGAATAATATTATTGAGATTATGGACTAATGATGAATTTGACTATTGACATCTTACCAAAGTCATTGTGGACTCATGTACTGAATATCAACAAAACATCTCACATGAACATAACTAATTAAGTAATTATTATAACTATATAATAAGTGATATAAGAGGAATGATAATATATAAAAATATTCTAAATAAATAAATTAAAAAAATAAAAGTTTATTATTTTTGATTATAAGGATTGTACGTGATGAGTTAGACTTAATTTATTCATGGAGGTGATAGTTCACACATACACACAAATGATAAATACTTTTCCCATTAAATGGAAGTAGAGATGGATTTAGGTGATGATTCTATCCTAATAAAATATTATTATATTTAGGTTACTTTATTTATTATTTAATAATAGTGAATAGTATTTTATAGTAGTGGAAGAAGAAATAAAATAGAAAAACTTATATAAAATTGATACCCCTTTGTAGGAAAATTTCCTTCGATTATCACCTTAAAACCTCTACAGAGTGTGTTATGCCTAAAAAAGGCCTCTATAATGTGGAGAGGAATTCTAGGAAGTTATTTGGGAATATAATAGCTAAAAAAATGGGGTTTAAGTGTGAATAAATGATAATAAGTAAGGCCTTTTTTAAGAGAGGGTTGAGGCATTCTTAGAATTCATGAAAGTATTAAATTAATATAAATGAATTTTATATTCCAAAAATTGGCTCAAAATTAAGATATGTTGAATATAGTACTAGGATGTGTCGAAATACACTCATGAAATTAAAATTATAATTTTTTTTGATAATTTTGTAATATTTATCGTTTGGTTTTAACCCTTATTTTACCCTTTTAAAACTTACCATGTTATCATGAAATTTACACGTTAATGGTTAATATAATAATTAAAACATGAACAAAGATCAATAAATGAGTCATTTATAAAATTTTAGGACATAAAATAATTATTTGTATGATTTTTTTAATTTTTTGAATTTTATATCATTTAAAAAAAATATTATTTAATTTAAATTATCACTAATGTCA
Organism: Viscum album; assembly: GCA_963277665.1. NCBI lineage: Eukaryota > Viridiplantae > Streptophyta > Magnoliopsida > Santalales > Viscaceae > Viscum > Viscum album. The sequence continues at coordinate 1,401,065,919 of OY728153.1, forward strand.
ATTTTGACACTATTCCTTATTCAAGTTTTTTAAAATATCATAAAAACTTTATATCATTATAAAGGATATATAAATTAATACAAAAAATGTCATATTTAACCATAAAATTAGTGTATAACATGAATTATATGAAATAATATTTATTTCAATAATTTTTATATCATTTACTTGATGTTTCTATTAATGAAGCAATTATTGAACTAACATTGTGTCACGATTTAATTTTATTATTTTAGTCCCAAAAATGATAAATAATTAACATTATGTAGGTAAAAATTTATAAATTTAAAATACTTTTTATATTCGAACATATCCCTTGTATAACACTATATTAAAAACATTTATTTGTTAAAAACAAGGGTGTGGAAAACTTGAATTATTTTTGAATATAATATCATAAATATCATACTCTCACCCAAGTGAATTAAAAAGTTTATAAACGTATAAAAAGTATTTATTTTATAAAAAACTAATCCAAATAAATTATTATATGTTTTAGGGAAATTTTATAATTTTATAATATTATTTTTACCCTAAATTCCCTAATTTACCGTTAACTGTGTTAATACAAACAATTTACTAAATTTACAATTCATATTTCCCAAAAATAAAATGATCCTATATAAATAAACTGTACATTATGATTCAAAATATGGAATCCATTTTTTCAAATTCATAATAGACAATTGGTATAAATTAATAAAAATTAATCCCATTGACAGAACAAGAAAATGAGTTTTTAATGTAAAATGTTCAAAAGTTCAAATATTTTTTATATCCCAATTCAATGATAAATTAAAAATAATGACATAAATTTTATTAAATGATAAAAAATTATCTAATTATACTTTCAAACCCTTGAAAAAAATAATTTTACACTATAAATAAATTTGATGAGAAAGAAGTTTTCAATTAAAATGCGTTATTTTTTTCACCATTCATCAAAAATTGAATCTTAATTGAAAAATACCAAAAAATAAACCATATTATATATTTATAATTTTATTTAAAATAATAAGGTATCTTTTTCATATATAAATTATAAAAGTGACAAAAACTGAATTTAAAACACGTACACAATCAAAAGGTGGTAAAACTGAATTTTTAGAAAAATACACCGTTTATTCATAAAATGGGATTTGTTCTTATGTTATGTATAGAAAAAAATAAGATAAATGTAAAAATAAAATTAAATATAATATATATATATAATCAAAGAAGTGTGATTCGTGAATTTATCGATATAAAACACAATTGTTCACATTTAAATAGTTTTTTAGAAAAACATTTGCATTTATTTTAAAAAAGGATTTAAGATTCATTTGTCATTAGTTCTTAAACAAATAATTAATTATATATACATGTGTAAATAATATTTTCATGATTAAATTAATAATTTCACTCCTTCAATTCTAATAGTGAGTTTATAATAGGAACAATTAAAAAAAAAATATTTTTGTGTTCTTTTATATTAAATGTGGCGTATCAAATATGCTATCGAACATAGTTTTTAATTATATTTTAGAATAATATATAATTTTAATAGGTAATTTTGTTTATTTAGGTTATTTATAAATTTTCTAAGCATATCATAAATATTACATGGTCAATTAATTTTTGGTATGATACTCCAAGTGTAATTGATGTTATTTGGAGATAATTAATAAAATTTATTTTGGAAGATTATGTGATCATATCATTCTGGGTATCAATATTAGTCAAGAATACATTAGAGAAATTTTAAAGATATTTTAATAATATATGTTGAACATTGGGTATTACTATTGAATATTGGAGATTAAATGTAGTCTTTCTTCATTTATTACGTTTTTTATTTTTTGGGAATTATCTTATCATGAACTAGTTTTTTTGGATTTTTTAATGTTTCATGATAGGATAATTAGATAGTTAATATTTTATGGGTTATATAATTCTCTATAAGTTGATTCTAGTATATCATGTATGAAAAAGGCATCTTGGATACTTATTATTTTGGAGAAAAAAATGAGTTTTTGGTGGAATTTTTTTAAAGGATGAAACTTAACATTTCATGTATGTATATTTATTTATGTTCTCATTTTTGGAAGTAAATTAATTTCTCAAATATTAGAAAAAGATATTACAAAATATTTTTTTTTTAATTTTCATAATAAGAAGTCATTGTCCATTTAGGTCATCATAGATTTATGGTTTTCTAATTGTTAACATTCTCAATACCATTTTCTCTATCACTCTCCCTTAGAACATAATGGTTTGTTTTATCTTCCATGTCCATGTTTTCCTACTTGAAACCCATTTGAGTTTTATCTCAGGTGACTTTTTTACTTCACTTTATTTCATTTAATGTGGAAGTTTTATTAACCCTTGTTCTGATGTGAGATTTAAATAAAAATATTTTGAAAAGTGAAACCCCTTGTTTTCAATCCTTAGTTCAAATTGTGCAGATGAAATTTATTAAAGGGGGTGTAATGTAGCATCCTAGGTTTTTGTTGGTCAGAGTAGATGACTCAAGAGGGGGGTGAATTGAGTATCTATAGAAATTTCTGTTAAAATGATTATTTATAAAATAAAATCCCCCTATAAAAAAAGACAAATTTAGTATGTACTGAATTTATAAATGTCTTGAAGGTTCAATTTGGTTCTCTGAAGATTGATTAGTTCTCAGCTTTACCAATCTAAAGATTAACAAAACGTTCGAAACAAACCTACTAATCCAAAACAGATGTAAACAATTTCGAAAATAACTATCAAAGATAAGTTTATCTTAATGTAGGAAATTCATAACACAAAACAATATAAGATAAATCAAACAGTGGATAAGACAAGAGGTTCAGTCTCAAGTAGAGACTTATTCCTCTCCACTTGGTGAACACCTTCCACAAAGCAGTTTATTTTAATAAACTTTTGATCCACACCCTAGATTGAGGTTCACAATAGTATATAGACTGTCCAGGTCACACTTGAACTCTACCACTGTTATTCACGGAAAAAAATAATCATATCATAAGGAATCTCTTCCATAGTTCTACATAGGATAAAAGTGTAAGAAGTGACTGAGTATGAGGATAGTTTGATATTCTCCAGTTATTCTCAGGTGACAATGTGTGTGATACAAAAAAATATACACACTGCTCAATTAGTGAAGATAAAACACAACAGAGATAAGAAAGAGAACAAAGTTAAGAATTATCTATGTGTTATGAAGTAATGATCTAGACTCAATGAATGATGAGAAAATGGTATTTGAGGCCTCTTCTAGAAGTTGTATTCAGAAAATAGTATCGCAGTTTCTGTAATCCAGCTTCTAGGAGTGAAAAGGTCCATCTCTTCAATGTATCGATGTATTCTGAGCTTTTTGGAGAAATTTTCATGTTACAATCTTCTATAAATCTCAAGCACTTAGTTCTACTCTTTTCAAATTTGCACAATCTATGTCTCAGTGTGTACTTAATGTTCTTTAAAGTGAAAGATGAGGTCCTTTTATACTCCAGGATCCTCTAGGCATGAAGATCTTCACACGTGCATGTACCTTGTACTGTCTACATATTTTCCTAAAGACAACATTAAAAAATGTCAGAAGCATTATTTTTTCTAAATATGACCGTTATAAAAAAATTTGAATTAATGAAATAAAATTAGTTAGTTATAACAATCAGTGAGTCATCTTCGGTCTGATGTCTTTGGTTTGATAACATCGGTCTGTCATCTTCTGTGTGTCATCTTTGGTCTAATGTCTTCAGTTTGATAACATAGGTCTATCATATTCGGTGTGTCATCTTCGGTGTGTCGACTTCGGTCTGTTGAACTTCAGTCTGTCAACTTAGGTGAGTCAAACTTCGTTCTATCGACTTCATTGTGTCGAACATCGGTTTCAATGTGTCTACTTTGGTTTTAGTGTTTAGGGAATCCAAAAAGGTTATGAAGAGTCTGTCATGCATATAACATTACAAGATGAAGTATTAATCAAAATTACATGTAAATTAACACTTCTAAACATATTTATTCATTAATATATGTTATTGAATTATTTAAGTATATGTTGTTGTATGACATAATTGATTTACTGAGAGATATTAAACTGACATGAAAGAGTAGAATCTTTATATTGACATTATTTTTGATTATGAAAACTACAGTATCATGGAATTTCCACTACAATATCATGGAGGGTCCAAAAATCTCCCCCTTTTTGATAATCACAAATTATGGCATTCATAAAAATATATAGAAAAAATATAGCTTTGAAAAATCTAAATGTAATTGTCCAATATAACTAAATTTTGTCATTGCTAGAATTTATTTAAAACCAATCTCCCTCTCAATAAATGGATTAGGGAGAGTATATTCTATCCTTATTTTCTCCCCCTTTTGGGATTAACAAAAAGAGAAAAGAAGTAAGGAAAAATAATAGAAAAGAAAGTCACCATAAGAATTTTCATTAAAAGGCATAAAAAGACAAGACAAACAAAAAGACCAAATCCCTATAAAAAAATACATAACTAAGGATTTGGGTGCTGATGAGATTTTCATTTTTCAGAAGGATCCAAAGGAGGAGGATAAGGTTTGGGAGTGGTAGAGGAAGGGCGTGGTCTGAGGATTACACCAGGTAGGAAAACACCAGTAGGGACAGTAGCTGCAAGTCTAGGCCTTCTCTCTGACAACACATGACTTGGAGACTGCTCAGTAATGATCAGTCAAATCTAGGAAAGATCCTGAGAGACAGTCATTGGAGCAGACAGTCGAGAGGTAGTACCAATTGATGTAGCTAGAGGGACCACAATAGCCTCGGCCTGAACATGAAGATAAGGTTTTACCAGGTTGATGAATTCATTAATGATTTCACCACCATATTGCATTGGCTTCTCAAAGTCATCCTTATTCTCCATAAATTTAGTTAGAAAATGTGTAAACTCTTTCAATTGGAGAACATTATTTTTGAATGCTTCTGTGACTAGAGAAATTCTAAGATTTTCAGCCAAAAACATGAAACTATTGATGAGGTCATCCCTGGTATAAATCTTAGTGAAATAATTATCCACATTTTCCCAAATTTATTTTTGATCTACAGAGGCTTCCTTTGTGCACTACCTGACCATATTGTATACAAGATCGGTATTTTGATGTACTTTTTTAAGGGTTTCTTTATCTAAAACACTGGAGTTTTTTAATTTCCTCTCTCATCACAGCCTTGAGAGAATCCAAATCAGCAACAACACTACTCCCACTCCCGGAACTGGATGGGACAACCAACATTTTTCCAATATCTTCTTTCAACTATTTCAGATCAACATTGAGTAGATGAGTTACCAAGTTCCTGGGAACTTCTAGAACACCACTAAAGGAGAACCTGAAGTCAAAGGTTATGGAATTCAACTCATTTCTTATCTTTTTGAATTCTTATATCAGCAAGGTATTGTGTCTAATAATGGTTTCTACTTTAGTAATAAGATTCGGTTGAATCTAATGGATTACTATTCTTTCAATCTTTATTGCATCAGAATATGAGATACTTATGGAGGTGGAGGATTCATTTATGGATCCCACTGAAGTTATGATAGACTGACATAGATTATTCTTAAACTTTTCAAAATCAGCCTTAGTGACATAGTCACTGGGCACTGACTGAGATAGAGGTTCTAGAGGTGGATTTTCAGCTTGTGGAATATGTGAAATATGTTCTGGTTCAACATGGACTTATGGAATAGGAGGAGTAGGTACCCTTTCCTCATCTGAGTCATATTCTAAATCAAAAATAATGTATCTTGGATAAGTATTCCACTCTCTAGTACAAGTCCAATATCTTGGATCAACAGTATTAATTATAATTCTTCTTCCCTAAGGCTCAGGAACTGAATCATCAACATCAACTACTTCATCCTGGTCTATGTTCATAACAACTTTTCTGGGAACAGGAACCAACCGAACTTCAGGTTCTTCCTGAGCTCCAGCTACATCAGCTTCATTAGGTACTTCCTCAATCTGAGGCACTGAAACTAAATCTTCTTTCTCTTGACCAAAATCCATAAGATCATTCAATTCCTGAATGAGATCTTGATTTTGAGTATGAGGATAGAGTAATTTATCCTCATGTTCAGCCTCTTCATGGCCAACTACCTGTTGACCAGCAAGCTCAATATCATCACCATCTCCTTGAAAAGATTCCTAATTAGACCTGTCAACCACTTGTTGTCCTATTTTTAGAGATTCACTCACATGCTCAACACTTCTTCTATCTTTACCATCATCATCACCACCACAACCACCACCACCATCATCAGATTCCTCATCTGATTTTCTAACATAACCTTCAATTCTAGTAACTTCAGTTTCTTCCTCATCTTCATCACCTAATAAATATTCTATTGAGGTAAATTCCATATGTAAATTAGCAATTACATAAGTCATATCCTTAGGACTTTGAGCAATATCAGGATCAATCCTATTGTTAAAAGGATATCCTTCTTACCTAAGCACTTCAGGTTCAGTATCCTCATCAGAATAAACTGTAAGTTCTCCTAGTTTGAGACCTGAATCAACTTGGTCCTTTGGTCTAGAAATATGGTCAACTGGATTGAAATTTTCATACAACCTTTCTTCATCTCCTACCCAACACCTTTTCCATAGGTTCCAGAATATTTTCATCCTCTTACAAATGTCTTTTTGAAGACAAAATCCACTACAAGCATTTATCACTTCATCTCCATCTTCTACACAATATAATTTTTTCAACATGGCAGAAATCATCCTCAGATAATATAAACAAGTTTCTTTCTTGGATGTATTAATAAAATCAGATATATACACCATAAGATATCGACACAGATTCACTTTTATTCCATGTTTCAAGAAAAAGATCAAGAAAACATCCTGATATTTCATAGTAGATAAATCTCCCTTCCTTAGGTAGATTTGATGTTTTATGAACTTAAAAAGAAGTCTTACTTCTCCTTCAAATTCATTTTCAATAGTACTCCTAGATTCTTCGTTTCCATTCAGCTCCTTTAGATCATTTTAATAGGAAAACAAGTTTAAAGAAGGTGTAATATTACCAGGATAGTAAGTATAGACACCTTCATGAGGCACCTCTATGCATTCATCCCATTCCTTAGATGAAAAAACCACTTCCTTTCCCTTCACCATAGATTTCATCTTTGCTGCCTCAGCTTCATCCAGTGATATACTCAAATGTTGATAGAATTCGTACACAAGATAGGGATAATAGGGTCTTTCGTTGTTGTTGAACCAACTAAGCCACCCTTGAGAATCCAGTACCATTAAAAACAATGATTTGCTTGATAGAATCCACTCTAAAGATACTTATTTTTCAGCTGTAACTACTCTAATTTCTAAGCTTGGTTTTGCAGTCCCACTGGTTTCACCTTTCAGACACTTAGCAGAAAGATATTTTCTAGGTTCTTCCATTGCGCACTTAGTCCTAGCCATGATGAAGCTTCTGATTCCAATTGTGTTGAGAGGTCGAGAGTCAAGAGAGAGTGTGACAAAAGGTATAAGGCTTTACAATAGAGGATAAGGTGAATGGTTGGGATGGATTGTACTAAATATATCATTTAGGGATTTTAAATCGTAAAACAAAAAATTTAAATGCGGAATGTTAAAATAGATAAAAAAACGTCGTTTCATTTAAGGGAGACATAATTTACAAAACAACCCTTAAATATATCGGTTTCAAAGAATTGATTTCAACAAGATCAGTTTCACAAGAGATCAGTTTTAGAAAGATCAGTTTTTGAAAGATCGGTTTCAGAAATATTGGTTTTAGAAAGATTAGTTTTAGAAAGATCAGTTTTAAAAAGATCGGTTTTAGAAAGATCGGTTTTAGAAAGATCAGTTTTAGAAAGATAGGTTTTAGAAAGATTGGTTTTAGAAAGATCGGTTTTAGAAAGATCGGTTTTAGAAATATTGGGTTTAGAAAGATCCATTTTAGAAAGATTGGTTTTAGAAAGATCAGTTTTATAAAGATCAGTTTTAGAAAGACTGGATTTAGAAAGATCGGTTTTAGAACGATTGGTTTTAAAATGATCATTTTTAGAAAGATCTCCTACTGATTTATCATTCCTAGTTCATGTCTGATATAACTCATTCTCTCAGAATTTAAGTGTTTTGTGAATATATCAGCAAGCTGATGTTCAGTCCCAATAAACTCAAGAATTATATCACCTTTTTGATAATGATCTCTCAAAAAGTGATGTATTACATCAATATGTTTTTTTTCTATTATGAGAAATTGGATTCATAGAAATATCAATAGCACTTGTGTTGTCACAATTTATGAGGATATGTCTGAATTGAAATCCAAAGTCTAATAAGGTGTGTTTCATCCACAGAATTTGTGCACAACAACTACTAGCAGCAATGTATTCTGCTTCAATAGTTAATAATGCAACTGAATTTTTCTTTTTACTACACCATAATATTAATGACTTTCCCAAAAAGTGACATGTTCTTGAGGTACTCTTTCTATCTAATTTACATCCACCAAAATCAGCATCTAAATAGCTAAATAAATCAAAAGGTTGTCCTTCAGGATATATCAATCTTAAATTAGTTTTATAATTAAGGTATTTGAAAATTATTTTAACACTATTTAGGTGTGACTCCTTTGGGTTTTCTTGAAATATCACACACATACACACATTGAACATAATATTCGGCCTGCTAGCAGTTAAGTACAACAAACTCCCAATCATTCCTCTATAAGCCGTTTGATCAATTGATTTTCCATTTTCATCAAGATATAACTTACATGTAGAACTCATAAGAGTTTCACTACTCTTAATTATATCAAACCATATCTTTTCAATAGATCCTTTGTGTACTTACTTTGATTTAGAATAATACATTCTTTATTTTGAAATATTTGAAATCCAAGAAAATATTTAAGTTCACCCATTAAACTCATTTCAAACTCACTTTTCATTATGTTTGAAATGTCATTACATAATGAATTTTTAGAAGATCCAAAAATAATATCATCTACATATATTTTTTCTATTATAACTTCTTTCGAAATTATTTTTATAAATAAAGTGGGACCTACAAGTCCTTTTTCAAATCCTTTAGAACTAAGAAAATTACTCAACCATTCATACCAAGCTTTTGAAGCTTGTTTCAAACCATATAAATCTTTTGATAATTTTAACACATGATTTGGAAAATGTGGATTTTTAAAACCTATGGGTTGTTAAATAAAAAAAACCTCAATTATATAACCATTTAGGAATTCACTTTTGACATCCATTTGGTAAATTTTAAAATCCAGGTGTGCTATATAGGCAAGTAAGATCCTAATTACCTCAAGTCTAGCTATCAGTGCAAAGGTCTATTCATAATCAATTCCTTCTTCTAGATTATATCCTTTTTCAACAAATCTAGATTTTATTTCTAACTATATTTCTACTTTCATATACCTTATTTCTAAACACCCATTTGGTTCCAATAATCAATGTATCCTTAGGTCTATCTACAAGTTTCCAAACATTATTTATTTCAAACTGATTAAGTTATTCTTGCATAACCATTACCCAAAATTCATCATTGATAGCGTCATTGATATTTTTAGGTTCAAGCCGTGACAAGAAGGCTTGATGTTCAATCTGGTTTCTCAAGGAAGCTCTGGTTTGTGTTCCTCTATCTAAATATCCAACAACATCATCCAAGGGATGATTTTTAAGGGTTCTAGTTGGTCTAGAGAAAGTAGGACTCGATTTTTGGGGTTTTATCACTCATGTCTAGATTTGACATATCTTCTTCAAAATTTTCTAAGGATGTCTTGGGATCATGTGGATTTGGTTCATCAAACTTGATGTGTACATATTCCTCCACACATTTGGTCTTCTTGTTAAAGAATCTATAGGATTTAATTGATGTAGAATATCCAAGAAATATTCCATCATCAATTTTTGAGGAAAATTTATCTAAATTATCTTTAGTATTTAGGATATAAACTTTACATCCAAACACTTTAAAGTAACCAACTTTGGGTTTCCTATTATTGCACAAATTATAAGGAGTTTTCTTAAGAATGAGTCTAATTAAGACTCTGTTTATTATGTAGCAAGCTGTATTTACAGCTTCAGCCTAAAAATAAATGGGTAGGTCATATTCATTGAGAATAGTCTGGGAAATTTCTTGCAAGGTTATATTATTTCTTTCTACCACACCATTCTGTTGAGGTGTTCTAGGTGCATAGAAGTTATGACTATAGCCATTTTTGAGCAGAAGGCTTCAAAATCTTGATTCTCATACTCATGACCATGATCACTTCTTAAGGATTGAATCTTAATTACACTATGATTTTATACAGTCCTAGCATACCTGGTAAAGTGAGAACAAGCCTCACTTTTATGAGCTAAGAAAAAGGTCCGGGTGTAACTAGAGAATCATCTACAAGAACATAAAAATAGTGATTCCCATTGAGATTCAAAACTATAGATGGTGAAAACAAGTCCATGTGAACCAACTAGAGAGGTTGAGAAGTAGTTACTTATTTCTTTAGTTTGAAAGAGATTTTATGTTGCTTTCCTTTTTGACAAGGATTACATACATTATTGTCTGGAAACTCTAATTTGGGTAAGTCTCTAACTAAGACTTTTCGAGTTAACTTTCTAAGAGAGTTTATATTACATTGTCCTAGTCTTCTATTCTAGATCCAAGACTCTTTTTGAAAGGCATTTAGACAAGAGACATTCTGTGGGGCTAATGTGTCTAAATTTATAGCATATACATTATTATTTCTAAAGGCAGTAAATACTATGTTATTCTTGGCATAAAAAATATGGCATGAATCGTTTTTGAATTTAAAATTAAATCCATCATCACACAGTTGAGATATGCTGAGCAAGTTATACTTGATTCCATCAATATACAACACTTAAGAAATTGAAATAGAGTTAGGGTTACCAATCTGGCCTAGGATGATGATTTTTCTTTTACCATTGTCACCAAATGTGACATGTCCTCCATAGATCTTGATAAGACTTTTAAATATTGAAACACCCCTGTCATATGCCTTGAATACCCACTATCCAAGAACCACATCTTTTTACAGGAACTCTATAGGCAGTTTACTTACAAAACAGTTTAACCAAGAAATGAATTTTGTACCCATGTTTGTATGGGTCCACAAACAATATTAATATAAGATTTAGGAACCCACAACTTTCTTATGGGTTTCCTATCGGCAACATATAGAGTATTTGAAAAATAAAATTTATTTGTTCTTGTGTAATTTGATACAGTAAAAGAATTTGAGGGATGGGAACTTGCAGTACAATTCAAGTTTTTGAAAATAGTAGTATATTTTCTAGATTTGGATACAAAATGTGATTTAGATAAATTCCTTTTACCTGGTTGATATCCTATCCCAGAAGTATACTTAGGAGCTATTTTTTTACCAAGAATTTATGTAAGAGTATTTTTCTCATTATTAAACTTTTTTAAGTCTTTCTTCAATTGTTCATTAGAAATTTTTAGCTCATTTTTCTCTTTAATCAGTTGAGCATTTTTCTCTTTTTAAGTTGTAAGTTTAGATTTAGCAGTCACACTAAGAGCATGCTATTTCTCTAATGATTTATATTTATCCTTGATCTCATTAAAGTTATCCTCAAGAATTTAACAGTATTCAAAAAATTCATCCTTAGTCATATCTTCATCATTATGTGACTCCATATTATTCCCAGAATAATTTCATTATGTATAAGAGAGTTAAGTGTTACCTCAGATGTTTTTGTCATGAATCATAAGTTGGAATGATTGTTCTATTCACTATTAGAAGAATCAGATCCACTGGAGCTGTCTTCTGAAGCAATCCAAGTATCTTTCATAGCCTTTTTATAACCCTTTCTCTTACCTTAATATTTCTTCTTTAATTTCATCTTGGGACAGTCTGCCTTCACATGACCTTTTCGTTTGCACTCATAGCAGATTATTTCATTTGAGTTGTCATTCCATTTTATATCTTTCTTTCATTGTCCTTTACTATCATACTTTCCATTTTAGTTTAAAATTCTAAAGAATTTATTCTTTCAATAGAACTTTTTGAATCTTCTAGCAAGATGATCCATTTCCTCATCACTATCTGAATCTGACTCTTCACTAGAAGAACTATCTACATGAAATTGAATCTTTTATTTATCTTGGCTCTTTGTAGTTGAAGTCTTGAATGATACTGACTTCTTCTTTGGTTTCTCATCTACTTCTTTATTTACTTTAAGTTCTTATTCATACATCATATGCTTTCCAATTAGTTCCTTCACTAGAAGTTTTCCTATGTCACAAGATTCTCAGATATAAATAGAAGTTCCTCTCCATCTGTTAGGTAGGCATCAAAGCAGTCTCATGATTTGGTCCTTGAAATCCACTAGTTTTCCATACAGACTCATGGTGTTAACTATTTCATTGAACCTAATATAAATTTAAGATATAGGTTCATCAGGCTTCATTTTAAAATTATCATATTTAACAGTGTATGTATTTAATGTCACTTCTATAACATTAGTTGTTCCCTCATGAGAGATAGCTAAAGTATCCCAAATTTCATATGCAGTTTTACAAGAATAAATACTGTTAAATTATTCATACCCTAGGGCACAGTAAAAAGCATTCATTACTTTACAATTATTGTTATAGTCAGATTTGGTAGGTTCATCCCAGGTGCTTCTAGCAGTTTCAGGTATTGCAAATTTACTTTCAATAGCATTCCAGATTTCAAATCCCATACTTTCTAGATGTATCTTCATTTTAAGTTTCCACTGAGCATAGTTAGTTCCATTAAATAAAGGTGGTCTATTATTAGAAACCCCTTTTAGTTTATTTTCCATGATAAATATTGTAAGATAATTTCAAGGAGATGAATATTTAGAAATAACAGAAATTTTAAGATCTTTGGAAAACAACTATAATCACAGTTGACATGATTTCAAAAACTAACAGTAACTTTCAAAAATCCTATGATACCAAATGTTAGTTGGAGTAGATGACTTAAGATGGGTTTGAATAGAGTATCTATAAAAATTTTCGTTAAAAGGATTATTTATAAAATAAAACCCCCCTATAAAAATAAACACAATGTCAGTTTGTAGTGAATTTATAAATGTCTTGAAGGTTCAATTTGGTTCTCTAAAGATTGATTAGTTCTCAGCTTTACAAATCTAAAGATTTGAAAAATGTTTGAATCAAACCTACTAATCCAAAATAGATGTAAACACTTTCTAAACTAACTACAAAAGATTAGTTTATCTTAATGTAGGAAATACATAACACAAAATAATATAAGAAAAATAGCGCATCAGATTAGACAAGAGGTTTAGTATCAAGTAGAGACTTAGTCCCCTCCACTTGGTGATCACCTGCCACCAAGAAATTTATATTGATAAACTTTTGATCCACACCCTAGATCAGGGTTCACAATAGCATATAGACTCTCCAGGTCACACTTGACCTTTACAACAGTTATTCGTGGGAAAACAAATAAATAGCTCACAAAGAATCTCTTCCACAGTTCTACGTGGGATATAAGTGTAAGAAGTGATTGAGTATGAGGATAGTTTGATATCCTCCAGTTATGCTCAGGAGACAGTCTGTGTGATAGAGAAAAATATACACACAACTCAATTAGTGAAGATAAAACAAAACAAAGTTAAGAAAGAGAATAGAGTTAAGAATTCTTTGTGTGTTGTGAAGTAGTGCTCTAGACTCAATGAATGTTTAGAAAATGGTATTTGAGTCCCCTTATGGATGTTGTCCTCAGAACAGAGTATCACAGTTTTTGTAATACATATTCAAGGAGTGAAAAGGTTCAGCTCTTCAATGTCTCGATGTATACTGAGATTTTTGGAGAAAGTATCTTGTTAAAATCTTCTAGAAATCTCAAGCACTTACTTCCTCTCTTTTCGTATTCGCACAGTCTATGTCTCAGTGTGTACTTTATGTTATTTTAGGTGAAATATGAGGTCCTTTTATACTCCATGATCCTCTAGGCATAAAGATCTTCTCACGTGCATATACCTCGTACTATCTACCGATTGTCCTACAAACAACATTAAAAAAATTCAAAAACATTAATTTATCTAAATATGACCATTAGAAATAAATTTGAATTAATAAAATTGAAATAGTTATTTATAACAATCGGTGAGTCATCTTCAGCCTGATGTATTCGGTTTTATAACATCGGTTTATCGTCTTCAGTGTGTCATCTTTAGTCTGATATCTTCTGTTAGATAACATCGGTTTGTCATCTTCGGTGTTTTATTTTCAGTGTGTCGACTTTGGTCTGTCAAATATCTGTATGTCGACTTCGGTGAGTCAAACTTCGGTTTGTCGAATTCGGTGTGTCGAACATCAGTTTCAATGTGTCGACTTCAGTTTCGGTGTTTAGGGTATCCAAAAAGGTTTTGAAGATTTTGTCATTTATATAACATTACAAGACAAAGTGTTAATCATATGTACATGTAAAAGTACACTTGTAAACATATTTATTCATGAATATAAGTTATTTACTTATTTAATTATATGTTGTTGTATGACATAATTGATTTACAGAGAGATATTAAACTAACATGAAAGAGTAGAATATCTATATTGACATTGTTTGTGATTATAAAAAATACAGTATCATGGATGGTCCACTACAATATCATAGAGGGTCCAACAGTTTTTAAAAGTAAATACTAGGTTTGATAGTGTACATGATATGCCACATCGTGCTTAAAATAATAACTAAATATTATTGTTTAATATGATAGTTAACACATAGTCATTAGAATAGTAGTAATGAACATGAATAACTGAATTATGAATAATTGTTTTATACATGTATATATAATTAAATATTTTATTAAAAATAAATTATAAATTAATGTAAAACTCTTTTTAAAATAAAATTTATTTTTATGGAAAAACTATTTAAATGTGCACAAGTGTGTTTTATAACAATAAATTAATTAATCACTTTTATTTTATTAAATTAAATATATATATATAATATTTAATTTAATAATTAAAATTAATATTATGTGTTTTCTATACATGGTATGAAAACAAATACAATTTTATGAATAAAAGAAGTATTTGTCAAAAAAGGAATTTCCACCTTTTTATAGAGAACTTGTTTTAAATATAATTTTTGACACTTATATAAGTTCTATTTGAAAAAATAATCTTCTTATTTGAATTAAAAGAATCAAAATTTACTTTGGTTTAATATTTGGTATTTTTTCTGATAAGATTTTTTTGATGAATAGTGAAAAAATAATGCATTTTAATTTAAACTACATTTTCATTAAATTTATTTATAGAGTTAAATTATATTATTTAATGGTTTTAAATCATAATTTGATATATTTTTATCATTTAATTAAATTTAGGTAATTGGAAACAATTTTATATTGAAATTGGATTCAAAAACTTTGTGAACTTTTGAATGTTTTTACTTTAAAAACTCATTTTATCATTCTATCAGTAGACTAATTTTAAAATATTTTTTACCAATTTTGTGTTTTTAATTTTTACAAATGTATTACATATTGTGTAATAAAGGGTGAAAATAATATTATAAATATTATTAATTTAACCTAACACTTGACCTAACTTCATTGGATGAGTTTTTTGCGACGAGAATCATATTTGGGATGACTTTATGACATTTAGACACTACATGGGTGTGATTGTGATATTTATATTATTATATTCAACGAAAAGTTAGTTTTGTCACACTTTTGTTTTTAACAAGTAAAATATTTTTAATATGGGACTATATAAGTGATATGTTTTACTATAAATAGTATTTATAAATATAAAATGCTTATATATATCACGGTAATTTATTTATTATTTTTAGTGATAATATATCTACCGTAAATTGTGAAATAATTATGAATAAATAATAATTTAATTAGTGGAATAGTCAAATAAATGATATTAAAATTATGATGGTAAATATAATTTAATATAATTAATGTCATCCAATTTTTTTTATATTACTATGAAATATTTTAAATATTTTAAAATAGTTGGATTGAATGTATAATGTTGTTATGATATTTTTGAAATGTAATGTAATGAATAATGTTAAAATATACATTATTAACATTTTAACATAAATTATACTTTATTAAATGATATAAAGATTATAAAAATATGAATTTTATCAAACTAATTGAGAGAAGTCATATAATATCATAAATGGCTCATTTATTGGTTATTTAAAATTGTATAGTAATTATATTAACCTTTAGAATTTAAATTACATGATGTCATGGTAAGAATTAAAAATGTTAAATAATGGTTACAGCTAAATTATAAGGATTAAAAAAATGTAAAAATTTATAAAATTTGTTATTTTATGAATTTTTTTCTTTAAAAATAATCCTGCATTATAAATTAATATGTGTGGGTCCATTTTTAATTTAAAATTTATCTTTTTAATTTATTATTTTGAATAATACCAAGATTGATTCCCCCCTCTCATTCAAAGGGTTCCCATTCTTCTCTATTATTTACACCTAAAAAACTGTTGGGATTAGAAAATATATACCCAAATACCATCCTATAACCCATAAGTACTTTCTAGATATTTTCTGTTAGGAAGAAAACCCTCCTTAGTGGTGTTAAGGCATTAATCAACGGAGATCATTTGAAGAAGAGGTATCACTTTTAATTAAGTATTTCTATTTTATTTATTATTAAAAATTATTAAAATATACTTAATACATGAAAAAATAATTATTAATTTTTCCAAAATATAATGAGATATTATTATGTTAACATTATCTCTTAAATCTATCTCGACTTACAAAAAAAGGGAAATGAAGTAATCGTTCGTGCATATGTTTGTATTATCCCCACCACAAACCGATATTTAATTTTCCATTATCATCTCTAAAGATTGGTTATAATGATGAAATTAATGTTTATATATGATATTCATGACATATTTATCATTTTAATATAGTAATATATCAATTATGTTCTTACATTCCATGCACATAAAAATGATAACATCGTTCGTGCGTACGTGAAAACTATTACCTTCACAAAGCGATGTGATTTATTTTTAATCACCACATCACATGATTAATATAAAAAAGTATATTTAAATAAATAATATGATATTAATTATTTCATTATCATTATTTATAGATAAAATAATTTTATACCTTATTTTCAAAATGATCATTGAATAATGGAAATGTAACGCATGTGTACGTATGACGTACCATCTTCAAGAGTACATCGTTGGTTATTTTTAAATACTTACATACATGGTTTTATTTAAATTTATAATTGATTTTTAAAAGTTATATTTATCATATTTATATTATTCCAGAGATTATAGACAAATGACCACTTTTTTTCATCTTACTAAGTTCATTTTAGGATCATGTACAGAATATCATCATAATATCCGATGTGAACTTAAATAATTTAGTAATTGTTATATCATGATAATAAGTGATATTAAAAGAATAATAATCAAGAAATATTATTTAAATAAACTAAATAATTAACCTAAGATTATTATTTTTCATGATAAATAACATATTTAATGAATTGGACTCGAGGTGTGAGATTTAATCTCAATCACCATTCATTAAGAAATTTATTAAGGACATGCTCCTATATTATTTTATAAGGTTTATATACACCACTTTTAAATTTAATATTGATATTTTATATATCCTCATGTCATTTAATGTTTTTTAAAGTTTCTTTTTCAATTTTATTATTATTTAAATGTTTGTAGTGGTATGAGATGATTTGAATCATTAAAGATTTAACTGTCAAATATTTTTCTCCATGACAATATTCATGATATTATTTTAGATATTTATTATAAAATTATTTTAGAGGAATTTTTTTCTATATTTTTAAATTCATTCAATGGTTTTCAAATGAAATATTTTTACGTGATTTATATAGAACATTGTGACATATGACAAAAGGAATGTTCTTTTTAATGTTGAGGGTGACTAAATATTCTTCGACACCCTGACAATTATTTGATATTTTTATTCCTCTTCAAACATTAATGTTTTTAAAAGAAGAATAAATCCCCTATTCCCTTTATTTTTGGTTATTTTGATATTGAAAATGGTTTTGAAAATGGATCGGTCATTTTGATACCTTAAAATAATTTCTTGTGATTGCATCTGAATTTTTATGATTGAAATGATGAAAATTTTAATCATTTATGTGTTATTATTATATAACGGTACATGGAAATTTGATGGCTGCTTACTTGATAGAACAAGGATGGGTGGTTCTATGATAAACCAAGGATGAGTGGTTATGTTATAACCTCTAATGCATTGTGTATGGAAGATGATTATATGACTAGTCTATTTATAAGTGTGGAATTTTTGGTAGTCGACCACACAGTTATTCCTTTTAAGTATAATTATTCCCCAAGTTACATTTATGTATTATCTATTATTTCAATGGGTTTATGGTAATATTTTTATTTCTAAAAGGTTAATAAATGAGCTTACTTTTAAAGGAAATTATTTAATACTTATTAAGGGTGAATGTATTAATTTATGAAAATTTATTCATGGGTTTTCATTTTTTCACAAGTCTATCAATTTTTACAACTTTATATTTCTCTTATTGATCTTTTTCTGCATATCACATTTTTTTATGTTGTTCACATGACTTAAGGATGGGTAAGGATTCAGGGATATTGTGTTGAATGTTAGAAAGAGTTATCATCAAAGTAACCATGATTTATTTTTAATGTTTTAGATTATGTAAAAATGGATATTGTTGGGAAGTTTCCATTTTTTAATGCAATGGTTTTGTTATGTATGACTTATGGACAAATTATCTTATATGATAAACTAAAAATATAGAAAATGTGAAAGAAAGTAAATTATTGAATAAAAATAGATATTATGTAATGTTTAAAGCCAATTACTTATAGTTAACATTTTATCTTTATAAATACTGTTTAAAATTGAACATATCCCTTATATAACCGCATATATAAAATATTTCTCTTGTTAAAAAAACAATTGTGAAAAAATTGAATTTCTAATGAATATAATACTATAAATGTCTAGAATTCAAATTAGAGGAACCAAGAGCTCACATAATTATCCTAAGGATGATTTTTGTTAAATATAACTCATCCAATGAATTTTTATCATGTGTTAGGGTAATTTATAATATTATTTTTACCATTAATTACCCGATTTACCCTTAATCGTGGTAAAAAATAATTACTAAATTAACTATTCATAATTTATAAATAATGAAAGCAACATATTTACTAAATTTATAACATATGATTCCAAATAATGAATCCATTTTTCAAAAATCAAAACATAGAAGTGGAAAAAATTTATTTAATATTAATCCCCTTGACAGATAGAGAAAACATGGTTTTAAAGTAAAAACGTTCAAAAGTACACAATGTTTTATATCCAATTTCATTGTGAAATTGATTATAACGGCCTAAATTGGATTAAATGATAATTTTTTTTATTAATTATAATTTAACTCTATAAATGAATATTATGAAAAAGTAGTTTTCAATTAAAATGCAATATTTTTCCATTATTCTTCAAAACATGAATCTTATCATACAAATACCAAAAATGAAACCAAAGTAAATTTTTATATGAATATTTAAAATAAGAGGTTTATGTTTTAAATATAAATTATAAAAGTGTAAAAAACTATACTTAATGAAAGTATTCCATCAAAAGGTGACAAATTTTCCCTTTTTAAAAAAATATTTCTTTTGTCCATAAAATTACACTTGTTATTATATCATGTCTAGAAAACACATAAGAATAATTTAAAACATTATATTTAATATATTATATATATTATATATATTTATATATATTTCATTAATATAATCCAATAAGAGTGATTTTATTATTTTGTTGGCATAAAACACACTTCTTCACATTTATATTGTTTTTAGGAAAACAATTCCAATTATTTTATAAAGGGGTTTACATTCATTTAGAATTATTGTTTCACCATATAATGAATTATATAGGTATGTGTACACCAAATTTTAATAATTTAGTTAATCTTGTTCATTCCAGTCTTTTTGATGATAATGCAATTACTACCATATTAAATAAAAATTTGTAGTTGTTCGTTTAATCTTACTATGTCGTATAATGTATAATATTGAACTTAGTGTTTTATTTTAGAAACTAAAGATTTAACTTTCTACCAAAAATATAATAAATTAAATCCTCAAAATTTGAACATGGGATCATGAACAAAGGTTTTGAATTTTCAAAAAAGATTTGTTGAAATCCCACTTTGGAATAAGGATTGATAAAACTTCAACTTTTAAACAAATAAAGGGATGTTTGAGGACAACCTGAGATAAAACATACTAGGGATCAATCTAGAAAAACCTAGATATTGATTAGAAAGAAAACTATCAAGTTTTTATGTACAATGATGTAGAACATGATCATGATAAAGTTTACAATCTCCAAACTATACATCCGTGATGGGTTAAAAGGTCATTTTTCATTAGTAAGAAAAGTAAACATATAACATTTTTTAAGGTCCATTTAATATATCTGAGGAAATAATTTACTTACTACACTAAAAAATAGATAAATACATATAATATTTTTTTTTAATTTGATCCTTTAAAAATTTTACAATAAAAACTCATCTTTTATCCAAATGATGATTATTCAAGTTGAATTTGTTACACTTGAAGCACTATAATAAAATTATAGAGAATCACATAATACAAATAAATATTATCTATTTATTTTTCATGTCATTATACATTAACCAAAACCAAATTAGTTAGTATAAGATAAAATAATTTCTCCAAAATAATAAACCATTTTATGATGAAAAAATACCTTTAATCTCTAATATTCAATAGTATTACCCAAAGTTCAACATAAACCATCAAAGAAATCACTATCCATAAGATTCCCCAAAATAATACAAACTAAAACTGAAATCCAAAATTTAGGAGGACTTGACCACATTATATTTCAAGATATGTATTAAGAATTATCTCTAAATAAAATCAATGACTCTCGAAGTCTCATACCAAAAATTAATTTCTCTAATCACATATTCTTCAATATAGATTAATAATTTCCATAAATAACATGAATAACCCTAAAATAACCATTCCATATAAACGAGAATTCATCATTTATTTATCCAATAAACCCCCAATAATTTGTTTACCTTAATCATATAATGGTCCCAAAATAGTAATCGTCTCCTGAAATAACATTAATCACTTAATCACCAAATTGTTTTCCAAACCCATGATTATATTCTATATAAAATTTATGTTACGAAAATAAACTTATTATTAATACATAAAATCATTTAAATAAAAATATTCATAATAATTGAGACTTCATGTAGGCCAGTGGTAGATGATGCACCCTTATAACCCTTCAGTTGGGGGTTCAAAACTCCAGGCCTTGCAAGACGTGAAAGGTTGTCACTCATCCTAGGAGTTTTTCTTTTTTAAACTATATAATTCATATAAAATTTAAAAAATAAGATAAAATCAAAAAAATAACCATAACACGGTTTAACATGATTTTTTATATCATAAGTTTCATTTGTCTTCCGAAAATGCAATAACTGATAATTAGCTCAAAAATTAATGTCTCTAAAAATATAGTTAGTCACCTTAAAATTTCATAAAATAAGCCATAAAAATGGGTTTATAAGACATTAGAAATATTATAAATGTTAAAATTATAAACCCCTATGATAACCCTAACTCTGAAGAAAACCTCATAATCATCAATATTGTCTAAATCTTTCCTTTGATACAAACATTAAGGAACCTTCCTTAAACGTCATATAATCTTGAGTTAATTCAAGAATTTTAGTTTCCTTCACATGGAGGATCCTCCCAGGTATACATTTCTAGATAATTAGGAAAAAATATTACATAGTAAACCCATACATTACACATGGACACTTATACTTAGTATCCACTTTTTCAAACAAAGGGAACCCTTTTAGAAGAAACATGTTAAATTTTTGTGACGCATCTTCAAAATTTTCTTCGTATCCTCAAACGTTTAACTAATATTCCATAAAACCTATGGAAAAAATTTATAAACTTGTGATTATCCAAAAAACTTTTTATGGAACATCCATGAATGGAAACTATTAGTCTAGTGAAAACTGATAAAACATTTCCTAATAAACACAACCTTTTTACCCTGAAAAGGAAATAATTATTTCATAAAATATCCTTATCATACCATTTTAAAATAAAATTATTGTCATGAAAAATAATAATAAAACATATAAAATATATGTATGTAACATGAGATATAATTATACTAAAATGTAATAACTATATGGTTAAATTCCATACATGTCAGTCTTACGAAAGGAATAACCAAACAACTAACTTCCATACCAAATGAATTGGAGGTTATAACATGACCACCCATCCATGGTTTATCACATAAGCACCCATAACTAGTTTATCACATAACTACCCATCAAATTTCCATATACCATTATATAATAATAACACAAAAAATATTGAAATTTCCAGCATTTCACTCATACAATTTTATTTTGAATCACAAGAAATAGTTTCAAGGTATTGAAACAGCCAATCCATTTTCAATACCATTTTTTATACAAAAATTCAAAAAAAATGGAATAAGATATGTATTTTTTTAATAAAAAAGGCTTATATAGGAACCCAAATAGTAAATAATGTTCACGGGGGTAGAGAAGTTTTTTGTAGCCTTATGCGTTAAAAAAAATTCCTTTTGTTATTTGTATAGAAATTTAAATTCTCTATATAGAAATAATAAAAGGATTAATTTTTAAAGAAAATTTAGTGGAGTTAATAGTCAATAGGGTTGTTTAGACACCTCATAAAATAAGGTTGGTGTTTAACATCAAAATGTGTCTCAATGAAAGGGGATTTAGTTGAAGTACCTTAACTCAATTCCAATTCATCACATATGTTTTTTTATCATCCTGAATAATAAACAAAAGTTAATTATATACATTCTTTAGAACCTTTAAAAGTTCATTATGCCTCTTATATAACTTATTATCATGTTATAACAATTACGTAAATATTTATGTTTACATTTGTCATTTTGATGAAATTTGGTACACGAGTTCAAAACAACTATGATATGATGTCTATAGTCAAATGTGTTAATCTGTCCATAATATATATAATAATATTCATGAAATAATAAAAACTTTTATACATCAATTATAACATTAAATATAACCATTTATGCATGGTTTTCAAAAATGAACAATTTTATAATCATGGAGATGGTAGGACAAACATACACCTGGGTAAAGTTTCCTTTCTTCATTGATCATTATGGAAATAATGTATGCATTATTTTTTATTTACATAATTATTTTAATTTCATTAATAAAAAATTAATAATTTAAATATAATTATTTATATTATTTATGTTGTTTGGTGATTAAAAATCAATCACATCGCTTCATGGAGGCAATTGTTCACACATACACACGAAAGATGTTATCATTTTTATATGCATGTAAAGTAGGAACGTAATTGATATATTATTCTCGTATAATGATAAATAATTGATAAATATCATATATAAATTTTAATTCCATCATTATAACTAGTCTTCTGAGATGATAATTGAGAAAAAATTATATTAGATTGTGGAAGTGATAGCTCACATGTACGCACAAACGATTAATTATTTTCACATTTTTTGGAAGTGGATATGGATTTTGGTGGGGATATTAAATTAATAAAATATAAGAATATTTAGGATAATATAATTATTATGTATCCATGATTGAATATGATTTAATGAAATTGAATAAGAAATAAAATAGAAACACTTAATTAAAAATAGTACTTCTTCTTCAGATGATCTCCTTTGATTAACACCTCAACACCTATGAAAAGGGTTTTATACCTAAAATAAGGTCCCTATAATGTTTTAATGAAATATATGAAGGGATTTTGGTAGATATTTGCATAAATAAATTGCTTTTTAAGTGTAAGGAAATGAAAAGAAGTAGTTCCCTTTTATAAGAGAGAGAAGATAAAATATTTTTTTTGATAAAAGACGGATTCATTAACGTTGAAAATCATGAGATGTACAGATGCGAAGCCATGAAAGAAAATGGTCCAGCCAGATCAGGTTATTATCAAAGGGGCCAGATGCCACTATTTGATATGAAACATTGTTTCCTTCTATTTTGGTATAGGAGAAGGTGCAGAAAGAAAAGCATTGAGACATGGAGAGTATTTTCCTAATGAGGGATCCAAAGGACTAAAGTCCACCATCGTTGTGGTTGATGACATTTATAATGGTGAGGCAGTCTGATTCGATGTTGATTTTGTCCCATACATGGTCTTTAGCGAGCATCATTCTAGAGAGGATGGCGGTAGCCTTGGAAACCACAGGTTCCCACAAAATGTGATGTGACTCATTTTTGGCTGCAATGATTTGACCCAGATTGTTCTGGGCAAGTGGGCCAAGGGAAACCAGTCCATCCTTAGGGAGAGACACATCTACATTAATCTTGAGAATCCCTTACAGAGGAAGGCTCCATAGGAAGTAAAGGGAAGGTGTTACAATGGAATTATATTTTCCATTATGGTGCTGCCAACCCTCAATCCAGGAAGAGGCCCTTTCAATCTAGAATTAGAGAGGTTTGTGAACATGGTTGAAAATGGAATCGTTGCAGAAAACCCAAATGATCTATTCCATGATGCAGAGTGAGGTCGCTTTAGCCGAAGAGAAGGAGGAGAACCATCGCAGCAAGATAAAGGGGAGGTCTGAGCCCATGTTTAGTGAAGATTCTATAGTATATCTCCATTTCATCCAAATCTCCTTTTCCCCCGGACATTGGATGATAGCGTGAAAGGAAGATTCTGAGACGTTTGGGCAGAAGGGGAAAAACCTGTCACTGGATGTATATCGGAAGGTGAGAAGGATGATGGTAGGGAGTGTTCCCGTGCACACCTACCACCAAAAGTGGTTTATTTTTTGGGGAACAATGAGTTTCCAAATCGATTTCCAGGGCCCCCCTTCCCTAATGTTTTTCTGAGCACCAATAGCTAGCCGGTAACTAGATTTCACCACCTAGGCTCCAGAGAGGTTGTGGATCCAAAAGAGATGGTCGGGGCCAACATCTTAAACATATGGGATACTCGGGATAATTTTTTTATATCTTTCATTAAACCATGGATGTATCCTTTCCATACACCCCCAAGACCCTGATCGGAAAAAAGGCACCGATAGTGGCATCTTTAAAACATGGTTTGACAGGGGATGATGCCCGCACACCTTCCTTGTCGATCATACAGGGATTGGTCCAAATGTTAACAACTGAGCCATTCCCAATCCTCCAGCCCGACTATTTTTTCAGAAGACTGCAGGCACCTCAAATACTTCTCTAGAGGAAGCTAGGACAGGGGCCAAGAGAGGATTTGTGGAAATCCTTGTGGGGGATGTATTTAGATTAGTGAACTCACTCACAGAGAGAGTATGTGTGGTTTTAAAATGAACCAACCTTGATAATCTAGTAGTGCGTCATTGATGTGAAGAAGGTCCTAGAATCCCATTCCACCCTCAGATTTAGGTTTGCATAGGTTCTCCCAAGCTATCCAGTGGGTTGTATTCCTCCCATTATTTTCCCCACCAGAAGATGGTTGTGCGTGTGTGTATATGATTTACTACAGCAGATGGGAGCTTAAAGTGTGACATGAAATAGCTGGGGATGGATTAGAGAGCAACTTTAATAAGGCTCTCTTTACCAGCTTTGGAAATTATTTTAGGGTTCCAGCCCTAGATTTCCTTCTCAATCTTGTCAAAAATAGATGCGAAGATTTCTTTTTTGGAGTGACCAATCACCATAGGTAGCCTGAGGTAATTCTGATGTTTCTTGACCATATGAATGCCTAAAATGGTGCATAGTTCTTCTTTTTTGGTTGAAGGAACCCTAGCGCTGAAAGAAATTTCTAACTTTCCATGATTGATAGGCTGTCCAGAGGCCCTCTCATACAGTCCGATCACATGGCCGATCACATGACACTCATTATTGGTTGCTCTAGAGACGAGAAGGTTTTCTTTGAAGAAAAAGAGATGGGACACTAGTAGGATTGCATGAAAAACCCTTTCCCCATGGATTGTATGAGAGGATGCAACCCTAGAAATGAGGTTAGAGAAAACATCATCCACCAAGATAAAGAGAAAGGGGGAGATAGGATCTCCCTGGCGTAGGGCTCAGGTTGGGGTGGAGCCTCGGGTGAGCGCCCCATTGACATTGATTTGGAAGGAGACACAAGAGACACAATGCATGACCATATCTATCTATTTAGATCAAAATCCCATTATTTTATCACGACACCGAGGAAATGCCATTCCACTTTATTGTAAGCCTTGATCATATCCAGTTTCCATGACTTGGTTCCTCTTTTCACGGTGGAGCGTGTTTTCATCGAGTGGAATACTTCATGGGTGACAATGGAATTTTCGATGATCAGTATCTTAGCCATGACAGTGCTCTGATTCTCTAAAATGTTGTCAGGTAACCAAGTACGCAGCCGATTAACTAAGATCTTTGAGAAGATCTTGTAAGAGAAATTGCAGAGGATGATGGGTCTAAAATCAGGGAAAAAAAAGGTTTCTTGATTTTGGGAATGAGGATGATGACCATTTCATTTAGGATACTGGAGTCCTTATTTAATCCTGTTTTAATAATATTTGAAGGATGTGGATGATGAAATAAAATTGAAATAATTAATAAAAAATGATACCTCTTCTTCAGATATATTCCTTTGATTAACACCATAAGACTTCTATGGTTAGTGTAATACCTAATATAAGGTATATATAATGTGGCAATGGATTTTGGAAAGTTATTGGGGAAGATATTGGCCTAAAAGTTTGGTTTTTTAGGTATGAAGTGTAGAGATTAAAGTGTAACGATCCGAACTTTCATTAATAGAAATCCATCTTGATATAATTAAATGTATATTTATGTAAAATGTTTATATAAAATTTCAACTTCTTTGGTTTTATGTTAATAGTTGTGAACGTTGCTAATATAGCCATTTAGTAGTGATCATATGATTAGTATAAATATAGGGCTTTAACCAATCCAATTTACTCAGAAAAAGGAAGCGATGACCTCATACAGTAGACGTTACCCATACGAAGCCCATTTGTTAGAGCTCGGAAAGGAGGTGGCATAATTGGGCTTCTCTCTTGACCAAGCCCAAGCCGAGCTTGAATATGTTAAGCTCGAGAGGGAATGCCTATGGGAGAAATGTAAGTTTATAGAGATTAATACACGAGCAATGTTATCCGAGCCACCCCAAGAGTCTGTCACCATCGCACACCTTACTCTTTGGTCTTATGCAGGTGTTATAAGGGGTTATGTAACAAGACCTTATCACTATGTTTATGTACATTATTTTTTTATATAATAATTAATATACATTCATTTTGTTGTCGTTACCTTGTAAATTGTTTTTAAAACACAAATAGTTTTTTTAGTTAATATTCAACTAAGAAATCTATTTTGATGAATTTATGGATTTTTGAATTAATTAATATTTTGATAAAATATTATTATTATTATTAAATTAATTTTTGTTAAATATAAATGATCATATAATTTTTTGAATGCAATCGTAATTTTTATTAAGGTTTGAAAGCCATTTTTGTCAAAACCCATGAATTTTCGATAAATGTCAGTTTTTATTTTAAAAGTGAAAATTAACATATTTAGAAAATTATTTAGATAAAATAAAAATTATTTCTGGAATCAGGACATCAAAAATATCCAATGGTGATTTTTCATAATTTTCTGAGACAATCAAATTTTTGGGTAAAATTTAAATACTATTTAAAGGTATAATGTGTTTTATGACATCATAATGACCCAATAGTTATGTAATAAAATACTATAAGATTTATGTTCGGCCAATATATGTTTTAACATTAGAATAATTTTATTTTGGGTTTGTTTGACTTATTTTAAAAAGCATTAAGGGACCCTTCAAAACATATTAAACATCTTGTCTTTTTAAATTGTTTTCCTTAGGAGTGTGACTCACCTCCACATAAGCAACCCCATTATTTTAAGAAGTTCAGACTTTGTACTTATAAAATATTTTTTTTGTAATTCCATTTTCTAAAAACCATGGGCAAAAATCATGTGCTTGTTTGTGGTTTGTATTAGTTTAATGTCAGGGTCCCAAACCTAAATAATAAATAATTCCCTCACCTTTCCTATATAAACCCACCCAATCTCCCACTTCCTCCTCACTCAAAGCATTTGGATTTCATCCAAACTCTACCCTAATATCTATATAATCCTCCCAAGGATCCTCAATCTCTCAATAATCCTCTCTCAAGCCTCTCTCAAGCCTTTGTAAGCACACTTCCAAGTAAGGGTTTTTTCTTCCTTTTTCATTTTTGTCTAATATTCTTTAAATTGTTATTCCATTTTTATTTCAATTATAAATGTTGGGGGTATGGTTTCACACCTCCCCCATACTACCCTATTTATGGTTTAATCATGGGAGACCCCTTTCTCTATCATTAAATTCCTCCCATGTGGACTCGTTACTATACTGAAATTCCGAAAGGAATCTCTCTCACCTCATTTACATTCAAGAAATTCTTTTGTATCATGAATCTAATTTCCATTACATTTTTTGGGATATTTACATATATGAACCCTTAATTTCCATGTCATGTAAATATGATGAGACACCACTGTCTCTCTCATCAACCATTTTTATGAATTCTTACGTCACACCGTTACACTGCCAAAATTGCACCGATTTTCCAAGCCAATGACATTGTGTAGTGAATACCATGCCCATTTCTCTATCAAGGGTATTCACCTTTATGTACATTTAATTTTTGATTATAAAGTTTCATGTATGAATTCCATATTCATTTATCGTGGAATAAATGATGATGTTTTATGAATCCATGTTATATGATCCATGTCGCACACTTATGCATGAAATGAAAGGTTTAAGAAGGGTGCACCCTTACAGCGCTCCAATGCATTTGGTAATGTATAATATCATGATACATCATTTGAAATGGTTGTTTACTCAGGGTAATTCTAGTGAAATGAGGTTTTACTCGTGCTTCATGTGCAATGAGGATTTACTCATGCTCCATGTGAAATGAGGCTTGGCTCACGCTAATTCCATGTTAAGTGTTGTCACCACATTTCCATGTTTTTATTATCATGATTTATCATGACTTAATGTTTATGCTTCTATTGTGATCCATTTATAGGCCTATTGTCTAACATGTATTATATTCATCACGTTATCCCATGTTTATTCCCTTAATGGGCTTTATAGCTCACCCTTTTCTTATACATGTCCTTAGGTTATCCCATAAAATGCTCAGTACGAAGGTCATGTAAACGAAGTTTCCAATAAAGATGTTGTGTTTCATGATTGAAGTTGTTATGTAATGTTCCTAAGCCCCAAATACACTATACCTATCAATCGTTCATGTTATATAAAGTGAATATTTTATGTAATAAATTATGTTAAGTTTGTAATAAAAGACCAGGGTTGTCATAGTTGGTATCAGAGGATGGGTTTAGTTATATTTTGGATTAGGATTAGAAAACCCTAGTCATGCCTTTGAGACAAGACTAAGTATAATAAAAACATCCCTATGTTTTGGTGAGTATTGAGTAAGTGGTTTATCAAGAAAATACATCCCTGTCTTGATATGAGCAGGTGGAGGTGCATCTGGCACAGATGTATCCAAGGTGCAAAACCCAAAAACACTACTTTGAGCTAGACTCGAATGAGAACTGGTGCACAAAAATGGTTCTTGCTGCAATCTTGGTTACAACACTCCCAAGGGATATGATTTTGTAAATTCACAAGCTTAGTATGAACTATTATGAAGATCAATGTGATAATTGTACTAATGAGATTCCCAATCCGATGGGAGCGGGAATCGTAAACTTTGTCATGCTTCTCTCTCAGATAACTCAATATTTGAATAGGAACATGGGTCAAGAGGAACTTTATACCCCCCTAAGAAAGAACAAGTCGCTATCGAGAGCTTCATGAGACAAAGGGGTCATACTTTTAATGGATCATTTGATCCCTCAATTGCTAAATAATGGATAAAATCTATTGAAAATATCTTATCCATCCTTCAATGTTATGAAGAAAGAGAAGGTTCTCTTGGATGTTTATCGTTTGGAGGGTGAAGCTGATCAATGGTGTATTTTGATAAAAAATATGAATCCTGAGGAGGAGATCGAGTCATTAGAATGGATGGATTTCCATAAGATGTATTTCAATAAATACTTTCCGTGCACCCTCCATCTTAATATGAAAAGGGAATTCCTTGACATAAAGAAAAAAAGATGACGAATCTATTAGATCATATGAGGCAAACTTCACAAGGCTTTCACGATACGATTCCAACTTTTTCATTACCTTCGAATGCCATGTTGACTGCTACTTTGGTGGGATGATGCCTAGACTATGGAAAGCACTGGAGATCTGTGACTTCGACAGCTATGAGGAAATGGTCCAATGTGACCTCAAGGTCAAAATGGAGATCATAGAATCTTAGGGGTATCATTGGGAAAAGAAGAATAAGGTGGACTTCAATGCAGGTTATCCGATGAATAAATCCAATAGTGCTAAGAAGATCCATCACCCCACTTGCCAAAGGTGCAGAAAAAAGCACCCTAGAAATTGCTTTAAGGGGACGATGAAAGGTTTTAGGTGTGGATGAGAAGGGCACCTAGATGTTAATTTTCAGAAAGAAAGACACAAAGATACGACAGAGGAGAGGAATTCTCCGTTCGAACCTCAACACGTGGTTATTTGATACAACTACAAAGAAACAGGGCATCTTGCAAATTAGAGCCCTAAGCCAAGGGTTTTTGGAGGAAACCATCAACCTCCAAGGCAGCAAGGGTGAGATTTTTCCATTACTACTGTTGAAGTGAACCCTAAAAATGAAGGGGTTATAGGTATGCTAGTTATTCATTCCAGAATAGCGAACATACTTTTTGATTCTGGTTCTACGAATTCTTTTATATCTCAAAAGTTTAGTAGAATAATCCCATCACCACCAAAAATCATGGAAGTGAAGATTTCAGTGAGTACAACAAATGGGGCTATCATTGCATCCCATAAAAATAACTCCTCTCCTATCATAATATGTGGATTAAACTTCCTAGTGAACCTCATCATACTACCTCTAGTGGAATTTGATGCAATTCTTAGCATGGATTGGATTTCCTTACATCGAGCCAACATAAATTTCCATGAGAGGGGAATCAATCTCCATGTGGAGAATCGACCCCCGATTCTTTACAAGTGCAAGGAGGAAGATGAAACTTCTTTAGATCCATCAACTCAAGCATGGATATTACTGCCCTACGAGCATGTGTATCTGGGTCAGATGATTGAGTCTAAGGAGGTAACCATCCTAGAAGGCCTGACTATTTTGAGGGAATTCTCTGAAGTGTTTCCTAAGGAATTTAATGGTCTTCCTCATAGAAGAGATGTTTAATTATAAATTGATCTTATACATAGGGTGTTGCCAATATCCAAGACTCCATATAGAATGGCTGTTATGGAGCTTGAGGAGTTGAAGAAACAACTATAAGAGAATCTGGATAAAGGGTTTCTACACCCAAGTGCTTCCCCATTGGGTGCACCAGTCCTCTTCATCAATAAGAAGGATGGGTCAATGTGCCTTTGCATCGATTAGCGTGAGCTCAACAAAATCACGATAAAGAAAAATTATCCTCTCATATGAATTGCTGAGTTCTTCTATCAACTCCGTGAAGCACAATACTTCTCCAAGGTGGATTTGCAGTCGGGATATTATCATGTAAGGGTGAAGAAGGAACACATCCCCATAACTGCTTTTCGTACAAGATATGGGCACTATTAATTCATATTAATGGCTTTCAGACTCACCAATGCTCCAAAAATATTCATGGACTTGATGAATAGAGTCTTTATAGATTACCTAGACAAATTTGTGATATTATTTATAAATGATATTCTAATATACTCCAAAACCAAGTAGGATCATGATGAGAATTTAAGAACTACACTAGAGACCTTGAGAAAGGAGAAGCTCTATGAAAAGTATAACAAGTGTGAGTTATGGTTAAAGGAGGTCTCATTCTTAGGCCATATCATCACAAGAAATGGGATATCTATGGATCCCTCCAAGAAAGATGCAATTGATGGAAGGCTGAGGCCAACATCAGTAACAAATATCCGTAGCTTCTTGGGGTTAACTGAATATTATCGATTATTTGTGAGAAATTTCTCACGATTGTCCAACCCTCTTACCATGCTAACTCATAAGGGAGTAAAGTTTTCTTGGAGTGATGAATGTGAATAAATATTCAAGGAGTTGAAAAGGAGGCATATCACTATGCCTATTCTCACTTTACCAACAAGTGGAGAAATTGTTGTGGTATTCAGTGATGCTTCGAAGAAGGGCCTGAGATGTGTGTTGATGCAAAATGAAAAAGTCATTGCCTATGATTCAAGGCAATTAGAAGATCATGAACAAAACTATCCAACACATGAACTTGAGTTGGCTGCAGTGATCTTCACTTTGAAAAATTGGCAGCATTATCTCTTTGGGGAGAAGTGTGAAATATATATGGACCACCAAAGCCTCAAGCATATATTCACACAGATATATTTGAACATGCGCCAATGAAGATGGGTAGAGCAGATCAAAGACTATGACTACTCAATCCATTACCACCATGGGAAAGCGAACAAGGTAGTGGATGCACTAAGTAGAAAGGACCCACCGATTCTATCATTTTGAGAATTGAAAAGGATCCATTCTTCTTAGATTTGATGATGATAGACATGGGAATCATAAAGAATGGAACATCACCAATCCTTTCACAAATGATTTCTCAACTGTCGCATTTGGAAAGGTTAAAGAAAGCTCAAAAGGATGATGTGGGAATTTAGGAAAAAGTGGAAGCTATCAGAAAAGGTAAATCCTCAGAGTTTAATGTTAATAAAGAAGGAATTGTGAGATTTGGGAGAAGACTATGTGTTCCATCAAGTCTGGAGATGAAGAAGGAACTTTTGGATGATGCAAATAGTTAAAATTTCTCTATTCACCCTAGAAACACAAAGATGTATCGAGATCTCCGAGATCATTATTGGTGGGATAATATGAAGAAAGAGATCACTGAATATACATCAATGTGATTGGTGTGTCAGAAAGTGAAGGCAGAGAGGCATAAGTCTATGGGGATGATGCAAACATTGCCCATAACAGAAAGGAAATGGGAGAAAATCATCATGGACTTTGTCACCAGACTTCTGAAGACATCCAAAGGCAAAAATGAAATCTGGGTTGTTGTGGATCGTCTTAAAAAGGCTGCACACTTCATTACTATTCGGGATGATTTCTCATTAGATCAACTAGCACAGATATATATCAAGGAAGTGGTATGGATACATAGAGTACCACTATATATTATGTCCGATCAAGATCCAAGATTCACCTCCATGTTTTGGAAGAGTCTTCAACATGCTCTGAATACTGAACTGAACTTCAGTACAGACTATTATCCTTAAACTGATGGCCAATCCGAGCGGACCATCCAAACACTTGAGGACATGTTGAGAGCATGCTCAATGGACTTTAAAGGAGGATAGGATCAACATTTTCTTCTGATTGAGTTCAATTATAATAACAGTTTCCACTCGAGAATACAAATGGCACCATATGAATCCCTTTATGGGAAAAGGTTCAGAACACCGGCGTGTTGGGATGAGGACGGTGAGCGTAAGCTGCTTTGACCAAAAATGGTCAAAGAAATGGTGGAGAAGGTGAAAACCATTCAGCAACATATCAAGGCATCCCAGAGTCGACAGAAGAGTTATGAAAATAACCATCAATGAGACCTTGAGTTTAAAGTTGGAGACATGGTATTTCTATGCATATCTCCTTGGAAGAAGGTCAGGAGGTTTGGAAAGAAAGGGAAGTTAAGTCCAAGGTACATCGGCCCCTTCGAGATTATTGATCGTGTCAGGGCTGTTGCCTATCGACTAGAACTTCCACTTACCATGGCCATGGTACATGATGTATTTCATGTATCCCTCTTAAGTAATTATATACCGAACCCTTCACATGTAATCTCTTCAGAGGTGGTACAGTTAGAGGATGATATTTCTTATGAGGAGAAACCAGTGAAGAACTTAGATCGTAGAGAAAAAGTTCTAAGAAATAAGACAACACACCTCATCAAGGTGTTGTTGAAAAACCATAAGTTTGAAGAAGCTATGTGGGAATTGGAGGAGATGATGATGCAAAAATACCCACATCTGTTTTAGTGTGGGAAAAGAAAATTTTGAGGGAAAATCTTTTTTAAGGGGTGAAGATTGTAATGACCCAAACATTCATTAATAGAAATCCCTATTAATCTAATTAAATATCTCATTATGTAAAATTTTTATATCAAATGTCAACTTCATTTGTTTTATGTTAATAATTATGACCATTTCTAATATAGCCATTGAATAGTGATCACTTGATTAGTATAAATATAGGGATTTAACAAATCCAATTTACTCAAAGGAAGTGATGACCTCATATAGTAGATGTTCCCCATACGAAGCCCATTTGTCAGAGCTCGTAAAGGAGGTGGCATCATTGGGCTTCACTCTTGACCAATCCCAATCCAATCTTGAATATGTTATGTTTTATCGAGATCGCCTATGAGAGAAATGGAAGTTGATAGAGATTACCACCCGAGCAATGTTATCTGAGCCACCCCAAGAGTCTGTCACCATCGCACACCTTACTCTTTGGTATTATGTGGGTGTTATAATGGGTTATGTAACAAGACCTTAGCACTATGGTTTTGTACATTATTTTTGTATATAATAATTAATATACTTTCAATTTATTATTTTTGCCTTGTAAATAGTTTTTAAAGCACAAATATTGTTTTTAGTTAATATTCAACTAAGAAATATATTTTGACGAATTAATGGATTTTTGAATTAAATATTATTTTAATAATATATTAATATTATTATTAAATTAATTTTTATTAAATATAAATTATCATATAATTTTATGAATGCAATCATAATTTTTATTAAGGTTTGAAATCCATTTTTGTCAAAACTCGTGAATTTTCAAGAAATGTTGGTTTTTATTTTAAAAGTAAAAATAAACATATTTAGAAAATTATTTAGATAAAATAAATATTATTTCTTGAATCAGGACATCACAATTATCAAATGGTGAATTTTCATAATTTTCTAAGACAGTCAAATTTTTGGGTAAGAATTAAATACCGTTTAAATATATAATGTGTTTTATGACATCATAATGACCCAATAGTGATATAATAAAATACTATAAGCTTTATGTTCATAAAATATAAGTTTTAACATTAAAATAATGTGATTTTGGGTTTGTTTGAATTATTTTACAAATCATTAATGGACCCTTCAAGGCTTATTAATCATCTTGCCTTTTTAAATTATTTTCCTTGGGAGTGTGACTCACCTCCACATAAGCAACCCCATTATTTTAAGAAGTTCGGACTTTGGCCTTATAAAATATTTTTTTCCAATCCCCTTTTCGAAAAACCATGGGTAAAAACTATGGGCTGGTTTGTGGTTTGGATTAGTTTAATGTGAGGGTCCCAAACCTAAATAATAACGAATTCCTTCACCTTTCCTATATAAACCCACCCAAGATCCCACTTCCTCCTCACTCAAATACTTTTTAGTTCATTCAACCACTGACCTAATCTCCCTATAATCCTCCCAATGTGCCCCAATCTCCCAATAATTCTCTCTCAAGCCTCTCTCAAGCCTTTGGAAGCACACTTCCAAGTTAGAGTTTTTTCTTCCTTTCTCATTTTTGTCCAATATTATTTAAATTTTTATTCCCTTTTTATTTCAATAATAAATGTTGGGGTATGGTTTCTCTCCTCTCCCATACTTCTGTCTTTATGTTTGAATTATGGGAGACTGCTTTCTCTCCAATTAAATTCCTCCCATATACACCCGTTACTATGCCTAAATTTCGAAAGGAATCTCCCTCTCCTCATTTACATTCAAGAAATTCTTTTGTATCATGAATCTAATTTCCATTAAATTTATTGGGAAATGTATCTATATGACCCCCTTACTGTCCATTTCATGTAAATATGATGAGACACCTATTTCTCTCTCATGAACCATTTTTATGAATTGTTACGTCATGCCATTACGCTACCGAAATTGCACAGATTCTCTAAGCCAATGCGATTGTCTAGTGAATACCATACCCATTTATCTATCATGTATATTAAACTTTTTGCACATTTACGTATGGATTATAATGTTTAATGTATGAATTCCACATTCCTTTATCGTGTAATAAATTATGATGTTTTATGAATCCATGTTATATGATCCATGTGGCACATTTAAGCATGAAATGAAAGGTTTAAGAAGGGTGCACCCTTATAGTGGTCCAATGCATTGGGTAAAGTATAGTATCATGATACGTCATGTGAAATGGGTGTTTAATCATGATAATTCAAGTGAAATGAGGTTTTACTCGTACTTCGTGTACAATAAGGATTTACTCATGCTCCATGTGCAATGAGCCTTGGCTCGTGCTAATTCCATGTTAAGTGTTGTTGCCACATTTCCATGTTATGATTATCATGCTTTATCATGCCTTTATGTTTATGATTCTATTGTGCTTCAGTGATATTCCTATTGTCTAAAATGTATTGTATCCCTCATGTTATCCCATGTTTATTCCCTTACTAGGCTTTATAGCTCACCCTTTTCTTATGCATGTCCTCAGGTTATCCCATGCAATGCTAAGTATGAAGGTTATGCAAAAGAAGTTTCAAATAAAGATGTTATGTTTTTTGTTTCAAGTTGTTATGTAATGTTCATAATCCCCAAACACACTAGACCTCTTTATCTTCCATGTCGCATCAAGTAAATATTTTATGTAATTAATTATGTTAAGTGTGTAATAAAAGATCAAGGTTGTAATAGAAAGGGTTCTCTTTTTTAGGAGAGGGGTGGGGCACACTTGAAATTTTAAAAAATATTAAATTAATATAAATTAATATTCAATTATAAATATGTCAAAATTGATTAATGTATTTGAGAGTATAATTATTGGTAGAAATAAATTAATACATATAAAATTATAATAGTTTTTATTGTTTTAATTCTTATCTTTTTTGTCTTAACCCTTATTTTACCCTTTAAAGTCTTACCGTGTTATCATATAATTTTCACTTTGAGCATTAATGTAATTACTATGAAATGAAAAAATACACCCCAAATGAGTAATTTATTAAATTTAAAGAATTATTCCTGTTGTGTTTCTAAATAAAACATTTTTAAAAAATTTGTATCATTTAATAAATTATTTTATATTTTAAAATTCCATTAGTGTCAATTTTGACACTATTCATTTCTTGACTTTTTACAAATATCATAACAGGATATCTTCGAAAAACATATGTTAAATCATCCCTAAAATGTAAAATTAATCCATAAAATTCGTGTATGACATCAATTATATCAAAATATATTCATTTTAACATTTTTAATATCAATTATTTTATTCTTCCAATAATGACTCAATCAATGCATCAAAAATATGTCACCACAAAATTTAATTTAATATTACCTAAAAATTATAAATAAATTACCATGATTTATATATGAAATTAATATTTTTAAATACTATTTATATCACGATATTTCTCTTATATTACCCGATATTAATCATATTTTACTTGTAAAAAACAAGAGTGTGAGCAAATTTTCTTTTTTAAAATATAATATAATAAATTTCTTACTCACTTCCAAGTGGATTCCCAAGGTCATAATTTTATACCAAGGATTATTTCGATAGGAAAAAATTCATAAAATGAAATTAGGAAATGTTCTTGGATAATTTAACAATATTTATAAAATTATTTTTTCCCAAAATTATCCAATTTACCTTTGACTGTGTTAATAAAACGATTACTAAAGTTAATATTTGTATTTTATAAAAATAAAAGGGACCTATTTTTATAAGTTGGACCTTATAATTAAAAATATGGAGTCCAATTTTTTTAAAATTCAATAACCAAAATTGAAATAAATTAATTAAAAATGAATCCTGTTGAAGGAATGAGAAAACATGATTTTGTTGTAAAACATTCAAAAGTTCACAATGTTTTTATATCCAATTTCATTATGAAATTGATTTTAATAACCTTAATTAGATTAAATGATAAAAAATTGATATAATTATACTTTAAAACCATTAAAAATATAATTTATCATATATATAAATTTGATGAAAAACTAGTATTAAATTAAAATACATTATTTTTTCACTATTTATTAAAAAATAATCTTATAAAAATATACAAAAAATTCAACCAAAGTAAATTTGGATACTCCAATTTCAATAAAGAAGTTTATTTTTTCAAATAGAAATTATAAAATAGAGGTAATAATATTATTGATAATAATAAGGTTTGAATAATTGAACTCCTTAAAAAATAATCATTTATAGATCTCAAAACATTTTTAAGATAATAGGTCAAATAACTCATAAAATATCATAATGTTTCATTCTATAATATACAAAATTTAAATTCAAACTTATTTCCATTTTTAAACATTTGATAGTATCAAAAATTAAATATAATTCAATAAAAACTATAAAATAAGTTTGAATAACTTTCATAGAATTAAACGTGAATTTATAAATATTAATATCAAATAAACCATCATAAATAAATAATGTTTAAATTTTTGGAAATTTTTTCCCTATTCATGCTTAAATTAGGAATAAGATTATTATTTTTATAAATGAGTTTAAAATATTATTAAAATACTTTACATAGGATATATATAATTAATAAGAACTTATTTAATGATTAAAAATATTAAAATTCTTATTAGAAACATGCAGTAAATGAAAACATTAAGAAAATAATGATAATAGAGAAAAAAATAATTTTTTGATTTATGTAATGGAATGTTGCAATAATGTGTATGGGTAGATAGAAAATACATGCACTGCATAAGGATAAATAGTAATTCCATGAACTATG
The DNA here is from genome assembly GCA_963277665.1 of Viscum album. Classification (NCBI taxonomy): domain Eukaryota; kingdom Viridiplantae; phylum Streptophyta; class Magnoliopsida; order Santalales; family Viscaceae; genus Viscum; species Viscum album. The sequence goes on from OY728153.1 coordinate 1,401,105,063, forward strand.
TAAGGGTAAAACATAATTAAAACTTGTTGTGTAATGATTGATTCAATGTTGTGTAAGGGTAAACAAGTATTTTAAATAAGCTTTGTAAAGGTATTGAAAGACTAGCATAAGGCTAAGAAATGAATTCCATAAGCTATGTAAGGGTACGTGAAAGATATGTAATGATAAAGAATAATATTATAGGACTTGTGTAAGGTTTAATAAGAACTTATATAAGGGTATCATATGAAACATAAAGCTTATATAAAGATAATTTTTTCACAAAGAGGTAAGGAAAAACTCTTGTAAGGGTAAATAAAAACTTTAGAAAAATAAATTTTCACAATATATAACCAAAATAGTTATATAAAATAATAATAATACTACTAAGAATAAATGATAAAAAATTAATAAATAATTAAATTCATCAAGAATATAATAATAGATAAAAATAAAATTATAATTAAAAATAATGAAATTAAGAGATATTATAATTATAAAAACAATTATAAACATCAAACCATAATATATTTAAAGTTTAATGAATAAATTCCAATAATATCACCTTTTTTTAATTAGAAAACAAAATATCAATTTCAATATTTATCTCCACCTTTTGAATTGATCAGAAAGATTTAAAAATGAAAATTTTAATATAGTTTCTTCCCCATTTGTAATCAATTATGGTAAATTTATCAATTTAAAAACACATTTTATCCCCCAATTAATATAATTATACAAAAAAAATATAGATCCTATTAAATTATTTTCCACCTGAAAATTGAAAAATAGCCATTTAAACAAATATAATGTTATCAAGTAATTTTAAAAGATATGAAAATAATTAAACATCATTAAAAATAAATTATTTAAAAAATAATTTTAATTATTAAGGATTAGTAAATATTATATTAATAAAACTAAAAAATTATATGGGAGTATCAAACCAGGTGTTCAGTAAGGCCAAGTCACTATTTATAGGATAATTTAAGGGTTAACAAACCCATTGAATCTTTTCTGGATAAATACATAGGAGGAAATCAGGTCAAACAATATCCAACTATTTATATTTAGGTAGGAATATTTTACTTGGAGTATCATAATCATTACACTTTAACAAAATTATGAGAAGTTTTTATTTTTGAAAAATAACAAGAAATCAATTTTGGAAGAATATTTTGAAAAATAAAATTCTTAAATTGAAAAAAAAACATCTAAAACAAGACAATATATTAAGATGATTTGAAAAAAATTGAAAAAAATGAAAGAAAATAAAATTTTAAAAATAAAATAAAATAAATACTTCAAAAGATAATGAAAATTTTATAACTCTATTTAATCTCAATAACTCCAAAAAAATATAGTAATTATAAAGAAATATTATAAAGTTAATTGAAAAATAAAAATAAGTAAAAAAAAGAATAATTATAAAAATATAAATAGATATGTTCTCCTCATTTGAGAATGAATTAAAATATATGATAATAGATTTTGAAAAAATATTCAATAGAGAACAAGATATAAAGAGAATAAATAACCTTATTCCTATAAAGATCAATGTTGATTTCTAAATATTCTATGGGATGGAAAGAGAAAGGATCTCCCTCACATTGAGTATAGACATTAAACTAAATTTGGGAAAGAGTTGATCAATCACTTCAATAGGTTAACACCACATTTATTTATAATCCATCATAGAATAGATCAATGCAATTCTGTTGAAAAAACCTACAATAAATCATTCGAGAGTTTTTTTGGTTCCTAGAGGTTTGGTTTGATATTTTTATTTAACAAGAGTTGATATGAATAGATTATTTTAGGTCCACTAAGATTTTTTAATGAGGATTTTGGAACCCAAATTTGTTTAGAATGTGAATTTATTAAATAAAACTAATACTAAATATGAATACTTTTAGGTATTTCATGTCTATAATTTTTAAAATTTTATTAATCAATTATATGACCATATTTGTTTTAATATTTAAAAATTTTATTTTGAGAAATACATTTTAAAAAGTAGTGTTTTTTGAAGAAGTTGCATTATCTTTTGAAAATCCAAAAAAAATTATTATTTCTATTAAAGCATTGAGAACCAAAAATCATAATATGATATTTTTCACCCTGGGATAATTTTGAAAAAGAGATGTTGAGATCGTTGATTTCATTATTAAAAACATCAACATTAGATTGGTTTTTAAATTAAAAAAGTAAATCATCATTTCACTTTATGTATTTTTCATTTTCATTTTAAATAATAATTTTATAATTAATAACACATTTACATATCTTTAAAATATTTTAATTTTTTTATATAAGTTTTTTTAAAAATTCCAATTTCATTATCCAAATATGATGAGTCTGAAAAAGTAGATGAATGTTGGGGGGGGGGGGGGTTAGAGGAATGAGATGGAGGAGAATGGGAAATAACTTCATAACACACCTCAAGTTAATCCATGAGTCATTTCAAAGTAGAGTTTCTAGTTTCATTATTTGACATTGAATCTTTACAAGCACTCATATTGATACTTTTGGAGCCTTCTTACCTGGAGTCATGTATTTAGACCTTTTCATTCAATAAAAAATCCATCATTATAAGGCCCTTTTTGAAAACAATGTATTTTAATTCCTAAATATCAATTTGATCATTATTTTTATCTCATAAAAGTAATTTTTGTGTATTTTTAAGCTTTCCAAATTTATTCTATCTTCTAGTCAAGTGCTCAGTTTCACTTTGATTTTTATATCCACTTTCAAAATAATTATGTTTGTTTTTCATACAGGAAATTATTATTTTAGTTTCCTTGGCCTCATTTTCTTCCATTTTATCTTTTATATTCATGGTTATTTTATTTTTCTTGAGATAACTAATGAGTTCTTAGACATGAATATTCATGAAATCATTTGCCTCTTTGATCATGGTGACATTTAGTTCCCAACTATTTATTAAACCAAAAAGATTATGTTGAATAATGTGTCTCTAGAAAAATAGTTTACTAGAGATTTTAAGTAATTAAAAATACCATTAAATATAGTAAACATAATAGTGATATATTCATTATGATGCAGAAATAAACTATCGTATATATATATATATATTCATATACATGTCTATCCTTATAACATTTACTTTATTTATACATTCATGAGTAAATTCTAAAAATTTCATTATTTCATGAGCTATTTTACATGAAGAATCTATATTAAACTCATTAACATTTAATCAAAAATTTAATTCATTTATTACATTAGGATATAATTCAAATTAAAAAAATCATCTAGGATCTATTTTTCTTCAATGTCTATTGAAAGAGTATAACCATGTGTTAAAATATTATAATTAGGATATCAAATAGTTATATGAAAATTAGACATTATAGAATTCCAATATGCATAATTATCCCAATAAAAAATAGAACATGGCCCATTGTCTATTCTTTTGGACAACCATGGGTGTTTGATAAATCTATTTTAGAAAAGAGATCATTATTTTTAAAACCAATTAAAGATTTTGAAAAATGAAAACATTTATAGAATTAGAAAACAAAGTAATTAAAGAAATAAAAAATAACTGTGATACCAAATGATGGTATCAAGGTAAAAGATATTCACCATAAACATTTCTTGATATAAGGACAAGGGATGCAATTTGATAACAAATGTGTGTTGAAGATATGTATAATGTTAGGGTTGAATTTACCTTTAAATAATTAAATTAAAAAATTAAAATATAAAAGAATCAAAGTTTAACACACAATAATTTAAATATATATAATAATAAAATAATAATTAAAAACAATTAGACACTTGAGAATAAATTGATGAAGAACATTTGATAGATTAATCAAATTAAAATATTAATGATTGAAAGTGATAAAAAATGAAATGAGGAAAGTAAATGGGACAAAATATTTGGTAAGAAATTTCAGCAATAGTACCTAAAGGTATTTCTACTTCTATAACCTCAATCCCTTTAATATTTAATGTATTATTGCCTAGAAATTAATGGAAGCCAATATATCAAATATATACATTTATTTATATGTTATATCAAGATACCAGATAAAATAGACACTATCTATTCAATAGAAAAGCTAGAAATCTAAAAAGATCTGTCCCTTTTCTTTTGAAATGAGAATTAAATTAAACCCTCAATCTCTTAATTTAATGGTATTAAGAACCAAAGAATATAAAAATGAAGAATAAGAGATGATTTTTAGGAAAACAAATAGTTTTTAGTGTAGTCTCAATTATGTCAATGAATATAAATAATAGTATGAGAGGATGAGAATAAATAAGATAGTGAGAAGATAATAAATTTTTTTACACACAATATATTGAGAGAGAGTGTTTATAAAGAGTTTATTTGGAGATAGATTTGAGATAAATTGAGCATGATGGAAATTGGATGAGCAAGTTTTTATATTATCTAGAATGATATGGCCTCTTAATGTATCTATTTATGATCTCTAATTACTTAAATAATATTTTAGAATTTACTTGGATATTTAAGTCATTTATTTTTAGATTCTGTGAATTTTTTTAAGCTTGATCCATCCATTCAAAATATAATAAACTCAAACACAACAAAGGTAATTATTTGGAAAATTAAATTCAAAATAGAAAAAATAATATTTTTATAATTATGTGGGAGAAAAAAAATATTATTGATAAAAATATTGTTTGAATTTAAAACTATTTGATAAAATAACTCTAATTTAAATACAATCATTTAATGAGTTAAATATATTTCCAAGAAGATAGATCAAACAACTCAAAAAATCCATATATTTTAATTCAATAATATTTAAAATCTAAATTGAATATACTTACAATTTATAGGCATGTGATAATATAAAACCTTAAATTTACACCATTAAATAACTATAAACCATGTTTTACTCAGTTTATTAAACTAAAACATGAATTTGGAAACATAAAAATCAATGAAATAAACCTAAATAAATAAATTTAAAATATTTGAAACATGTACTTCAATTTCATGAACTAATGAAAAAAATATTAATATTCTTATTAATTAGTTTTAATCATTGAAAAAATACATTACATAAGATATATTACATTAATAAGAAATTATAGAATGTTTGAAATAATTTAAACACTTGTTATAGAGACGTATCAAATCAGAATATCAAGAAGAATTTGAAAATATTGAAAATTGATTTTTTTTGAATTACGTAAGGGAAAGTTACATGATTTCATAATGGTATATATGAAATACATGCACTGTGTAATGGTAAACAATAAATTTATGTGGTGTGTTTGGATAAATATTCAATTAAAATTTTTGTGTTAGGATAGAAAAACTTTTACATAAAAGTATGATAGCATTTTTCAACAAGATGTGAAAGGGTAAAGAAAGAGTTTCACAAGTGTAACAAAATAAATCCATAAATTATGTAATTTTATATGAAAGCTATATAAAGGTAAATCATAAAATTATAATAATAGAATAATGGTAGAAAAAACATACATAAGGGTATTAGTAAATTCCTAAAGCACGTGTAAAAGTAAAGAGAAACTCACATAAGGGTTAATAAGAACATTATAAAACAAATTATCACATGATATAACAAAAAATAATTATGTAAAATAATAATAAGAATAAGAATAAATGATGAAATACTAAATAAAAAATGAAATTCAACCAAAAAAATTATTATAAATAAAAAAACATAATTATAATTAACCAAAAATAAAATTGATCGATATTTTAATTATAAAAAAATAAATTATCACTGAAAAAAATAATTAAGTTAGAAAGTATACACCACAATACAATTTACTAGGGATGAGGATGTTATGTATGGTTTCTACTTTAATATTTGGGTTACTTCCTAAAGTATTATTCAATTGATGTGAATTTTTATTTATGAGATTTTACTCCTATCCAAGGGTGGAAAGTGGGTGTGTGTTCATGAAGTGTATCAGGCATGCCAATTTCACATGTCATTTAAGTGTTTTCCTATGATTAGTTATACTGATTACGATATTAGGGCCAATTATTTAAAGTGTTAGTGGAAACATATAATGTTTTTTCATATATAAGTTGATGGTGGAATATTTTCTAATAGATTACTTGGATGGTTGTTATAGTTACCTATGGTTGATTTCCCTTTTTATTAATTTTTTTTAAATAAAATGTCAACAAAAATTTATAAATTGTTTTTCTCTATAACATGTCATTGGAATTAAATATAACTAATCCAAAATTGTGATAATCTTGTTAAAAATGAAAATGAAATGATATGGAACATATATGTATTCAATGATGAAAATTGGAATGCATATATGGGGACAGTGTGAGTGCCTATGTTTTTAGTTTTTCACGATATGTAAAGTTAATATAGGGTAGAAATAATATTTTCTTATTATTGAAAACCATAAATGTCATATTTAGACATATAATGGGAATGTGACTTGAAACATGTGTTTATTATTGTAGAGATATGACTCAATAATGTATTGTAATGTATTTCTAAGTGTGAATAGTGAGAATGACCTACTAATAGTTTATCCAGAACTATATATTACACCAATACTTAAAATGGATGATTAAATGGATGATAAATTATTATAGGCTATCAAAACCATTTATAGAGGGGCTCCATGAGGTACAACCTCTATGTTTGGACTAAAATTGGAGTTTCAAACACAGTATCCACTTTGTTTATGAATGAGGGTGAAACATATGATTTTGAGCCCTTGGTGGAGTGGATTCAAACGATTTTTGATCAATTGGATATTCCCATATAAGGTGGGTGGTATTTTAGGCCTATATGATATGAAGTCGAGTGAAATGTCTCAAATTGGGAGCCAATAAATAGTGCCTTGGGTTAGTGGGTCACATGGCCTGAAGCATGTCTCCAAGTATGCTAGAGTATGGTGAATAATAGTTAGTGTCTAGGGTGGTACAGTGGTGAGAATACACCTTCATGAACAGAGTAACATATTGGTATCTCATGTAAACCAATTAGTTAAATAATAACATAAATAAATGAGATAAGATACATTCAGATAATACTAATAAAAAATAGTACCAAAAGCAGTGTAATATATAATATGATAATAATTTCATGTCCCTATAAAAATGGTAGGAAATACATGGAAACAATTATATAGTGTATTACATGTATCAAAAGTATAAAATCACCAAAAGAAACTATCACCATAAAGAATCATGAGAATAACTCAATACTGTGCTCCCCTTATCTTAAGAAACAATCGGATTTATCATTATAAAGTGGGATATTTCCTTGGTACCTACTAACATCCATAAAGCCTATCTCGGAACCCAGTGTCAGTCTGAATAGGGTCTGTGATATCACTGGGTAGGCCACCACCAACGATGCCTATAACAGGACCAGTCTTTGTATAAACAATGACGTGGTGTGAAGTATATCATAGATATAATAGTAATAAAAGTATAGTGTCAGATGAAAATATGATACTTTGAAATCAATCAAGGATCCTTGGAAATAATAATCACACACCCATAATCATGCAGAAACTATAATCAAGAAACCATAAACCATGATAAATCATCAGTAATGTCCTATATCATGTAATAAGTGGCAGGAATAAAAGAGGTGGATCTTAGGTATAAACGATCAAGGAATCCTCATCAAGACCATGGATCATTACAATGTAAATTTGTTAAATAATCTAGTGAAGCCCAAGGAGCATGTTAATAGATAATTTCTAATGCGATTCCAAGAAATCTAGAGCTAAGGAACATGAATTTTCTCAACATCCAAAATAATATGGATCCATGGAGTAGAAATTTCCATGGAATCTTTTGGAATTAGGATCCTTTGAATAAAAATGTACAAAGAAAACACTACCATAATTAGGATCCATGGAGTAGAAATTTCCATGTAATCTAATGGAATCATGATCCGATGAGTAGAAATGTCCATGAAATATAGTAACATTATAAATACAAATCCATAGGGACGAAATGTCCATGGAATCCAATGGAATCCGGATCTGAGGGGCATAAATTTCTATATAATATACTACAATTATTAATTCATAATCTCATTTCATATCTCATTTCATTACCATTCAAATACCATGAGTTCATATATATCTTTCCACATTTTTAAATTTATAATATCAACCATTTAATCCCAATTATAAACATAAAAATGTTGTATAAACCTTCTCCAATAACTCATTTAATTCATTATATATCCCAATAAAATTGGCGAGATCACACACACTGAGTGGGGTTGTATAACCTAGGGATTATACAAGGGGACACCCCATGGGTGGCCAATGTTGAGGATAACAACCTCCAACTATAAAATGGAACTATGTGGGAAACCTAATCATGTTCAAAATATTTATTTAATAAATTATATTTATTTTAGGAGAAAATCTTTAATGTTCTACTTGCTGTACAATAAAAATAAGGTTAATAAAACACCAAACATTAAGGGAAAGGTATTGACCACCAACCATATACTTTTGGTAGAACACTCATCTAATATTAGCTTTTGACTCAACCTATATCAGAAGAAAATTGTGAAATGGATTAATTCTTTATAAATTGGGAATATTATATTGCACTAAAATAGAATAAATAATATCAAAGAAAACAATGAAATTTATAAGAGGAAAGAAGAACTCACAAGTGTGAATCGAATGTGATGAATGGTTTTTAATCAGAGTCTAAATCATGAAAATGGGCTCAAATCCTAGTATTTAGATTTAGAGGAGATAAAAAAATATTAGGGGGGATTTATATTAGAATAAAGGGAATTTATATTTATTTTATAGTAATTGTTACAAGAAAATTGTAAATTTCAATCAAAACATTCTACTTCATGGTTTGGATGCACGGTTTTTCAAACCCTGATCCAACTGTGTGCTCTTAACTTCCTCAATAGAGACCACTCATGGATCATGTGTAGCATTTTTCAAATCATACACAAACCATGCCACATGCAACTTTTCAATACTCCCCTCGCATGGTCATGGTGCGCAATTGGACAAACCTTTCATTGACTGTGCATTTGGCCTATGAAAAAAATTATATTTTCTCCAACACAAGGATGTTTCCTTTGGAACACAGTTAAGTAAAATTTTACACCCTCTACCACCATTAATAATTCGCCACACAGTTTCTACTAACCTTGCATCCTAGAATATTTTTCTAAAAAACTAATCCTTCTTGCTCTGAACAAGCCCCAAACACTCTCAAAACACTCATGGCCTTATTATCCATTTTCATTAAGTCAAAACCAAGCATATAAACTGAAAAATAAAAATGCCCATACCTCATATAAAAAAATTGGATCTTACAATCTTCTAACCTTAATGAAATCCTTCCTCAAATTTCCCTTCCATCGGTTCTCAAGAATATTCTTAGAGAAACTATGTCCATAGTGTACCTACATCTGTATCCCACTCCTAAGACTCATCATGTAATTGTTGTGATACCGTAGAACCAGCACTAGACAAAATAATCAACCTAAAATAACCATTATTATCTGGAAAATAATAAAAATTTGATACTCTTCAAAGGATTCATCTACTGGAAACTCATCCTCATCTGACTGAAGAGTATGATAAAGGTTTGAGTGATAGCAATGTAGTTTGGATGCATGGAAGATGTCGTGCATGACTCAATACCTTTGAGCTAACTACAACTGATAGGATATAGACCCAACTCTCTCAAAACCCCTTAACAACCCGACATATCATTGAGAAAGCATAACATATATTCTAATCCGTCTATTCCCTAGCCTTATTGTGACATATAAAAACACATGATCCCCATCCTTGAACTATATAGTCGTCAATGGAGGTCATAATAGTCTTTATATCTAGACTATGTAATACCCATACATTTCATGCTTAAATTGACCTTCTCTAAGGTATCATGCATGAGACTTGGTCTCATGAATTCTGCCTCTCCTACCTCTAACCAGAACATAGGTGATTGGCATGCACTACTATTGAAAGCCTCATAAGGTAACATCTGTATAGTAAAGTGATATATATTATTATTGGAAAACTCAATCAAGAGTATATGCCTCTCCCAAGATCCCTAAAAATCAATTACACATGATCTAAGAATGTCCTTTAGAACCTTTATAGTGTGCTATGAAAATCCATTAGTCTGGGGGAGATATGTTGTGCTCAAAATCACAAGTGTACCTAATTCCCTTATGATGTATTTACAAAACTATGATGCCAACTGATTATCCCTATCCAATAACATGATATAAGAAACCCCATGAAGGAACACAATATCACAGATATAAATTCTCCCAATAATATATACTGATAAGGTCTCCTTGATCGGCATGAAATTGGAATCCTTCATGAACATTTCCATAACAACCCATACAACAACACTAGCTCAAGGTGACTTGAATAACTTAGTCATAAAATCCATTGCAACATCTTCCCATTTCTACTCAATAATGAATAACTATTATATAATTCTATCTAGTCACTGGTTTTCTACCTTTATCTATATATAAGTTAAAAACTCATGAAAAAACCGGCTACCCCTTTTTTCATCCCCGACCACTGGTATGGATGGTGTAGGTCACAATACATCATTGTAACAATAATATATATTGACAAAGATGATGTATGAAAATATCTCGTAATCTATTCTTAAATTTATCCTAGAACCCTAAAACAACCTTGAATACCTATATTTTTTTTCTTCTCTAATAGCCCAATCAAGAGGCAGGTCCTCACATGTCATGCCCTCCCATAGGACTAGGCCCTATGACTATGAAAAATGTATTATCCTCAATTTATAAAGAAGATTAAAAATCACATATATGGATGAGATAAATTTCTGTATGTAACCATGCTACACCTCTAAGTGAATCTCAGAGAGTGAGGGCATAAAATAAAACTCACTACTGGCCTCCTGGACTACCTATATCTATGTACTCTTGCCCAGTTCATCATCAACTGTATTCCCCTTTCTGAGCATATAGGAAATAACAATGTCAAAAAAATGTAGCTATTCCTCCAACCTTAATTTACTAAGGTTCAAGTCACTTTAAATTAATATGAAATTGATTCTTTTGAGGTCCTTGTACAAAAAACAACGCTCTCCCAGTAAATAATGCCTCCAATATTGCAAGGAATGTATAGTAGTGGATAATATGAGATCACGCATTAGGCAGTTACTCTTATGTGGACTCAACTAAAGAGAACCATATGCCATGAAATGATCCACCAATATAATAACTACACAAATCCTAATATATGATGAATCACATTACATAGTGTAGCTTATTCTTGGATTTGGAAGAATCAGGACTAGTGCTGAAGTCAGTCTTCCTTTAATCTCCTGAAAGGCTGTCTCATAGGTATATGATCATACAAACACTACCAAAAATGTGTGAAAGTGAAGCGTGTAGGTTTTATCATCACTAATAAGAAAACACTGATAAAAGTGGGACTTCTATCAGCACTATGGAAAATAACTGATAAATATTTCCTTTTTCAGTTCTAATAATAGTACTGATAAAAGATATTAATATAAAATGTTATTAATTTATATAAAAATATTTTATTTATATTCAAAAATATATTATATATATATATATTAAATAAAAAATTCATGTTTATTCTGTTTTTTGTTTATTTTGTATTTTTGTTTATTATGTTTATTGGTAATAGTTATATATCTTTATTATATATTTATTATACGATGTGTTTATAATATTATTTATAAATACCTTTTAATATATATATATATATACAAATACTTAATATATATATATATTTAAATAAATTTATGTTTCAAAATGAATGTTTCAATTGATGTGTACGTACATATTCTCTTGAATATATGTTCATTGATTACCATAATGTTGGCCATATGTAGTATAATAGTATATATACTTGGGGTATTCATTCATTTCCTATATATATGAAGCTTTATCTTTTCATAAATACTTAAATCACGATAATTATATTGAAATAAATAATAAATGTATTTAATATATTTAAAAATATAAATATTTAGTTATTTATAATTATATACTTTTTAAATATATTATATTTAATTATACTTATATATAAATAAATAAATATTAATATGTTTAAATAATTATAAAATTAAAAAATATTTTTTAAATGTTATATATATATTTATGAATACCTTTTGAATATATTTATTTATAATTACATGTCTGTAATGAATATATACACAAACAAACACACACACACATATATAAATACTTATGAAATAAAAAAAATTAATATATCAATTTATATTTATATATATTATAAATTTTAAAATTATATATACACATTTAATTATAATTTATACACAAACACAAACACAAACAAACAAACAAATAAATAAATATATTTAATTATAATTTAAATTATTAAGTTATAATAAAAATATTAATTATATATATTTATAAAATTATAAATGTAATAAATATATTTTTTATAATTTTATATTTATGAATAATTGGTATATATTATTAGCGCTAATTGAGATGCTATAATAAAACATATATTTATCAGCGCTAAAAAAGCATTGATAATATCATGTTTTACGAGTGAATTAAATTAAGGCAGTGATAAAACATACTTTTATCAACACTTTCAATTTTATCTCTGATAAAATATAATTTTATCAGCACTTTTTATCTAGCACTGATAAAAGTGTCGTCGGGTTTTATAAATAAACCCTAAGTTTCTCCTCCTTCCTTACACCCCTCATTCTCTTGCGAAAGCTGATCCCTGCCGCTGCTGTCACAAATGCCTCCTCTCATCCCTCCTCTCCTCCTCAGTTCCTGACTCCCCCACATTTTGAACTGACCTTTTCTGCATGGCTCTCTTATACAACTCCTCTCCTCCACCAGTGGGTCTCCTCTTCCGCGCCTCTCCCTCATCGCGACTCTCCTCTACCACTGCCTTTCCGCTGTTGCACCTCTCCTCCACTGCGCCTCTCCCACACCATAAAAAAACCTCCTCCATGTGTGGAACCACACATTTGTAGTATGTTTTCTCCTCCTTATCATTGTTTTCACTAATTATAGATTGATTTTGATGGGGTTGTTGTGAATTGTATGGGTTAAACACCCCTCTAAAAATCATGGTTGTTGGTAGTCCTTTGCGTACTAGTAATATTTGGTAAAATTAAATTTTCCTATACTATATTTTGAATTGGTTAATTTAAAAATCTTAAATGTAATATGGTTTTTCATCATGGTTATTTCAAAAAATTCAATTTTTTTCCATACATTCAAAAATAAATGTTTTATTATCCACTCCTATTTTTTTATTACCATTATGTATTTTCCTGATTATATTATTAAATATTCATTTTAAATTTAATTTTCTTCAATGTGTTTACACTTATTTTATAGAAAACATTTTTTATGTTTCTATTATTTAAATTCTTTTTAAAAGTAAAATCCTTCAAAGTATTTCAACTTCATTTACTAAAAACATTATACATTTCTCTAGTTTCCATTATCGATGAATCTTTTTAGCAATTGACCTACATGATCCTAATCCAAATATTCATTGATATTCTAAACCACCAACTAGGTCCTGTTCTTCATATAAAAACAACTACATGATATGTCACAACTATAACACCCCAAACTAAATCACCAAGACTGAGCCGAAGTATCTCATGACCACATGTATGCTTCCATGTACAAAATTTGTTTCCAACCAGTGGTGATGTCATAAGTGGAATCGTGGGGATACTATCTGTTTTATAAATAATAATAATCAGAGTATATAATTGTATAAATAATAATCAATGTTAAAATTAGAACCTAAAAGGAAAAATAAGATCATATAACAAAAAGGCCATCCCATTCTATAAAAATATGACATACAATATCCAACACAACAAGTCAAGAGGTCCAAATATCTAGTATAACCATATAAAATAAACAAGTAAAAATAAATAAATAAATAGGTATCTATATAAGGATCCTAGATTATATCCTGATATAACCACGATTAACATACTCTTCTGATATAATTTCCCTAAGAAGAGACACTACACACATCTGAAATATAGGTTAAAGAAGTCAGCACACGCACTGAGATTCCCATGTAGGGTGTGAGTATAATAATTAATAGGAAACCATTTATATTTTCTTAAAATAAGAAATCAATTTATATATAAGTGTATATGATGGTAATAAAGTAAATTCACAATTAAAAAAATCTCATGTTGGGTCATTATGCCTTAACCGGGATGCCACAAACCCTAACCCTACTAGCTCCGACACCATATTAGAATAAAAGTTGTATCTAGTTGCCATAAATCTCATAACAATCCATATGGATAATTTATGCCTAATAATTGGTCATCATTTCATCACAAATTAGGTTAATCTATAAGTCCATCATGCCTCACCAATTATTGCAAGTCAATCCATAAAGGTATAATGCCCCACCAACTATCTTAGGCTAATCCACATGTCCATCATGTATTATATCTATTATCAGGTCAGGACACAAGGGTATCATGCCCTACTATTTTTCATTCAATACCCCACCATAATCATCATGCATCACTTTACATATTCTACCCCTCTAAGGGATTAACCATGCCATGATGGGTCTATTTGTCACCGTGATACTAGATAACATAATTCTATATCTATACACATATACACAAATAAAATATATTAAAAGGAAATTATTGATCCATACACATGAATAAACATGTCATATTAAGTGATGTATCATGGGTCACACACACACACAAAAACATGTCTTATTATATGAGGACTCTTGGGACACACACAGACACAAGAATGTTATACCAAGAATAGTATTATTCTAACACACAGAAACACACAAGAATTTTTTATCCTAAAATTATATATAATTTCTATAACATGCTAAGGAAATTACTACATCAAGAGTATCAAATCTTGACATCATGGTTATCCATCTAAAACAAGATCAGACACCAATGTTCCCTATAACCAACCCCAAATCACCACATAATGATTCAAGAGTGAAGATTCATGAAGAAGAACATATCAAGGGATAATATTGGTTTATACTTACCCAAAATGATATAACATAATGATCTTATCTATATAAATCAGATACAAATCTATAAAAAAATGTATTTCTACCTTCCTTTTCTTCAAATATAGAAGGAATCACATTAGATCATGTTGAAATTACTAAATATTACCCTAAAAATTAGGACATAGGGTATTTCCTAAGTAGAATAGAGAATTTGTTATATGAACAATAATAATGGATGAAAAAATGATCACCTACCTTGAAATCCCTAGGACTGACGTCTATAGATATAATAGAAATTCTCTATAGAGGGAAATAATTCACGAAGAACAACCACTAGATCCCCTATGTTTGAGATCCCTAGGTATAAGAAGAACAATGAGGGGTTTTAGAGAGGGTTTGATTTAAAATTCAATTTCTAGATTAATTAATCCCACATGAATGGTTTGGTCTCACTGTTTATCAAACTGTGTACCAACCATGAAAGGATCATTGCCTCTTTAGTGTACACTCATGGTTTAGCTGCATGGTTTGGTTGAATGTGTGATAATTATGATTTTGTCTCTATTCCAAGTTACATGGTTACATGGTGAATTTTAAATGGTTAGATCTAACTGTGTTCCAATCATGTTCCCCCACCATTCCTCTCCATTAGGCTACATAATTTCCAAGGTAAAATCACATGGTTTACCTTATCTATAATCCCCCTTAAAGGCCTTTAAAACCCTCTAAAAACACCTACCAAATACCTGAGTCTTCACCCAAAAAAAATAATAACTAAAATCACTTAAAATAAAGGATTAAAATAAGGAATAACACGCCTAAAAAGTCTGATTCCATTACAATCTCCCCCTATAATGAATTATCATCCCCGAAAGTGTCTCTAGAGGTCTTTCTCGACCATCTTGGGCCACTAATCCTAGGAATCAGACTCAAAATTCCAATATTCTCCTTGAATACCCACACAAATAAAAAACATCAAATGTTAGGAACCTTATTACTTGTTAATACATTTTGAATCCGATCAATAACTGATCTCATTGTCGAGCTCATCCAATTAGTTGTTTAGTTTTTACTAGAATTGTACAGTGTAGCAGCAACCCTTGGTCGTCTCTTGAAGAAGACTTAAATAATTAGTTGTAAAATAGGGTTTTGATTATGAAGATAAAAGGGGAATGTGATTTAATAAAACATTGGGTTTAATGATTAAATATTACAATAGAAAAACTAAATCAATAAAACAAGGTAGAAATGAACAAAATTAATTAAACGTGATCAACCCAGGGGAGTATCGTGATTATCATCCTTCATCGCTTTAAGAGAAAGGGTATATATCTTTTAATACATGTTTTGTAACACCTATTACCATAATGTTACTAATTTTATACTATGATAACTCTTAGGGTTTATCCCAAAACACACAATGATTCACCATACACCACCGATGATTGGGTGATTTGTGTTCGACTTCATAACCGAAAATCACGAAGGCAAAACATGAATAACTCAATGTGCTATCCAAGTTTGTATGTTATTTTTTGTGATACCATGAAATAAATGTACATGGCTTTGAATGTGCATATGTGAGTTCAATTGACCAATATGAACCAAACAAACACCACAATTGAATGAGGGTAGAAAAAGTGATGAAAGGTGTGTGAAACATCACAAGAAAGGGTACCCCCAACATGATCATTTGAGTTTGAGTATAATATACCAGTATATAACTCAATTGAATAAAAATAGGGGATGAAGAAAAAAACATAGAACCTAGAATTAAAAAGATCATTCAAAATAATACAATTATGAAGCTCGAGATTACATCACGGTCCCCCCTGGGTGATCACAAGGGGTTTAGAAACCCATTGGAGGGAAGGAAGAAGAAGATGATGAAGTAGAACTTTCCATAGCCTTAATAAATTTTTGGAATTATGGGGAGAAACATTTGGGACTCCAAAATGGCATCACCGTTTTTCCTAGTCGAACTCCCAAATGGGGAGCCCAAGGTGCCATTTTATTGAAAAAATTAAAGGTGGTTTTGGGCACATATATTTCTTCTAACCACTTGTACCACGCGTTTAAGGCATTATAAAATTGAATATCCCTTTTTAAAAAACTAGAAATTTATAGCCCCACTTCATGTCTATCTCTACCAAAAGTTTGGAATCATTTGGACAAGTGAATCCAGAGATAAGGACATATTATAGAATAACACTTTTAACTTCTCAAAAATTCGGTGTTCTAGAAAGATCAGGTCATTTGGACCCCTTCCTGGAAGAATGGGATTGGGTTTCATCATAATTGTTGTATCCAATTAAATTTTAGACCATAAAATAAACTATTATCCCACTTGGATTCACGAACATTTCTAAAAAGGCATGACATTGGATAGGTCTTCTTGGATCCTTGCAATTTTGGCCCATTATTCGTCCACTTCATCCCGACCCCTCAAATTCATCTCCTCCAACATTGAAATCATCAAAAAAGTAAAATTTACCATTTTAATAGTGATAAAAAAATAATGGAATAAAATATGAGTTAAATTTATTATAATTTTTATAATTTTTAATTCAAAACTTGTTTAGAACAGTGGTGTAAGGGTGAAAATGAAACAGTAAATCAGGGTACGATCACACCCCCACACATAAAAATTTGAATTCCTGGGAAAATTATAATATCATAATAATGTATCATTCTTAAATCAAAGGTGTGAAACCATCCAAGATTATTTTGAAATGAAATACATCTTTTCTCTTTTATGGAATCAATTTTACTATCATTTTTCTTTTCTCACATTCAATTTTTTTTAACTTCATTTGTTCTCCCATGAAACATATCGCAACCTACCTCACCTAAATATTTTCCCTCTTCACTTAAGGAACATATAAAAGTATATTTATGTTCTTTTCCCGGTGTTCATGTGATCTTACCATATGCTTGCTAATATTCTCATTTCTCTACCGGAAGAAACTAGTATGCTACTCAAGAGGACTTCCAACTGGTTGTTCTATGGTTCAAGTGTTGGTAGGATTAAATGTTTAAAAATATGAGTCAGACGAGGAGTCTTTAATCTCTTTTGTAAAAAACATGTCAAAATTCAACATGTGTTCACAATGACTATACACACTCAACCCCTCACAAAGTGTATCACCTCCAACTCACTCTCCCCATTGTCTATTTTTGTGGGTCACAACCAAATAGTGAATAATAATGAGTAAACATCCTTTTTCTCTTTTTTTAACTTTTATTATTTTCTTTTCAGTGTAGTTTTTTTAATGTATAGTTTTTTTGAGATAAAGAGGGAAACATGTGTAAAACAATGATTTAATATGGCTTGTGAACCCATTACCCAAGGAAAATGTAGGCACCCTTTATATCAACCCAAAACAATGATTCTCTCCTCAGAATTCCCATGGAAACACCCTATCTCCCACACTTTCTAAAAATAAAACAATAATATACACAATAAATGGGTTGGTAAGGATATATTAGTTTGTAATGTGGCTACCTATTAGGCATTTCATGGTCTCTAAGTCTTAACAAGTAAAAAATTACAAGGATGAAAAAATAGAGGTTAGTTGTACAAAGGTATTTTCAATGAACGATTGCCTCTATCATGAATGTAACATACTTGAATATTATAGATTCAAACAGAATCAAGGAAAGTTATAGTTTCCCTAAATGACCAAAAACTCTCAAGAAAGTGATTAAAAGGAATAATATACAATAAAGGGCTTAGAATATCTCTTAGGTAAGGGATTAAAATATTGGTTAGTGCTAACGAGGCATGAGTTTCAAAAATCCATTAAACACCTAACAATGATTTGAAAATAAAAAATCTAGAAAATGATTCCATATCAACATTCATTTGAAAAACATTTTTCCAAAAACAATGAAATTTTTCTCACAATAAACTAAAGCATGAAAAATGATTTTGAATATTATTTTTAAGATAAATTTTTATCTAAAAACACAAAATAAAGAAATCAAAATTGAAAATAGATTTATATTTGTTTTATTTTTTTTTATTTTTGTTTAATCCTAACTATTACATGTCAGCATCCCCAATACCTAAAAGTTAAATTGTCCTCAATGAAATTATTTTAAATAAATAGATAATAAATAAAAGTATGGATAAGGGACAACCTGCTAAGTGGTGTCATATGTGGTATCTGTCAGTTAGATTTCCTATACGATATGATTTGGAAAATCCTCATAGAAGTGTTTGAGCCTCTTCCCATTGATAGTAATCCGATGTGCAATCTTTTCATGAAAAACCTATATAGCACCAAAAGGGAAAACATCAGTAAAAGTATAAAGACTAAGCCATCGGGAACAACGCTTACTTGGGTGGAGATTTAGCCTGGAATTTTACATGAGGACCTTCTCACCAATATGGTACTTATGATGATGAATCATGCTATAATGTATAGACTCTATCTTCTCTTTATAGATATAAGAGTTCCCATTTTCATCACGTCAAATTTCATCCAACTCTGGAATTTTCAGCGTCCTATGCTCACCTGTAACTGAAAGATTCATATTACATTCTTTAACAACCCAATATGAATGGTTTTCTACCTCTAATGGGAGGTTAAAATCCTTTCCAAAAACAATTCTATATCGTGACATTCCGATTTGGTTTTTAAAAGCTGTATGGTATGCCCAAAGTGCATTTTCCAAGCCGAAACTCCAATCTTTCCTATGGGGTTGTACCATTTTTTCCAAGATTCTATTAACTTCCCGATTTGAGATTTCTACTTTTCCATTAGTTTGGGGGTGATATTCTGTATAGAATTTATGAACAACCCCATACTTACGAAGAAAATATTTCATGTTGTGAATGAAAAAATGTGAACCCTGATAACTAATGATGAATCTAGGTAAACCAAACCATAAAAAAATATGAGACCTAAAAAAATAAACAACTAGTCAAGAGTCATCGGTTGTGGTGACCTTTTCTTCCACCCATTTAGATACATAGTCAACAACCAATAATATTTACAAAAACCAAATGAATTTGAAAAAGGCCCCATAAAGTCAATGCCTCATGCATCCAAAATTTCATAGAATAACATGGGATGTTGGGGAATTTCATTTCTCATGGTGATATTCCCTGTAAATTGACAATGACTATATGACTTGAAAAATAAATGGGCATCCATATACAATGTTGGCCAATAAATCCTTGAGTCAAGGACCTTTTGAGCTATACGTTGAGAGACAATGTGGCCCCCACATACCAATGTGTTTCAGAATGTCAAAATAGAGGTGAACTCATGGTCAGAGACACACCGAAAAACTACTTGGTCAACAAATATTATCCACAAATATGGGTCATCCAAAATGTACCACCTAGAATCATGCTTAAGTCTCTAAGATTATCAAGTGATGAAATTAGTGGGGACCCAAGATGTTGCTAGAATATTCACAATGTCTGCATAATAGGGGGTAAGGTCCACAACATCACAAAGGTTATCATGTGGAAAGAATTATCTAATGGGGAGGGGTGAGTCAACATGATGGACCAATGTTGGATAAATCCTACTAATGTGGTTAGGTACCACATCTTCCATTCCACTCCTATCTCTAATCTCACTGTCAAACTCCTGGAGTAGGAGAATCCACCGAATGATGCGAGGATTAGCTTCAGGTTTCTTTAGGAGAAAACAAAGGGCAACATGATCATAAAAGACCATGATTTTTGACTAGATAAGATATGAACATAATAATTCCAAGGAAAACACAATAGAAATACGTTCTTTTTCAGTTTGTGTGTCGTTTGACTGGGCATGGTCATGGGTACATGAGGTATACACAATGACATGAGGATCCTTCTCATCCCTTTGTGATAAAACTACCCCAACTGAAAAGTTAAAGGCATCACACATAAGTACAAAGAGGAAATACAACCTTGGTGGTTGGATGATGGGAGGTGACGTGAGATTCATTTTTAGTGAATTGAAAGCATACTCAAAATTTTTATCAAAAACCAAATCAAAATCCTTTTGTAATAATCAGGACAAGGGAAGTGTGATCTTACTGATGTCTTTAATGAATCGATAGTAAAAACCGGCATGAACCATGAAATATCACACCTCACAAACACATTTTAGATATGGAAGGGTTGAAATTAATTCAATTTTTGATTTATCTACTTTAATTACATCTTTTGAAATAACATTCCCAAGTACTATCCCCCATCCAACCATGAAATTACATTTATCGTAATTTAATACAAGATCTTTTTCTATGCAATGACGGAGGATAGACCCTAGTGAGCCAAACAGTTATCAAAGGAAGTTCCATAAACTATGAAATCATCCATAAAAACTTCCATGCAATTCTCTAGGTACTCAGAAAAAATAATCATCATACATCACTAAAAAGTACCAGGAGCATTACATAGACCAAAAAGCATCCTTCTGTATGAAAATGATCCAAATGGATAGGTAAATGTTGTCTTTTGTTAATCCTCATGGGCTATATGGATTTTAAAATAACGCAAATTGACATCAAGGAAAAAATAATGGGACTTACCAGCCAATCTTTCTAGAATTTGGTTAATGAAAGGTAGAGGAAAGTGGTCTTTCTGTGTGGCTTGATTCAGTCGACAGTTGTCAATACAGACTCACCAAATGTTTTGCACAAGTGTTGGAACCAATTCATTCCTTTAATTTGACACAACTGTTATTTGTATTTTTTATGAAAACTTTGCACTAGGAAAACCCATTTACTATCAGATATAGGGAAAATGATCCCCGCAACAAGTAATTTACTGACTTCTAATTTTACCACTTCAAGGATAGTGGAATTAAACCAGTGTTGATATTGTCATATGGGTTTAGCATCATCATCTAGAAATATATTGTGCATACAAATAGATGGGATAATCTCAGGAATACCAGCTAATGTCTATCCTATTGCATTTTTTACAATCTCTAAAATGGTTAAATAGTTTTGATTCCAGATGTTGAGAGAGGTTATTAGAAATAATTAAAATAAATTGTTCAATACCATCAAGATAGAAATATTTTAAATTAGATGGAAGTGGTTTTAATTTCAACACCATGGTTTTTTGGACTGAGGGAGGGGATTTAGGGAGAGTGAGGTCCATAAAACTCCCAATATGCTCATGTTTATTCTCTAAAGATAGATAATCTATTGAAATGATATATTTAGAATCATCGAAGGTCATGGGTACCTCATAATGAACACAATCATCAATTATATCCCAAAATTTACCCTTTTCAGAACCCACAAAACACTCAAACCATGAATGAAAACTCAAATCATCCAAAGGTGAAGAATAGGAAAATGAATCAATGTGTGGGTTGAGGAAAGAATTGTGTGTGTGTGCATTTTTTGAGAGAATTTCCATTGAATAGCCAGGAAGAGTGGATTTCCCTTCAACGGGGTGTTTCATAGCCTCAAGGATGTTAAAACGTACACTTTCTCCACCAAAATCCATGGAAAATGTACTTTTGTGAACATTGATGATAGTCTTTGCTGTTTTAATGAATGAAATCCCAAGTATGATAGGGTAATGTCCTTGGGTTTAGGTATCTTCCATATCAAGAATGTTGAAATCAGCGTGGAAGATGAGATTATTCACTATTACAAGGACATCTTCAATCAATCCTGTTGGATGCGTAGTAATCCGGTTTGTAAGTTTCACGAAAAGTCCTATTGGTTGAAGCTCTCCAACCTGTATAGAAGTATACAGGGAGTGAGGCATTACATTAATGGAGGAACCTAAATCTAAAATAGCATCTGAAAATAATTTCTCCCCTATGGTACATGGTATGGTGAATGTGCTCAGATCCTTGGATTTGGTTGGTATTACTGGTTGAATCAAGGCTGAGACATTACATACCATGTTAACTCTTTCATTCCCCTATAGCCTCCTTCTATGGGTGCAAAGCTCTTTATAAAATTTGGAATAATGGGTAATTTTCTTGTCTGTATCCAGTAAACGAATATTAACTTGAACATTTTGAAATGTATCCATTATTTTAGTATCAATATCATTATCATAATTTTTCTTTGATTTTGAGAGTATTTAGGGGAAAGAAAGAGGAATGGATTGTTCATTTTAATCATCAATAACAATTTGATTGCTCTTTTTATTTTGGTTTTCTTCATTGGAATATTTTATGGGTGGAGAAAGTGTGTTTTTAAGAAGGGGACATACCTATTACATAGAATTCGTAGAAGGAGAAACATCTTTACAACTACGAAGTGTAACTGCACATACGTTACCTTTTTCCATCAGATTGTAAATGGGTTGGGATGGTAATTGTACAGAACCTTGCATCTTAAGTTCACTGATGGTGTTCCTCAATTTTCTCACTTGAGTTCGTTGGTCTTGAAATTCTGATTGTGTGGTCTATTGAAACTGAAGGTTCTAGGACGCCATTTTTTCACCATGTCCTTGAGTCATGGTTTAGATTTTGGAGGTGGATAATGATTGTTTTAATTTTTGAAGGATAACAAGGTTGCATACCTTGGCCTTGTTGATACCAATTCTTCTTGGGGTAGCTTGAATTTATTCCTTGTCAGTACTTGGGTTGTGCTTGCCACCCGGAGTTTGGATTTTGCCTGAATGGTTCTCGATTGAAGGGAGGTTCTTATTGGAGTGGATGCCCTAAGAACATGTCTTCACGAGACTCAGGAAAATCTTGATGTTGTGGGCACTGGTTTGAAAAATGAGTATTTTCATAACAAATACCACAATGTAATGGAACTAGATGAGATTGTGAGTTACCTTGTACCTGAGCTAATTGCCTTTGAAGGGTATGCATCTCATCAAGATTGTCATCTACCTTTTTTTCTAGAGATGAATGACTTACCTCATGAACTCCTCCGGTTGGTGCAGTAGCTAGTGTACCAAATTGTTGTGCATTTTGAGCCATTTTGGATATTAAGTCATGGGCAGCATAAAGAGTTTTATCAAATAGGGCACCACTAGATACAACATCAATCATTCCATGATACATGAGGATAATTCTCTCATATAAGTATTGGAACAATAGTTGTTCACAAATCTAGTGGTGTAGTAATCTTGAGAAAAGTCTTTTTAATCTCTCATACTATTCATTAAGGGTCTCTCCTTGTGATTTCCTAATTCCACAGATTTTTTTCCTATTTGATGCAATTTGGGAGGCAAGGAAGAAATTATATAAAAAGAGTCTTTTAAGGTCATTCCAGCCCCCAATCAGGGTAGGAAAACAGTATATCCAATCTATGGCTACACCATCAATGGAGAAAGGGAAGGACCTAAACCTAATTAAGTCCTCAGATATATTTTGGTGTTTCAATGTGGAGCACACTATGTGAAACTCTGTAAGGTTTTTATGGTGGTCCTCAATGGGAATAGCATGGAATTTAGGAAGAATATGGATAAGGCCTGATCTCATATCAAAGTTGGATTATTCCTCGTGGTATTGGATGTACGTAGGTTGGTGCTCCACATCCGGGGTGGTCAGTTCTTTTAAGTTTTGATTATTTGCATCCATGTTTTCATGGGTTTTATTGGGATCAATTTTTGATTGGTTTAAAAAACTTGAGGTTAAAAAAGGGGTTCCTTAGTGTTACTTGATTTACCTTCTCTAGATGCCTTGATTTTTTAATAGAGTGATTTTTCAAATTCAGTGTCAAATTTAAGTAGTTTTTCTTTACCAGAACTTGTCATACAATAATGATGTTCAGTTTGATTGATTTTCTTTTTATTTTAAAAAAATATTTATAGAAGATTATTGAAATTAAAATACATAATAAATTAAAGGATAAAATAGAAGAGAATGTTATACTACAAAATTATATTTAGAGATGGAGAATAAGATGAAAAAGAGAGATAAAGGAAGAACACACAAAAACAGCCAAAAATAGAAACAAAAAACCAAAAATAAAATAATTGAATGAGGGTGGGGTATTTAAAGGGGTAATATTTAATTTGTAAAATAAATAAATAAAATGAAATAAATAAAAAAATAATCACGGATCCCCGGCAACGGCGCCAAAATTTTATCGTGTTGTCGAGTGCGTCAAATTAGATGTTTAGTTTTTACTATAATTTCTGCAGTATAGAAGAAACCCTAGGCCGTCTCTCGACGGAGCCATAGATCATTAGTTGAAAAAGAGGGTTTTGATTATAAAGATATAAGGGTAATGTGAATTAATAAAACAAGGGGTTGGATGATAAAATATTAAAATAGAAAAACTAATGTGATAAAACAAGATAGAAATAAACAAGATTAATTAAACGTGATCAACCTAGGGGAGTATCATGATGATCATCCTTCATCGCTTCAAGAGAAAGGGTATATAACTTTTAATACCTAGTTTTTAACACCTATTGCAATAATTGTACTGAGTTTATCCTAGGATACCTCCTAGTGTTTAGTCAAAAATACATAATGATTCAACAGACACCACCGATGATTGGGTGATTTGTGTTCGACTTCATAACCGAAATTCACCAAGGCAACACATGAAGAACTTGATGTGCTATCCAGGTTTGTATTTTTTTATTTTTGATACCATTAAATAAATTTGCATGGCCTTGATAGTTCATATGTGAGTTCAATTGACCAATATGAACCACACAAACACCACAATTGAATGAGAGAGGAAAAAGTTATGAACGGTGTGTAAAACATCACCTGAAAGTGTACCCCAAAACATGATCATTTCAGTTTGAGTATAACATACTAGTATGTAAAAAAATAAAATATAAATAGAGGATGAATAAAAAAAACTTAAAACCTGGATTTAAAAAGATATTTTAAAATAATTCAAGTATAAATCTCGGGATTACATCATGTTCCTCCTCATGTGGTCACAAGGGGTTTAGAAACCCATGGGAGGGGAGGAAGAAGAAGATGTTGAAGTAGCACTTACCATGGCCTACATAACTTTTATTAATGACAGGGAGAATCATTTGGGACTCCTAAATGGTAGAAAAGTTCATTCGGGTCGAACTCCCAAATGGGGAGCCCAAGGTGCCATTTTATAGAAAAATTGGAAGGTGGTTTTGGGCACACATATTTCTTCAAATAAATTATACCATATGTTTCTGGACTTAGACAATCGAATATCCCTTTTAAAAAACTGGATAGTTGTATCCCCACTTCATGAATATATCCACCAAAACTTTGGCATCAATTGGACTAGTGAATCTAAAGATAAGGCCATATTATGAAATGACACTTTTGGACATCTCACAAATTCGGTGTTCTGGACAGATCAAGTCGTTTGGGCCTATTTCTAGTAGAATTGTGCTTGGGTTTCAACATAAGAGTTTTAGCACATTTATGTTTGGACCAAAATACAAAATATTATCCCATTTGGATTCACATAATTTTTGAAATAAGAAAAATAGTGGATAGGTCTTCATGGATCCATGCAATTTTGGCCCATTTTTCTTCCACCTCATCATGGGCCCTACAAATCATCTCCTCCTAAATTTAAATCATCAAAACAAGTAACATTTACCATTTTAATAGTGATAAAAAAATTAATGCAATAAAATATGTAATTAATTTTTTATTTCATTTTTATAATTTTCAATACAAAACAAGTTTATCATAGTGGTGTAAGGGTGATAATTAAACAGTGAATCGTCACACGTCAAATTTGTTTAGTTTTTACAAGAATTTCTACTGTATAACAGAAACCCTATGCCATCTCTTGATGGATCCTTAGATCATTAGTTGAAAAAGGGGGTTTTTATTATGAAAATAGAGGAGGAATGAGATTTAATAAAACTTGTGGTTTTATGATTAAATATTCCAATAGAAAAACTAAAGCGACAAAACATGGTAGAGATTAACAAGATTAATTAAACTTGTTCATCCTAGGGGAGAATTGTGATGTTCATCCTTCATCGCTTCAAGATAAAGGGTGTAGATCTTTTACTACCTAGTTCGTAAAACCTATTTTTCTAATATTATTGAGTTTATACTAGTATACATCCTAGGGTTTAGCTGAAAACACACAATGATTCACCAGACACCGCCGATGATTGTGTGATTTGTGTTGGACTTCATACCTGAAACTCACCAAGGAAACACACGAAGAACTCGATGTGATATCCAAGTTTGTATGTTATTTCTTTGTGATAACATGAAATAAATGTACATGTCCTTGACAGTGCATATGTGAGTTCAATTGAACAATATGAACCACACAAACACCACAATTGAATGAGGGAGGAAAAAGGGTGAAACGGTGTTTGGAACATCACATGAAAGGGTACCCCCAAACATGATCATTTTAGTTTGAGTATAACATACCCATATATAACTCAATTAAATAAAAATATAGGATAATGAAAAATAACATACAACCTGGAATTAAATAGATAATTTAAAATAATACAAGTATGAAGCTTGGGATTACATCACGTTCCACCCTGGGTGATCATAAGGGGTTTAGAACACCATGGGAGGGGAGGAAGAAGAAGATGTTAAAGTATAACTTCCCATAGAATCCATAACTTTTAGGAATGATGGGGAGAAACCTTTGTAACTCCAAAATGGAAGCACCTTTCCTCCTGGTCGAACTCTTAAATGGGGATCCCAAGATTCCATTTTATAAAAAAAATTGGAAGGTGGTTTTGGGCATACATATTTCTTCAAATCACTTGTACCATGTGTTTCTACCCATAGAAAATCGAAAATCCCTTTTGATAAAACTAGACAGTTCTAGAACCACTTCATGAATATCTCCTCTAAAGTTTTGGCATCTACTGTTCTAGTGTATCTGGAGAAAAGTATTGATTATAGAACACCACTTTTGACTTCTCACAAATTCGGTGTTTTGGATAGATCAGGTTGTTTGGGCCCTTTTCTGGAAGAATTGGGCTTGGGTTTCATCATAAGAGTTTTATCACATTAATTTTTAGTCCAGAATATAAAATATTATCCCATTTGGATGCACTAAATTTTCTGAACAGGCAAAACATTGGACATTTCTTCATGGATCCATGAAATTTTGGCCCATTTTTCTTCCACTTTATCATTGGCCCTCCAAATCATCTCCTCCTACATTGAAATCATCAAAAGAAGTAACATTTCCCATTTTAATAGTGATAAAAAATAGTGGAATAAAATATGATGTTAAATTTTTTATTATTTTTATAATTTTCAATACAAAACAAGTTTAGCACAATGGTGTAAAGGTGAAAATGAAATAGTGAATCGTTGCATGCCAAATTAGCTGTTTAGTTTTTACTAGAATTTCGTCAGTATAGAAGCAACCATAGGTCATCTCTCGATGGAGCCTCATATAATTTTTTGAAAAGGAGGGTTTTTATTACGAAGATATAAGGGTAATGGGATTCAATAAAACATGGGGTTTGATGATTAAATATTACAATAGAAAAACTAAAGCAATAAAAAAAGGTAGAAACAAACAAGATTAATTAAACGTGATCTACCCAGGGGAGTATTGTGATGCTCATTCTACATCGCTTCAAGAGAAAGGGTATAGATATTTCAATCACCAGTTTGTAAAACCTATTACCATAATGTTACTGATTTTATACTAGTATACCTCATAAGGTTCATTTGAAAACACACAATGATTCACAGGACACCACTGATGATTGGGTGATTCGTGTTTGACTTTATAACAAAAACTCACCAAGGAAACTCGTGAAGAACTTGATGTGCTGTCCAGGTTTGTATTTTATTTCTTTGTGATACCATGAAATAAATTTACATGGCCTTGACAGTGCATATTTGAGTTCAATTGACCAATATGAACCACACAAACACCGTAATTAAAACCGGGTGGAAAAAGGGATTAACAGTGTGTAAAACATCACATGAAAGGGTACCCCTAAACATGATCATTTGAGTTTCACAATAACATACCAGTATATAACTCAATTAAATAAAAAGACTAGATGAATAAAAACAAAATAAAACCTGTAATTAAAAATATCATTCAAAATAATATATGTATGAAGCTCTATATTACATCATGTTCCTCCCCAAGTGATCAAAATGGGTTTAGAAACCAATGGGAGGGGAGGAAGAAGAAGATGTTGATGTAGCACTTCCCATAGCCTCCATAACTTTTAGGAGTGATGGGGAGAAATTTTGGGACTCCAAAATAGTATAACCTTTCCTCTCGGTTGAACTTCCAAATGGTGAGTCCAATGGTCCATTTTATAGTAAAATTGGAAGGTGTTTTTGGTCCCACAGATTTCATCAAATCATTTGTACCATGCGTTTCGTCCATTAGACAATCGAATCTCCCTTTTGAAAAAGCTGGAGGTTTGTAGCCACACTTCCTAAAATTGTCCCCCGAATACTTGGAATCAATTGGACAAGTTGATTCAGAGATCATGACATATTATAGAATGCCACTTTTGACTTCTCATAAATTTGGTGTTATGGACAAATCAGGTCGTTTGGGCCCCTTTAGGTAAGAATTGGTCTTGGGTTTCATCATACGAGTTGTATCCCATTAAATTCTGGACCATAATAATAAATATTATCCCATTAGGATGCATAAAAGTTTCTTAAAATTAAAAACAATGGATAGGTCTTCATGGATCCATGAAATTTTGGCCCATTTTTATTCCACTTCATCATGGGCCCTCCAAATCATCTCCTCCTACATTAAAATCATCAAAATAAGTAACATTGGCCATTTTAATAGTGATAAAAACAAAATAATGGAATCACATATGAAGTTATTTTTTTTTTATAATTTTCAATTCAAAACAAGTTTTGCACAGTGATGTAAGGGTGAAAATGAAACAGTGAATCATGGTACGATCAATAATTCAAAGTATATGATTCTCAAATGATGCATTTAACTACAAAATAAATTCTTCATTATAAATCACATATCAAGGATCTAACTCAAAATTTCAAAGTTGAGAGACATATAACACATCATGCACACCTCTATGTTATGGGGGTCATCCAATTGGAAGTAGACCATCCTGATCTACTCCACTATCTCGAATGGTCCCACAAACAGCAGTGCCAACTTCCCCTACCTCCAAAATCACCGATTCTCCAACCCAGTTGATACATACAAGAAAACTTAATGCTAATTGGATAACTCTAAAGGTATCCATGATTGGTCTATATAAAAATGTTATCTTAATTAAACAGTAACCAACAACTATTTGATTAATTGAAGCCACTCTACGGTTTTCAACACTGAACTCAACCTGATAACTGCTGGCTCAATGGATTTTCTACTAATGACTCACACACCGGGTCCCTCTCATGCTCACGATAAATAATACCATGTTTTCTTACTTTTGAATGTCTAGATCTGTATATAAAAATTCATTATGATTTTTCACATGATTCAACCCCTGAACTATGTGACAAACCATACTAGCTCCCATCACCAAGTTCCCCTAACAACCTAAGCCCTGCTCTATAGTTTGACACTATTAATTTATTCTTGATCTCATCTAATCGATACCCTTACATGAGTATCTATCATCTATCTGTGCAACTTAGCCACTTATACACACACACAAAACCAACCACCTTTACCTATGGGTTAGGTTCACATAAACACTACTAACAATGTTCACTAAGAAATTCCATCACTACCAAAACATATGCATGCACATATCTCATTGTTAGTTGAATATTGACACTACCAATCATTTCTAACAACTCCTATACATTATCACATCACTGAAACAAATGGAATAACTCAATGAACCATCCACTTACCTAGACATGACTCTTAGATTTTGACTCTCCACATCCTCACATCGACATGTTTGTAACCAAAATATTTATATTATTTTTATAAACCACAACTAATAATCACTCAAATTAAAATCTATCATGTTGATATAATACCCACAATGAATTTCCAATCTTGGATTTCATCACCACACTACTCATCCCTTGACATATCATAGATTGTTCGCCAAATTGTCTCACACTCCAACAACACCATGACTTAGTGGTATATTATTTACCACATTAGATAGGACTTTCCCTATGAATACATTATGTCTTTTTCATGTTTAAATTGTTAATTATTATATTAAAAGTAATAATTTTTATGTTATTTTCACATCTAATTCTTAAAACATTTGTTCCTATTTAATATGTTTTTATTAAGAACTATTTATAACAACTTTTTAAATAGTAATCTATTTTCCTTCAAAAAAAAATATATATATATTTCACTTCAATGTTTTAAAACTTTGTGGTGAAAAGGTGTTTCTTTTTTACATATATTTATCATATTATGATTGTTGTATATGTAGTGATATTTTATTCATGATTTATATGTTATTATGGTATGATTTACTTTGTAAAATGAGAATTATAATATTCTATGATTTCTTATGTTCTAGTTTTGTGATTTTTTTAAATTATTTAAGAAAACAATTATTATTCCATTTCATGAATTCTTCCCACTATTTATTTTTTATCTCCCTAATACATATTCTCTTCTCTTCTTATCATAGGTTTCTCCTTCTCCTAGGAACTAAATTTCATGCTTCTTGAGGATTTTTGGCTTTAGGGTTTTTGAGTGTTTTCCATGTAATGTGACATAGTGTGTATTGGTTACCATTTAGTTTAAATTAGGTGTTTCTTTTCTCTTCTGTTATTTTATAATTCATGGAGTGTATACTTTATAAATTTATTTTAAATTATTGTAATATATGGGTTTTGGGTTAAATTATAAATTTATTTCTTAAAATTTAGGTTTGTATTAAAAGGTTTTTTCATAATAATTTGATGAACTTTTTTTAATTTAAATTAATTATCATGAAAATCATATTTGAAAATATTTATAGGGTCATTTAAAAGTTTTTATATAAATTTATGTCTTATGACTTTTTTATTTTTTCAAATGAATTTTCCATGCGTGGTTTAATTGGGTGGGTTTTGTTATTGTTGGATGAAACATATATAATACGTTGTTCTATGTAGTTATAGTGTCATTTTTGATCATCACACACTAGTACCTAGGGTATATCCCATGAATTTGTTTCCTTGATCGATGATTCTATATAGAGGATTAAATTATTATATTGATTATATCTCCCTTATGATTGTTTTATTAGTGTAACTATTAATATTTTTTTCTTTACTATTATATTTTTCATTTATCACATGGTTACCTTATTTATTGTGAATTTATTTTCTCTAGTTGATATGTGTTCAATATGAGATAATTAATGTTTGATTTTCAAGTGGAAATTTTTTTATGTATTATGAGATGGGTAGTACCTATATTTCTCACCAATTAATTGGGTAAAATATTATATATCATGATATATAAATGTAATGTTATTAGGTTATTATGTATATAAGATAAGAAAGAGTGAGTGTGATTGCATTAAGATCTACTCATAATAATATGTGAATAAGTTAGCAAGTTTCTATGATTACAGGTGAGTGTGATGGTGTTAATATCTAAACATAAATTCAAATGTGAATATGGTTTTGAGTATCCAGTGGGGGGGGGGTCAGAACATCGGAAAAAGAGTTCACCCACTAGTGAAGGGTTGGAAAATCCATAAGGTTGATGGGAGGAACACTGAAAACTAGTGTTTAAATCTTGATAGGGGAAATCATGAGACATATAAGGCTTACAACCATCAATGATTTTCAATGGATAGACAGAGGGAAGTAACAATGATATATAGTGGTTTTGTTAGGGCTTCAATATTAAAATGATTCAAGTGTTTTTAAATGTTTCATAAAAAATTATATGTGTTCAACATACCCTTTTTAGTTTTTAAATTTATTTTAAATTTTTTAAAAAATGAATTTTGGATTTGATAAATGATGTTTAGAACTAATTGGTTTATTTTAAAAAGGAGTTGTTATTTGGAAGTGTAATTTGTGTAATTTGTTGTTTTTTAATGGGATTTCAACTGTGATTTTATAAATAGTTTTCAAAGTATATTTATTTTCTATAACCTTTTTATCCTTGGTTAATTTCTTTATCAACATTTTGTGTATTTATTTTGTTAAATATTAATATCAACGAATCAAATATGATGAATATGAATAAATAATGGATAGATTCCAATCATCTGAACAAAGTGTATGATGATGGAGTGAAAGAGTTCATAACGTTTACAAACAATCATGCATACAATCCTTCTCAAATCCTTTTTCCATGTTTATGCTGTTGTTATTCTAGACATGTTAATCCATATAAGTTAGAATAAAACTTGATCTGTCATGGGATAGATCAAAGTTATTAATGATATAATAAACATGAAACAAATAGAATATAACTGGTGACTGGGATCAAACTGCATTTTATGGATCATTTGATATGATTACAAGTATGGACAATGAAGAAGACCATATGGAGGATGTGATTACAGATGTGCATGATGATGAAGATCATGTTAAGTAAATGAAAAGGATAGTTAAAGATGAAATTCATGATTCCCCAATTTGTTTTGAGAAGTTAATGATTTTTGAAAATAAACCATTATATGATGGTCGCACTAAATATACAACATTTTCATCTATAATAAAGCTGTATAATTTGAACGCAGGAAACGAATAGAGTGACACATGTTTTATGGAATTACATGATCTCTTGAATGAAATGCTCCCAAAAAATAATGAGATCCTGAGCCGAACATAAGACGCACAATGAATTCTACGCTCAATGGGTATGATGTTTTAAAGAATAAACACCTTCCCGAATGACATTATAGTAATTCTCAAGGGAAAAAAATTACTTAGTGAATGCTTAAATTTTGGTTCTTATCGATACAAGAAATATGAATCCGGTACTATAAAATTTTCATGGTACTTTCCAATCATTCCATGGTTTAGGAACCTATACAGAAGTGAGGATACAGTAAGGAAATCAAAGTGACACATAGAAAAAAGAAATAAAGGTGGAAAACTATGGAATCCAGCAGAATCCCCTTAGTGGAATAGAATAGATCATAAGTATTTTGACTTTAGAAACAAGCTAAGAAACCTTCATCTAGAATTATCTATACATACAGTGAATCCTTTTGGTTTTCTAAGAGTAACTAATAGTACATGTCCAGTTATGTTTGTAAATGATAACTTTCCACTATGGTTATGCATGAAATGAAAACACATCATGTTATATATGCTTATATCAGGACCAAAAAAATTAGGTAATGATATTTATGTTTATTTGATTCTATTGAACAAGGATTGGAAATTATTCTAGGATTTATGTGTTATGATGTAGAATGCTTGTAGAAATAAATATTTCACATTGATATCCATGTTGTATTGGATGATAAATGACTTTACACCTTATGAAAATTTGTTAGGATATAGCATTAATGATACTCTAGGGTATCCCATCTATGAATAAGGTACACAATAAATTTGGTTGAAATAGTCATCGAGAATTGTGCTTCTAGTACATCAAATATTTCTTCCCCAGTGGCATAAGTACTGATCTTGGATGACCTTATTTGATGGAAGTTTAGAAGAACTTACACCACTGTATCCACTAAAAAATGATCAAATTTTTGAGAAAGTTAATTATATGGACACTTCTTTTGTTATTCTATTATAAAATTCCATATGAAAACCAATTGGAAAAGGAAATCAGTTTTTTAATTACCCTACTTGAATTTTTTAAACGTAAAACATTTTATTGATGTTATTCTTGTTGAAAAAATGTACTTGATAGTATTATCAGCACATTTCTATCTACACCTGGGAAAACAAAGGATGGAATTACGGCTAGGTTGGACATGGTTGACATGGGAATACAAGAAGAATGTGCACCAATAAAGGGTGAAAAAGAGCATTTCATCCTCTTTCTGGTTACACTCTTTCCAGGCTAGGGAGATATCTATTATATAACTTCTTGATTGATGTAAAGGTTCCAGAGGGGCATTAATCAAATATCAAGAACATCATTTCAATGCACGATTTAAAGATAAAATGTCTGAAATCACATGACTTACATGTTCTGAGGAAAATCTAATTCCTATAGCTTTAAGATTCATTTTGAGAAAGAATGGATGTCATACATTAATGAATCTATGTTTCTTCTTCAAAGATATATGTAGCAAAGTTATAAACTCGTTGAAATTTTTGACCATGGAAAAAGAAATTATCATCACATTATTTCAATTGGAAATGTTTTTCCACCGAAATTCTATGATATGACGGTTCATTTGATTGTTAAATTTGTGAGTGAGATTAAGATATTTGGTCCTATTCACTATAGATGGATGTACCCCATTGAACATTATCTGAATATTTTGAACGGGTATGTAAAAAATCGAAGTCATCCAGAGGGTAGTATCATTGAGTGATATATTATTGAGAATGTCATTGAATTCTGTACTGATTACTTTTCCAGTGTTTATAGCATTGGTCTAATAAAATGTTGTCACATTGGGCGACTTGTAGGTGAAGGAGTTTCTGGAATGGAGGTCATCACAATAAGTATTATAGATCAAGATCATGCCCACCTTTATGTTTTTCATAATAGTTTGGATGTTGAAACATATGTTGAAACCCGTAATGAAATTATTAAGCATTTGAATCTATCATTGGATGGAAAATGGATATCAAATAAACATAGTCAAAATTTTATAAGTTGGTTTCAGGACAATATATTTAAGGAGTCAAATGATAATACAGATTAAATTTCATAATTACTTCGATGGCTAGATGGAGGACCAAGTGTGTACTATTATCATACAACGCTTATGTAATTAATGGTTATAAATTCTATACCAATGAACCTGATAAAGAAATCACCATATAGAATAGTGAAGTTACACTTGTGGCTAATGCAATGCATGTTTATTGTGCCAAGGATTGAAATCCAATTTATGTGATCATGTCATTTTTTGGCATCATCAAAAAAATATGGGAGTTGGTTTATATGACATTCTGAGTGCCCATTTTTCAATGAAAGTGGGTTGATAACAGAAGTTTTATTAAAATATATGAGTTGGTATTTTTGAAAATTGATTTCATTAAGGAATGGTATAAAGAAGAACCATTTATAATGGAATCCTAGGTAGTACAATTATTTTATGTTCTAGATCCTAGAAAAAAATAGGTCAATTGTTCTGTTATCGACCAAAACCACTGAAGAGTCAGATGAAAATTAAATGGGGGATGGCCCTTTCATTGGGACGTCGCAATAATTTTTCAACAGTCCTTATGTATATGGAATTTTGTATTTCATATGAGACCACAATGAAGGTAATTGGATAGTCGATAGAAGGGTCAAATCCATTCAACCTTTAAAAAAAGAGAGTTCAGTAATTATGTTATATTTATTTCTATTATAAATCTTGTTAATTTATGTTAATATTTGATGACTAATTAATTTATGTTGTCTAAATTAAATGTTAAACCAATTTTATAGGTAATGACTTCTACAGGTGATGATGCTCCCAATTTCCAGACACATCAGGTTTCTCAACCTGTTGTTGCTCGTAGTACAGATGAACAATAGATTTATCAACATGTTTCCTTATGTTAATATCACTTTGTTTTTGATTTTATGTTATCAAAATGAAATGTTAAACCGATTTTGAAGATATTGAATTATGCAGATGATGATGCACCTAATCCCCAAGCACAACATGTTTCTCAACATGTTTCTGCTCGCAATACATATGAACAACAAGTTTCTCAATCTGTTGCTACTCCCAACCACTATCTACACATGACGATACTATCCCTCCAAAGCATGAGGAATATATTGATGATGGTGGATCTGAGGAAATGAAAGGTGGTGAAACACTGGTGATTTATAAAAATTAGGAGCGTCGTAGTTTGAAGGTAATAGAAAAAATCTATAAGCCTAAAGAGAAAAACATCAAATATGAGACTGGTTAGAATAAGTGAGGCCAACATGTTAACCCCAACAAGTCCTTGTCCAGTAGTTACATTGGAATCATCACTAGGAAATGCATGGAGATTGATGTATCTTCATGGAACCATGTTGTGGCTAAGATTAAGATACTAATGGGGAGGGGGGAGATATTAATGTAACATTATGATATCATTTTTTTAATTTACTAAAAATTAAATTATACAACAATGACTTAAACTTCATCATATCTGGAAGAGTGCATTAATAGTATATTAATCTCAAAAATACTATGTAATAAGTGTTTCTAGAAGGATTCACATGGGTTTTTTGGAAAATTTTAATGAAATATCACCTTAAAGATGCAGAAGGGAAAATAAAACCCCACCGAACTCTTTTTTATGCACACCAGTTAACCTAAGAATCATGGAATTCATTTACTAGTCATCGTGTGAAGTAGTATTTTCAGTTACATTGTGTCCGGTAATATTTTTTTTAAGTCACATGTATTCATCACTTTGATTGATAATGTTTTATTTATGAAACAAAAAATGAGTGCTGAAAATAAACAACATGCATCAAAATAATTATACCTCTACCGTAAAGCAAGGATGGGGTATGCATCACTTGAAAAAATTTGTTACATATTTTAAATCTATCATAGTACTTTTATGTGACATAAGACAACAAAATAACTATGTTTTTTTAATTTTTTCTTGAAGAGTTCAAATCCACAACCACCTCCATCCCACTCCATATTATATGGAAAGAAAAACATGTAACTAAATATGGAAAACTAATAGATTAAAACATACAAAAATTATCCAAAACATGTGTAAGTATGAAATAATAAAAATTTATTTTTCTTCAAATCAGTATTACATAAAAATGATTACTTATTTTCCTATATTTTATATTTGATATAGTCACACGAATCAACAATACCCACACTAGATGAAGACATACTTTTAGTGGCCTTGAAGCAGAAAGAATATTATGTCTGCACTAGAGGTGAAAGTTTTTAGTAGACACCTCGATCATATTTTGCGAAATAAAACAAGCAGAGGATCAAACTGAGGAAATAAAAATGAAGATAGAAACAATGTTTTAAGAAGAATTAATATACTATAGAGAGATGATATAATGTTTCTTGGGGGGAGGCAAAGAGAAGAAACAACATAAAAACAACCCATGCGTGAAGATCCCGCCCCACCCCCACAAGTTTTGAGGTGATTCATTCCCCTCAAAAAAACTCTTAACTGAGGTAGTAAATTTTCAAATAATAGTTTCTATGAAATTTTAATTAGATAGACACTATACACTGATACCTTTCCTGTATTGATATTCTACAGGGTGAAATTGATAGTGATTTATATCTATCAACACCCACCCACCGCCTTGTAGCGAGGACTACACTAATCAATATCCAAAATGACATTATACACAATAGACCACATATAACATATCATGTCAAAGTGTCAATTACTATATACCTTGAGGTGAGCGTCGATCTACCTATTCCAATTGATGATTCATATATTCATACGATCGAAAAAGCTCTAGGAATATTCATTGCATAGATATCACATCATTTAAAAAACATGTTGAAAATTAGGTAGTAATTTTAAATTAATTTTTCAAGATAAACCATAAAAATTTAATGAAAAATCTTCTGAATAGATGCATGTTATTACAGGTAGACAAATAGAAGTGGGTGAAACAAAAGACCAGTTCAAAACCTTATCAATGATTAACCAATCAATCAAAATGATCTACCCAAAGAACCTTAACCCTCATTATATATCAATATTTATTATCATTGAAGGATTATGTGGATATTAAGTTGAAATATGTTGGAAATCACACAATTGATTTTGAAGAAATTATGTACAAAGGAGAAGATCCAGACATCATTTGGGTTGAGATTGAAACTGAGATCCTAAACTATGATTGGTTAGGTGGTTTAGTTGTAAATGTTTACATTAGGTATGTTTTCATGATTTGATTTTCAAAATATGATATACTATGATAACAATGACTAAATACATTTAATATTTTTCACAGGCGTATATATGAAAGACAATTGAAGGGATTTCCCCATGAAATAAAATTTGGATGCGTTAGTGCTCACGTCACCTCTACAGAACAAGAAGATATAACTTCCTAGAAAGAGGGTGAAATAGTGGCAGGACTTCTCAAATTGTTTAACAACAAAAATATATATGACATACTCTTCCTAAAACCAACGATTCAGGGGTAAATTTCTACAATTTTATCATCTAAAATATAATTTAATTTTTTTCCTTACATACTATTTTAAGTGTTCTTAGGCAGCATTAGATGCTCATTGCGATCAATTTGGATACTCCAAGGATTTATTTTTTGGATTAAATGCATGGTTATCAAACAAACCAAACAAAAAAGATCATGTTTTTCATTTTTTAATACATTTAATCCAACATTTTATAACTAAACATCCAGTTATATAATTTATATTATCTTTTAATGAGGACCCTATTATGAAAGGGATGTGTGTGAATATTGTCCACATCATAGAAAGATGCCTAGGGAAAAGGTCAAGAAAACTAAAAAGTACCATGACTAGATAAGTATTAGGTTAAATATAATATGATTTCACTATCCAAATACAAATAAAAAAATTAATTTTTTTTCAATGTTTCTACAGTGCTAGAAATACACAAACAATAAAGACCATGGTTATTATGTTTGTAAATTTATAAAAGATATCATATTCCATGATCAATCCAGTACCCCTTAAGAGGTATTTTAGAAGATAATTGAGATTTAATTTAATATAATTATTAAACTTTTTGTATTTATATATTTTTTAGTACTACCATGACTACAAAAAAATAGTCATATTCATAAGAAAATATAGATATTCTTAGAAACTAATGAACAACATACCTGATGGAAGAATGTACAAATATAGAATAAAGTTGGTAAAAATCTCAAATAATTTTGACTTTAATAATATTGTCTACCTTATCATTATATTTTTTATAGTAATGTTTTGATTTGTACTAGATAAACACCTCACTAAAAATCATGGTTGCTGGTTTTCCTTGTTTTTTAACTAAATGAATTTCATATCGATTGGTTTTTTAAAAGAAATTAGTGGTCCTCATTTACAGGGTATGTGTGTTGTTGATAAAAAAATATATACTGAGTATCCAGAAGGGTTTTACCCATAATTTAAGTTTTTTTGACACGTTGAGACATAATGGGTATATAAGGTTCCTCCACTCTTGTCGTTTTTAATGAAAAGAAGGGTTTTTATCCAAGAAAACAACGATTCAATCTGCAAAAGTGGAAGTTCCCCTCTATAGATGACCTAGTGGAGAACCAACTATCATATATTTATTTGGAGGTCATAATATATGAAAGTTGGTCCTTAACTGGGCCGACTAAAGCTATGATGTAGAAGGAGGATGTTATTCTGTGTCAACTATACAAGGATTAAAGGTTTTTCCATATTCCTTCTGAACTGGGTAGATTGAAAAAATTGAGCAGGTCAGGTCTCTTTTTAAGGTTTCAGAGGAAAGGGTTCATTGATTTTTAGGTAGGAAAATGTACATAAATATGTTATGATACTTTAGGAAAATAATATATGAGTCATTTTTAACGTGTAATAATCAACCGTAAGTAAATCTGACAAACAATTCCATCATTATGTCTCAAAATGTGCCATTATTTAAAATTGACTTTAATTCAAGTAAAAAAAATAATCATTCTGAAAACTGAGAAAATAAACTTTGATTGTCTTGATATATCATAAAAAAGATCTATCAGTAATTTTTGATGTTTAGAAATCAACCTCACCTCAATCAAACACATGGTGTCATTGGTATGCCTCAAATGTGTCTTGTTATTTAAAATTAACATTAATAAAAGTAAAATCCAAAAATTACATACTGAAAAAAGAGAAAAAACCTTCATATTATTTAGATACATTAGTACTATGATCCCTGAGTTATTTGTGACATGCATTAATAAACCCCACCTCAATCTGACGAACGGTGTGACCGATATGTCTAAAAGAGTCTTCTATGAGTTTAAAATTGAAATTTTAGTTCAAAACATGTAACTCACTGAAAACCAAGAAAACATGCTCCAATTATATTCCAAATGAAATAAAATAAATCATAGTTCCTTTGTGACATGTATGAAGAAGTCTCACATCAATCCGATGCATGATGCAACCAGTATGACTCAAATTTCATTTTTTCAGTATGAAATGAGATTTTAGAAAAAAAAACACAACCAACATAATAAAAAATGAGGAAATTAATTAGTATTGTTTTTAAACTTTAAGAAAATGATCTATTAGTAGTTTTTTAAGTGTAGTAATCAACCACACCTCAATACGATGCACAATGTGACTGGTAGAACTTAAAATGTGTCTTGTTATTTAAAATTGACATTAACTCAAGTAAAAAAAACACAACTAACATACTAAAAATCAAGAAAAAACATTATGATTGGTTTTATACATAATGAAAATGATACATGATTCAGTTGTGATGTGTAAGAATCAACCCAAGCATTATTTTACTTACCGAGTGATCAGTATGACTAAAAGTGTTTGTTATGAGTTTAAAATTGACTTTTTAGTTCAAAACATATAATTCATTGAAAATAAATAAGTTGAACTCCGATTTTCTTAAAAATCAAGTACAATGATTCGTAAGTCCTTTTTGATTAGTATTAATTAGTCTCATGTCAAACCGATGCACAATGCGACTAATATGAT
Organism: Viscum album; assembly: GCA_963277665.1. NCBI lineage: Eukaryota > Viridiplantae > Streptophyta > Magnoliopsida > Santalales > Viscaceae > Viscum > Viscum album. Next base: position 1,401,146,659 of record OY728153.1, read on the forward strand.
TGAAATTTCATGTTTTTAGTTTGAAAAGACATTTTAGTAAAAAAACAAAACTCACAGAATGAAAACCAAGGAAATGCATACTGATTATTTTTGATACATTAGGAAAATGATATATCAGTCATTTGTGATGTGTAAGAATTAACCTCACCTCAATACAACACATGGTGTCACCGGTATGCATCCAGATGTGTCTTATTATTTAAAATTGACATTAATTCATGTAAAAAAACAAAACTAACATGATGAAAACTAATAAAAAAATTCATATTTATTTGATACTTTAGGGAAAATATCCATGAGTTAGTTGTGAAATATAGGAATTAACCCCCCCTCCCTCAATCTGATGCACCATGTGATCAATATGACTAAAAGTAAGTGTTACAAGTTTAAAATTGACATTTTTGTTCAAAACATGTCACTCACTGAAAACAAAGAAAAAATTCTTCGATTGACATCTAAAATAAGTACAACTATTAATAAGTCTTTTGTGATGTTTATCAAGTAGTCTCACTTCAAAACAACGCTCGATGTGAACAATATGACTCAAATTTCTTGTTTTTGGTTTGAAATGACATTTTAGTACACAAAAAAAAAACAAACATACTAAAAAGTGAGGAAATAAATTCTATTTGTTTTAATAATTTAGGAAAAATATCTATATGTCATTAGAGACATTTAGGAATCAACCTAACCTCAATCCGACCCACTTTGTCACTGGTATGACTCTAAATGCGTCTTGTTATTTAAAATTGACATTAATTGAAGTGAAAAAATTAACATACTGAAAACCAAGAAAACACATTAATAATGTTTTTATGTTTATGAAAATGATCTATGAGTCAATTAAGATGTGTAGGAATAAATCCCACCTCAATCCTATGAATAGTTTGACTGGTATAAAAAAAGTGTCTGCTATCAATTTAAAATTGATATTTTAACTCAAAATGTGTAATTCACTGAAAACCAAGAAAACACACTCTTATTTTTTTCGAAATTAAGGACATAAATTCATAAGTCTATTTTGACATGTATTATGTAGTCTCGCATCAAACTGAAACATGATGCGACCGATATAACTCAAATTTCATGTTTTTGTTTTGAAAATACATTTTAGTAAAAACAAAATTAACATAATAAAAAACAATGAAATGCATTCCAATTGTTTTGATACTTAAGGAAAATGATTCATTATTCATTTTTTGCATGTAAGAATCAAACCCAACTTAATAAGACACATGTTGGGACTATTATTAATCCAAATCTGTCATTTTTTACAAAAAATTGACATTTTTAATGTATTCTTCATATTAATGATTAAATTGTTTCTTTATCGTATTACTAATGTAATATTTGTTTTATTACATATGTGGAACTATTTTCTCGAGTTGGGATGATTTTTTTGGTGAATATTACCATTAGAGTACATTTTTTATAGGGGATCACAAACATCAAATGAGAAAATAATAATGTTTTAACTGTTTGATGGATATTTGTAAATGAAATTTTATAAAACATTGTTAAAAATGTACATTGCATTGTTTTTTTGGTATGTACCATGAGTGAATATTTTTTTATTCATGATGTCAATTAAATATATATAGAATTGTTTTCCAAAAATTTGTGTCCGCTTCTTATTTTTCAACATTTACTTCATGTATGTTCTTCTTTTTTATATACTATGAGTGGTTATTTTATAGCAGGTTTTTGCGGGTTTGTGCAGTTTATTTTTGCAGGATTATTTATTTTGGTCTACTGTTTATTTTTTTCTAGTATCTAGGGGTGCTGTTATATAAACAACACACCCAGATAGGGAAGACTTTATCATTTCTAATTGAAGCGCTAATAAATGTGGACTTTATCAGTGCTTTGAATGGCACTGATAAAGGGGGGACCTTATCAGTGCCTTTTTAGCTTTGTTATAGGGGGCCCCCCTTTAAAAGTAGATCAATTAACAACACTTATTTAGGGATGATAAAGTCATTTTTTAGGGATGATAAAAGCAGGTTTTTTGGTAGTAAAACTTCACACCCTCCCTAGTTAATCCCATAAGATATGATACTACTCATGAAAAGTACTATATAAAATTCTTATAATATCAAACTAGACCCAAGAAACTCTATATCTCAATAATTTACTTGGTATTCTCCCAACAAACTATAACTCTCTTCTTATCTAGGTCAACTGATCTGTAAAGACACTGAAATTTCAAGGAAATTTTTTTCCTTAAATACTTTGGAATTTTATGAGTCTGTGGCTTCTCACGGAACATGATTCCGAGGCCCGGTGTGTCCGAAATCAATTTCCGAAGTTTAGCTCGGGTACGTTCAGTGAACGAACGAGTGGGGTTTTCTATCTTTTAAATCGGTGCTCAGAATTGAAATCTGAGGGCACAGATTAACTCACAGTGCTGATAATTTCTTAATAGGGCCTTTACCAAAGATTCATTTTCACGGGAGAAGAAGTTAAATTTTTTGGCTTAAATAAGAATTGAATCAAAATTGTGGAACAATTTTTATTTCATGTCTAAGGTGGTTATATCCAACATGGGGGAGTTGGGGTGGGACCCACAAGATTCTAACTACCCATATGAGGATAATTGTGATGTGGGGCCCACACGATCCCCAACCCTTCACATTGAATAACTCCTTAACCCTTTGAACTCCCATGTTAATTACATGGAAACCCCCTCTTAAACTTGTTAACTCCCTTTAATTGAGTAACACTTCCTCTCCCCTCTCTCCCTCTTCAATTCATGCCAACACAGACCATAATTAATTGATTGAACCTCTTAAATTAAATGATTTAAGTGTTTAAATTTTAAATTTTGAATGCATGGAAAGATTAAATAAAATAAGGAGAAGCATTATTTTATTTTGGTTGACAATTGTTGTGTGAGGGAAATTGGGGGAGAACTCTAGAGTTTTTAAAGAACTTCATCCTCAACGAAGGATGGTTCTTCTCTGATGAAGAACATCGACCCTTCAACGTAGAACAACTCGGTGACCATGGTTCTCATCCTCTTCTTCCTCCACAAAAAGAGAGGAGACACCGACGTGGGGAATTCTCCAATGACGACACACCTTATTTTTCTCTCCTTCGTGACAAGAGAGGGAACATCATTCTTCCTCGGGTGCACACCGACGATGACGGAAACAACACTGTAATCCTCGGCGCTTGAAAAATTTGAACAACATCGATTATTGAGTTAGGGGTTTATTCTTGAAAGAGGATGCTTACATACTTCGTACTAATTAGAAATCGTTGTTAAATCTGGCCGATTTCTATCGTTTTACGCGGATGGTGCGGGCCAAATGAACACGGCCCGACAACCCTCAGTTGATCTCATTTATTATATTAGCATTGGAAAATGATGGTGTGGAAGCATGACGCCATAAATCCATACCGGGTATGTGGCAAAGGAAATTGGCGTCGTTGCGCTGGTTGTGAGGGAAAAACCGTGGCCTGCTACACAGGCCGCTTCGGCGGAAGAATCGGTCGGCCCGTCGGCTGGCCAGGTAAAGAGAAGTCGCGGCGCCAGGAGGGCGCCATGCTAGAAGACCGGCCGGACCGTCGGCCGGCCTGGCAGATCTGGACTACTGTGCCAGAAGGGCGCCGCACTGGGAGACCGGAGGCCCGCCCATGTGGTCCGTGTGCGTAGAAGACCAGCCAATTTAGGGAAGGGCAGCGCCGCCTGGCGTCGGGCATGATATTCACTTAAATGTGAATAACGTAAGGACCACACGTCCAATCGACGTTCCGTCTGTGGAATTGGGACTCTTTTTATGAGATGATCCTTTTTCAATACCCTGAGTGAGTTTTGGACAGATTTGGATATCATCTGGGTTAGAAACGGGCGTATTTCTGACCGGGCCCCTAGAACGGAAAAGCCAACATCTCTCAGAACGGGAGTCCGATTGACGAGCCGTCTGTCGCGTTGAGTTCCTATTTATGAGATGGAACTTTGGGATATATCAACTGTGGAATTTGTGACAGTTTATGTATCAACCCTCTTGGCTCGTGGAGCAGACCCTCCTGGAATCGAGCGTGCTGTGTGCCGGAACCCTAGAGCTGGCTGCGACTGCGATGACGATGGGGACTGTACTTGGATCCTTTGTGGGTGCAGCAGCGAGGATGACTGTACATGGATCCTCCATGGGTTTGGAAGTGATGACGACAATACTTGGATCCTACGTGGGTTCGACAGTGATGGTCACTGTACTTGGATCCTACGTGGGTTCGACAGTGATGAATTTTGTACTTGGATCCTACGTGGGATCACCAGGGGAGATGATTCAGAGGATACATCTATCATCTCCACCCTCTTCCTGAGTAGTATACCTATTTGAGCTAAGTCTTGAGTTTGAGTCATTATCATTGATGTGATTGACTTGCTATCCTATGTGGGCTGGGTTGTGCTTTCCTGTGTGGACTGGGTTGTACTTGGGCTCGTGAGTTGCTACCGAACTGAATTGATGACTTAGGTATATGTATGGTTATATACCTATGTAGAGTTGGTTGATACTTTTTGTTTGTATCTTTCCATTATGGTTTATCCTTTTTAGATTCTCGGAGACCTTCTGGGATCTCAGGTTCCCTACTGAGTATCATATACTCACCCCTGCACTGGCTATGCCCGCACGACGTTGTGTTGGATTCAGACGACAGAAAACACTGATCGAGGTGGATTCTTGTGAAGAAGGACGGTACCTGGAGGTGGACCACTTGGCGAGACGTACACAGAGCGGACGGCCGGACCCGAGGAGTTAAGGAGACCATATGTACCCTCCATTTAGGTGTGATAGCTGGAGGAAGACTCGGTGGTAGCTGATTTACTTTACTACTACTGTACTTTATTTTCAGTTGTACTATACTTTCCGTTGGGTTTGTATTTTGGCCCATTTATTTTTTAGCACTTACTTTTGTACTCATTTTTCTTTGTGTTTACTTCAGCTTGCATTCTTTGTTATGTTTGTTTACTTATATAAAGGCAATTCCTTCCATTTTTATCAAGATTCACACCTTTGGTGCTAGTCGCCAGCCCCTGGCCTGTGGAAGGCGAGCTTGGGGAAGTCACGGCACAGGCCCCGAGGACGGGTCGTGACAAATTAGTATCAGAGGAGTCAGTTATACCGCAGAACATAGGACTCTGATAATTTCTTCCTGTGAAGTAATTATGTTAAGGGTATTGAGTGTGGTTATCAGTCTTGGGAGTCCAGTGTTGGTGCAGCGACCGACATATCCATACACCAGGACCCTGACTTCTGATTTTTGATTCAGTGCACGAAAACATTGATTACATGTGTGTTTAAAAGGTTTTCTTGTGATTACTTTGTGTTAGCTCACCAGGTATATTTTACTAACCATGGCGCACCTGTTACTTTTCAGGATGGCCCCACGAAGTCAGCCAACTAGGGTTTCGAGCCTCGTGCGAGATGGCAGCCCACCGAGCGACGCGGCCTCGGTGCAGGGCCCCATTACAGTGAAGGCACCAGGGGTACCTCACCTGCTAGGCCACCGATACCACCAGCCCCAGTAGTGGAGAGTGCATGCCACCTAAGTGCTCTACACGAGTTTTAGCGGTAGAGGCCGCCCAGGTTTCGCAGAGAGACGGAACCTCAGGCAACCAAGGATTGGCTGGAGGCAATCGTCCGAGTCTTCCTATTGGTAGGGACACCAGTAGATCCTATGGTGATCCTTGCGGCGAGTCTCTTGCACCCAACAACATGAAGATTCTCTAGGTGCATGACAAGGCATCTATACTTTGGACGGACTTCTTGAGCCTCCTCCGGTCGGAGTTCGTTCCAGCCACCCTCCATGCGGTGTGCATCCAGGAGTTACTACAGCTGCGGCATGGAAGCATGACAATATCCTAGTACTCGGCGAGGTTTACCGACCTCTCGCTCTATTCCATGGACATGGTGCGAGAACCATTTTTCCGGGTCTGGACCTTCGAGTAGAGAATGAGGCATGAGATCAGGGCTTCGATGATCTCCCTTAGTATTACAACGTAGGTAGGGGTACTGGAGAGAGCCCTTCTTGTGGAGAGCTTCCTTGCTGAGTCGATGCCAGCAGCATGGCGTACTGCAGGGCGACACGTAGCGGAGTCTTCTGCATCCGTCAGTAGATAGATGTCATAGAATTATATGCAGACTAGGACATCAGGTGGGAAACCTCAGGATACTGGTTCGGAGGTGCGGGGCACACGCAGCAGATCCAGTCATACGAGAGGCAGACAGTGCTATGCATGCGGCGGGCATGGCCACATGGATCGTGACTGCCCGACTCACCATGTATAGGATCAGAAGATGGTTGAGGGACCACCCAGGTAGAGGCAGAGGTTTGACCGTGGCGGTCTGCAGGGAGCTGGTGAACGAGGTAGAAAAGCTGGCCGAGCAGCAGGTGGTGGATGACGCTTCGAGGCTCTACCACCACCACCACCAGGAGGACTACCCCGACCATAGGGAGGTGGCAGACAGGGGCAGGCTCAACTCTGGGCAGTCGAGGCCTATGACTACGGCGCACCCGAGATGATTCGAGGTACTATCTATGTCTACTGCACCCTTGATGTAGTTCTTATAGACATAAGAGTGAGTCAATCATTTATTTCCGTTGCCCTTGTTCGGAGCTTGGAGATTTCAATAGAGCCATTGGCTCGATCCATACGGCTAAAGACTCCTACAAGAACAGACTCGATGATTACACACTGGTACCGATAGTGTGATCTTACTCTAGGAGGCGAGAGCTTTGGATGAGATCTTCTTGTAGCGGCATCGAGGCCTTACGATGTCATCTGGGGCATGGATTGGTTTTCTAAAGTCCATGCCCAGATTGACTGTATTAGGCGCAAAGTGCGGTGTGTCCACACAGATGGGTGCAGGTTCACCTTCACCGGAGAGAAGGGAGCCTTTGCAGCACAAGATGGACTTATGCAGAGGAGAGGCCAGCTAATCACACATCAGTTGGCTAGTCTCATTCTGAGAGTGGTTGATGTATGGAGTACGAGTTTTCCTGTTGTGGTGGATCAGTTTGTGTACATTTTTCCCGACGATGTTCCAGGACTACCTCCTAGTAGAGAGGTATACTTCTACATTGACCTGTACCTCGAGACATCCCAGATATCTACGCCAGCATATCGAATGGCTCCCACTGTGCTTCTTGATCTGCGGGTATAGCTGGATGACTTACAGGGCAAGGGATTCATCCGACCTAGTGTTTCACCCCGAGCTTCTCTGATTTTATTCACCAAGAAGGTAGATGGGAGCTTACGACTATGTGTCGACTACCATTTCCTGAATCATGTGACCATAAAGAACAAATATCTACTTCCGAGGATCGACAAAATCTTTGATTAGCTCAAGGGAGCACGATGGTTCTCGAAGATAGTCCTCAGGCCAGGCTATCATCAGCTCAGAGTTCGAGACGATGATGTGAAGAAGACGGCCTTCAGGTGTCGGTATGACCACTATGAGTTCTTGGTTATGCCTTTCGGCATAACCAATGATCTGGTAGTATTCATGAGTCTCATGAACATGATCTTCCTGCCTTACCTCAATCGATTTTTCGTAGTCTTCATCGACGACATACTGATTTACTCGACTACTGAGGAGGTGCACACCTACCACTTTCGGGTTGTACTGGACACACATCGAGAGCACCAGCATTATGGTAAGCTCTCGAAGTGTCAGTTCTATATTCTAGAGGTCCACTTCTTGGGACATGTCATCTATAAGGCGGGAGTTGCGGTGGATCCTGTTAAGATCGAGGCAGTACTTGATTGGGAGCCACCTAGGAGGGTGACGAAGGTGCGAAGTTTCCTAGGTCTGGCTGGGTACTATCAGAGATTTGTGCCAGACTTCTCCAAAGTTGCAGCACCACTTTTAGCTTTAAAAAAGAAGGGGAAACCCTTCGTATGGTCAGATTTATGTTAGCAGAGCTTCCAGAAGGTGAGACAAAGATTTACCAGTGCACCCATCTTGATGCTTCGAGAGGAGGGTGTAGGGTACATAGTTTACTGCGATGCATCAGAGAATGGACTTGGGTGTGTCCTGATGTAGGAGCGGGCAGTGATCGCCTATGGTTCACAACAGTTGGGGAAACACAAGCAGAACTATTCTACCCATGACATGGAGTTACCAACAGTGCTCTTCACCTTGAAGATGTGGCAACACTATCTGATGGGCGAGTGCTTTATAGTCTACTCTGACCACCTGAGTCTCAAGTACATCATCTCACAGAAGGACCTGAACTTGAGACAACAATGATGTCTTGAGTTCCTCTAGGACTATTACTTTGAGATAGTCTATAATCCTAGGAAGGGGAACTTAGTAGTTGATGCTCTCAGCAGGAGATCGAGCATTCAGCTACTTGGAGAGGTGACGGGGCAGCTAGCCGCATTGCAGATATCCTTCGTGGATAGATATGGAGAAGCCTTTCTACAGTCACTCACAGTCACTCCTCCACTTCATCGGGATGTCAGAGAGGCACAACATGGGGACGTTGACTGTGAGATGCGATGTACATAGATATCCTCAGGACAGGCACCTGATGGATTTTCATGGTTTTTTATATTTTGTAGTAATTATGCTTCAATTTTGAAGTAATAACCATGTATGTAAAGTATGGGTCATTATATTATCCATAGTAGAGTCAAGGAAGATAGATGGACCAATAATTGGGATAATTTAAAACTATTGATAAAACTCCTATTGGATTTGATGTTGATCCAAATATGGTTTAATTTATGGTTTTTATAGATTATACTATGTCATATTCTTTATTTTACTTTTTTGAATGAAATTATATTATATTTGGCTAGTTTCTTTTGTATTGGGCATAAAACTTGAGAACATGTATAGGGTGATGTAAATTTATAATTCATTAGGCTAATGATGTTACTCTATTCTGTAATGGTAGGAGTATTCCATAGGGATTCAAATTTATATATCCCTTTGGAATTTCATCATAATAGTGTTGAGAAAATTTGACGATCAATGGGACGTCTTAGATGGATCAATATCAAAATAATATCGATCGTTATCATCACTAATTATAATTTACATCTATGGAGTGTGATAGTTATGCCTATTTTTGGAAGTGAGATATATAGGTGGAAAATTTAGGTTATGAAATTTTAAATTTAGGGGGGAACATGGACCATGTTTCCATTGTCATTATGGATGATGGATAGATAAATCTAGAAATCATTCCACCTATTGTTGGTATGTTAAATGATGTAATTCTAGAGGATTTAATAGGGTTTCTAGAAATGAAATAAATTGAGTTCATGATTGAGATTGTTTAAGGAATTAAGTCAATTTCTATTTCAACTTATAGGATATATAATTTAGAGATCTGAGAGGCAGAGGCTCAATTTTGGGATTTGGAGTTGATAATTTTAATGCAACCATGTATATACCCTTTTGGTGCTCCGTCGAATTTTCTACAAGGTTTATGATTTATTGAGGTTGTGTGTGAATTATTATAAGTTTAATCATGTGATGGTTAAGAAACTATATCTAATTAAATGTATTGATGTTTTATTGACCTATTAAGAGGGGATAATGTGTTCTTAATGTTTTATTTTATATTAGGCTATAATTATTTGATGCTAAAAAATTATAACATACCTTATGTTTAGGGGAATATATAGACCATTTGAGTACTTTGTAGTTCCAATATGTTTGATGAATTTCTCTGTAGTATTTATGGTCTCGATGAATTAGGACTTCCATCCATACTTGGATTCACTTGTAGACATATTTGATGAAAATATTATCAATAATTCCTTATTGGGGGAGAAAAATGCTCATCAATAAGATATTATTATATCACATATAGATATATTTCATTGTATTTCAAACCTTTGAAGTATTTGTTTTTGATTGATCATATAAGTCATTTGGTATGTGATATGAAAGTCCATTGATTCAAAATTCCTAGAGAAGGTTGAGGTCATGGTTTGTTTTGTGTGGGATAAGAATGGTTTTATGTTCCATAGTTTCTTGGGATTTATTGGTTACTAACAGAGGTTTATACATGAATTTTTTTAATGAGGGTTTTGAAGATGGATCTAAAAAGGAATGGGAAAATATCCTTTGGTCAAATTAACATGAAAGATAATTTTAGGTGTTGAAATGGTGGTTAATAATAATGATAATATTTACTCCACTTGATCCAGGTAAGAAATATACATTGTATTGTGATGCATCAGAAGCCATTCACAGAGAAGTTATAATACTGGATGGTCGTGTGACTTCTTATTTATCCAGTTATTTGAGGCCACAAAAAAACATCACAACACAAGATTTTTAGTTGGAAGTGGTGTTTCACACATGGAGGGGCTTATGTGAAAATATTTCTAGTTATAGGTTTATGGTATATATAGACAATATGATAATAACAAATATATTCTTAGATAAATTAATAAACCTTCAATAGGGAATTTTGGTTGAGTTATTTTAGTATTTTGATTTTTTGGTGGCATATAACCTCATAAAGTGTAACACCATTGTGAAGGATCTAAGTAGAAAGACTCATGCACATGGGGTGTTTGAGTTGAGAAGAAAGTGGTATATGAAATACCTTTTCAATGAGATGAGTGTTGATATCTGGGAGTTTCAATTCCGAAAGTCCCTTATGTCTTTTTCAATCACCCACATACTCTTTAGGTGAGTGAAATAGAGTCATATTTTTGATTTTAGACTTTGGTTGTCTAGTGATGCGGTACATTATATAATGTGGAGAGCCACCACCATATTGGTATCTTGATTCTGATGTTATCCTTTATGTTTGAGTTTTTTATGGTCCCTATGAGTTTTTGGGAGTTGATGATAAGGAAATCACATATATTGTGATGGTCCACTCACCTAGGACTTATCTAGATGTATCATGATATTCATACATATTATAAGTGGACTTAGATTGTTTTGTTACATGGTGATCCATATTTCAATAGGATTTTGTGGATAACTTATGGAATGTTGGCCTTTACAATACATTAACCATTATTGAGTGGAATTGGGATGAAATGAAATTGAAATATATGATGGGTTTTCCCATGAAACTCTAAGGAAATGGCGGAATGATGGCTTTTATAGACCGATTAACTAAATTTTATTGTTCTCCAATAGTAAAAGAGATATTATCTATTGAAAAGTAGGGTTTAATATATGTAGAATATATATAATATCATTATGAGTTTCCTTAAAGTATTTTATTAGACTGGTACAACCATTTTACATCATGATTATATCGAGGAATGAAGAAGGTGCATAAATGTTCCTACATATCAAGAACCATCAACAATCCTTTCTAAGAACATGATGTAAAATTGAAATACTAGTCTAAGTAAATACTCTATTTCAAATAATTATTTTTCATAGGGTTATTTGATACCAAATTATAATTCCCTCAAAATAAAACCTATGTAAGATAATTTTTTATCGTATCAAATGTCAATGGAAAATAACCCTTTTCGAATCATAATATTTTTTTAGGATAGTTTCTTTGCGATGAAAATTCATCGAAAACATTTATTGTGTCAGGTTTTTCATTGATGAAAATTTTCTACCATATATTTTTGTATTCTTAATAGAAAAGTATTTTCCCACAAATTAGAAAAATATTTTTGATAGGAACATAAATACATTTCAAATAATCATAGTTATTTTCAAAGTATTTTTAATTGGATCATAAATAAATCTATAAAACGTGATTATTTATGACATATTTAAGAGTCCGACACAAAAAATATCTCCCACACAATTCATGCATTATCACCAAACATATTAGTGAAATATTATTATTATTTCACAAGTATTTTTCACTATATAAATTATTACTTATGAAATTTTAATTCTACAAAAAAATTGAAACAACTATTTTCGATGAATTTCTTTTTCATTGAAAATAATTTATCTCATAATATTTAATTTCATATAGCATGTTACAAATGATATATTACATGTATATTAGTTCTGAATAATCATTATGATCTTTCAAATGTGATCAGTATTGATGATGTTGAGCTTGTGGCTAAAGTGTTATTTTAGGGGAATTCAATTCATATTGTGGTTCAGTGTGAGAAAAAATTTCATGGGAAGATATTCCATCTATAATGAATCTAATTTAAACATGGGAATATCTAGGAGTATAAATTGAAGTGGTAGTCTTACAAGAAAGAAAAATGTCTCGATTTTTTCACCGGTGAGAATTAGTAATTCTCATGAGCACAAATTAAATATGTGAAGCAATATGGTTGAGAGGTTTTAGTACCCTGGATCATCTGGGGGTATGATCATTTTAAATAAATTTCTTAACCTCAAGTATTTTCATTGCTTTTTATTATTTTAGGTGATTAAAAGAAACTTGGGAGTAGTTTTAGAGATTTATCTTAGGATGGGGTATATAAACTATTTACAAGGGGACCATCTCATCAAGATGGGCTGGATAATGCTGTGATGGGTCCCTATATGAGATTAAGTCCTCATGGTGTTAGGAAAGGGAATGTCTTGGGCTATGAATTTCGTAAAAAATGGGTGAGTCTAGGAATAAAATTATGTATATAATTGTGGGGGAATGAGGGTTATACCATTGGATAGGGTGTCACACCCTGATTTTAACTCTAATGTATTATTCAGAAAATATTTTTTTATTACTATCGAGATGTTTCTAAGAAATTAGTGGATGAAACTTTGGTTAAGAGTTTCATGTCTTGATGGTAACCTTAATATATTCATTTGGAAAGTCTGTAAGCCCACATATATGTGGATCATTCCATTTCTAAGGTTTTCATTCCATAAATATAACTATAGAGTATATAAATCCATATAAATTCCATTAAAAAATTTATAAGGAGTATGAGGATGACACTGTAATGGAGGGTTCCATGTCTTGAGGGGTATAGTAATAGATATTGATGTAGTGAACTTTACATATTGAACCCCTAAATAATTCCTTATTGAATTTTTTAGGGGTGTACGAATCACGTTGTGTTGGTGGGTATCACACTTTGGTTATAAAAATTATTACATATCTTCTAAAATTTATTGTTTATTGAATTTAGTTTTTATTAAAAAAATAAACCATACATACACTAGTAGAAAAATGATTTTTAACATCGCCAGTTTGACGTCGGTTTCTTATAAACCGATGTAAATAATTTTTACGGTGATTTTTTGGCGTCGGTTTTTAAAAAAACCGACGCCAAAAAGGGAAAAAAATTGTTTTGGCGTCGGTTCCTAAAAAAACCGACACAAAAAAAAAATATATATATATTTTGGCGTCGGTTTTTATGAAAACCGACGCCATAAATGTTTTAAAGAAATTCTTTGGCATCGGTTTTTTAACAAACCGACGCTAAAAATTAAAAAAAAACTACTTTTCGCGTCGGTTTTTCTAAAAACCGACCCGAAAAGTTAAAATATATTTTTGGCGTCGGTTTTTATGAAAACCGACGCCAAAAAATTGAAAAAAAAAATTATATTGGCATCAGTTTTTATGAAAATCGACACCATAAATGTTTTAAAGAAAATTCTTTGGCGTCAGTTTTTTAACAAACCGACGCTAAAAATTAAAAAAAAACTACTTTTCACGTCGGTTTTTTTAAAAACCGACGCGAAAAGTTAAAATATATTTTTGGCGTCGGTTTTTATGAAAACCGACGCCAAAAAATTTTAAAAAAAAAATTATATTGTTTTACATAATTCTCTAATCTTTGATTTGACTGGTTGTGGAGCAAAAACGGAGTTACGGATTAAAAGTTATGGCCTTTGAAAGTTGAACTTCTTTAAGACTTCTTTTAGAGAAGGTCAACTTCCGACATCCATAACTTTTAATCCGTAACTCCGTTTTTGCTCCACGACCAATCAAATCAAAGATTAGAGAATTATCTAAAACACTGTAATTTTTGATTTTAATTTTTGGCGTCGGTTTTCATAAAAACCGACGCAAAAAATATAATTTCACTTTTCGCGTCGGTTTTTTTAAAAACCGACGCCAAAAAAATTATTTTTTGTTTTTGGCGTCGGTTTTTAAAAAAACCGACGTGAAATGTAGTTTTTTTTAAATTTTTAACATTGGTTTTTTAAAAAAATGACGCCAAAGATTTTTTTTTAAAACTTTTATGGTGTCAGTTTTCATAAAAACCGATGCCAAAATTTTTTTTTCATTTTTTTCGTCGGTTTTTTTATGAACCGACGCCAAAAAGGATATTGATTGACATTTTTTGCATCGGTTTTCTAAAAAACCGACGCCAAAAGTCCAATGTAAATACTATTTTGCGTCGGTTTCAAACAAAACCGACGCCAAAGAGTAACGCGGGATCAGAATTTCAATTTTTTTCACAACGCGCGTTTAACTTTTTAAAATCCCGCCTACATTTTCATACAATGCAATTGAAAATATTTTCTTTTACTATATATATATCCAGTTTCTCCTTCTTTCATCATTTTCAACATCTTCGATTCAATCACGATTTCAATGCGACTTCAATCATTAATTTGAACATGGTACATATTCTATTCATTTGTTTTCTTTGTTATTATTATCCTTCATTTCTAAACAACTCGATTGGCTTTCTTATAATGATGATTCATTCTCATTTCTAAATACAAGTTATATGATAATAAAAAACATATCATTTCGATGGAATCCCCTAAAACCATTGAAATATGTTTGATGTATTATGATTATTTTATTGCATTTGGTGTATATGATTTTAATTTGTGTTTATCATGTTTTCTTTGAAACGAGTTGTATCAATCAAAACTTTGATAGGTTCAACTTCTAACGACGATAAATTTTGAACCGTAACTCCGTTTTAGGTCCACAGGTATAATAAATTTGTGATGATCTAAGGTACCATCCGATTCATCAGGTATAAGATCACTAGGACAACATTTTCGGTTTTCAAGATCATTTCCCTAAAGTTGAAAATTTGAATTGGAATAAATACTTTCTTTATTTTGGTACAATCTCACTATTATTCGTGCCTAGAACAATTTCCACTTCATCTCTTAAATGAAGTTGAATTTGTTATTCGTGAAGTGTTAGCAGATCATGTGATAGAATGACGGGACATTCCATCTGTCTCAAACAAAAGGTTAGCAAAAATTATATACATAAGTCGATCTATAGTGAGATTAATCATATATAGTTCCTAAAATGGACTTATACTTCATATATCATACTGCTTAATATAATAAAACTATTTTCTACTAAACAGGGACTTCTTGTAGGCCAGTGGTAGGCGATAAAGGCCAGTCGCACTTCGGTTGTGGGTTCGATTCCCACATCCTTGTCCGAAGCGATGGGCTGTCGCCCATCCGGCAGGTTGTCCTTTTTCTAAAACTATATTACTATAACATCCCATAAATAATATCGAAAAAACTTCTATCCTTAAACAATACTAACTTATGTCCAACATAATCCATTCTAATCTTTAGTCCTATCCATAATACTGCAGTCCATTCTCATAACATAGTGAAAACGATTACCAGAGATTTAATACCATCGTTGATCCCCATATATCATAAGATATATCTTGTTGGACACATTCCAAACATTCAAAGGCCTTAATCTTGTACTCTCTTGAATACCCATTGAACCTTAGTGAAAACTTGAATGCAGTTAAAAGTTAAAACTTTCCACATACCAAAATCCTCAAAATTCTATATACTCAAACCATGATATCACTTAGTCCTTATATCAATCATGAGCTCATGAATACTATTAAACATTTCATTTTCTCCTTATCCCTTAATTATGCGCATATCATCTACTTTCCAAAATATTTGAATCACTTTTCATGGTTACCGGTACCTTAAAATTATTGAAAACTATAATAGACCAATACTTAAATATTTCAATACACCATAAAAGTACCTCAACAACATTATTCTTGAATACCAATACATAAACACTTCAGTCCATCCACTTCAATGATTGTCCTAAAATATGTCCTTCCTTGATTTAGAAGTATCTTTTTAGGTCAGGGCATTGAGTTGGGTAATTCCCATGTTCTCCACAAATAAGACATTGAACTCCATAACAGTCTGTCACTCTATGACGCTTTTCTCCACACAGATAACATCGGTACCTCCATTTGAGGTATTCCTGAAGGTTCTTCTTCCCTTCTTTAGAAATCTCAATCTTCCTTTCTTTATGCTCCTCAACATGCGAACATGCATAATAGTTTATCTTTCTCTTCTTTGATGAATTAGTCATACCACTAAATTTCACCTTGTTAATCATATATCGCGATGACTGATTCGGCATAATCACAATATCTTTATCTCTAGGCATTAGACAATTTTGTTTCTCATAGTCACCAATTTGTTCAATGTTAACCGAATTCCTTCTGGTTCCCTCCATTAACTAAAACACAAAAAGAATTTTGTGAGAGGAGAAATCATGCTAGGGAAGACAACATAGTAAAGGGGGAGCACCCTCAATATCTAACATCTTAGGTTAAATTCTAAGATCGTTACCGTAGTTCTAGGACTATATCCTATACGTATACTTATCCTTAGGGACATCCCTAGACATACCTTAGAAATATCTCTAGGGATCTTACTAACGTTTTCACATCCTAGTTTCCAAAGGTTGACTAAAATTTTCCTATGATACCAACTGTAGAGACCCGAAGCCTGACGTACATTGACATTAGATTACTTTTGCGGAATACTTAGTACATTACAAAAACACACACACAAGGACCGTAATAGTTTAGTGTCTTTGGAAACTCGGACTATAATCTTCTAATCGTGGTGAAAGATTTTCAAAATCTCCCATAAAGATCTTCCTTTTTTTTACCTAAAACCTTTCTTTATATCCTGGGGAAAAGAAAACATAAAAGGGTGAGCTCAAATGCTCTGTAAGGGTAAACAAAATAAATATCAATCACATCATATTCATAAGAACATAGAATTTTGGAAATCATAACCTGCAAAAGAGAGCATAATTTCATAATCATGTGATAAATCATGGTAGTGAAAAATTAATCCCAATAATCATAACTTAAAACATGAATCTTTGTGGCATACACACATAATCATAGAGAATCATTTCTTGTTAGTCAAGACTAATTGCCAAGACTATCTTAGTGGACAAAGTCCCTTTCTGAATCGAGTAACCCTCGTTTCAGTCCTGTTTTACTGAACCGGTATAACCTACCATTTCAGCCATGTCTATCTCATGAGATATAAAATCTTTACCCAATGCATTGGAGGGAGATATAGGTCCCACCCATCTTATAATGAATCCTTTCTTATGTGTGCCACATAATCATACATCATCGCATAACACATGTAACAAAAATGGGATTCTTGAAACATCATGACATCATAAATAAATTCATATAAGATAAAGGAATTCATAAAAATAATTTCATCACAACATGATCAAATCAATGTAATAATAAAAACAGAACCCTTTATTATCTTAGATGGAAAATAATTTTGATAAAACACTTGAACTCCATTCTTGAGGAAAATATCCTTTCTTCTTCAAAAACATTTTTCCTTTCATAACATGTCATACAACTTTAAAATAAAAGAAGTTGATTAAAAATAAACTTGAAAACTTGTAAAGTAAGATTCTCGGAAATAATGTTTTAAAAATACATTCATTCCGTATAAGTTAAAAAAAAACATTCTTCGTACTTTTGTCGGAAAAGTCAAAAAGTACCTCGTACAAAAACGACAAAAGATTCCTTTAATTTCTTTTACTAAAAACTCACCGAAGGTAAAAATGGATTTAAACAATTGTAGGTGGATGGAAGTAATATTACATATTGATGAAACATGGACGTGGATGATAAAATACACCCCAGTAAATTCTTACGAATAAACAATCTCGGATAAAAATGAGATTGTGATATTTCCCTTACCTTATGTCCGACTTGCTTTGTAAGTGTCCGAACCTCCTCTTCTTTGAAGCGCCTTTTGGAGACCTCCTCTTAGGGAACTAAAATAGGTCTTTGAGGAAGACCAGAACCTCTAGGATGTTGCTAGGGAAGTGGAGAAGAGATTTTGGCAGGGGTTGGCCGAGCTTGAGTGCTCAAATTGGTGTGAGGAGGAGGGGGAGGAGGTGCCCTTTTATAAGGGAGGAGAGGGGCACCTTAGGAATATCTCAAAATATTATTTTATATTAAAGTAAAAATCGGTTTATAATGGTTCTAAAGGGTCTTATTTCGAATCTAAAGTGGGGAATGGGTCGAAATACTATCAACCAATAGTATTTATACAAGTTTAGGTTATTATTTTAACCTTATCAATTAGATTTAACTCTAAGTTAAATAATTTAACTTTTACCGTGTCTTTTTGTTTTCTTTCACTATATGGTTAATACACTTACTATAACATGCCAAACGAACCCCAAATTGTTTATTATTAATATATATATCATTATCTAAGTCATTTGGCCGAACCTTAGATTTTTAGGAATAAAATAACAATTAATAATATAATATTTGATTTAAAAACTATTTTGTGTCAATTTTGACACTATTTGATATATGATTTTTGTGAAAGTCATAACAGAATTATATGTTCGAAAAAAGTTGATTAAATCAACACTAATATATCATAGTAACCTAGAAAATTAGTGTAATTCATAAAAAGTCTCAAATTACATTCATTTGAGTATTTATAACATCAATTATGTTAATATTTCCTTAAAAGGGTAATTACTGCATCATCGTTGTGTCATAAATAAATTAATTTATTTAAAGTCTAAAAATTATAAATAAAATACCATTATGTAGGAAATCCTTTTAGCTTTCTAATGAATATTTATAGTCTAATTTATCTTATGTATAACCCCATATTAAAAATGTTTTAGTGAATAAACATTGATTTTAACTCTTTTAACTCTTCTTTGAATTAAATAATAATAAATGTCCTAATCTAATCCAAGTGGGCCTAAATGATAATATTTTACACTTAAGGTTGTTTTTGGTCGAGATACACTTGTCCAATAGAATTAGGACATGTGTTAGGGTAATATTAATATCATTCTTACCCTTAATTACCCTATTTACTTTTAACCGTGGTAAATAAAAGTAAAAAGTTACTATTCACCAAAAATTATTTTCATCTCATTGAACCACATTTTACTTACTGACATCAACCGTGTCTCTCGGATTTTTGAAATTCCATTCACAGAAGCGGTAAAATTAAGTTTTATGAAAAATTCAGTTTTTTTAACTACCACTTAGTAGTTTCACTATTCATCAAAAAATGAAGGTTTTCAGAAAAATGCCAAAATTTCATCCTAAGCTATATTTCATATTCCGAATTCAAAAAATGAAGTCTATTTAACCAAATTCATAACATAGAAGTTGCATTAATTAATTTTATAATTAAATCCCGCTGTTAAAACAAATAGCGTGTTTTTAAGAAAAAATATCTATCAAAAGATTGACACATGATTATGTCTGGTTTAAATGTGAAATTACAACCAATGACCAACATTGTATTAAATTGTAAAAATATATTCTAAATATACTTTAAAACCACTCAAGTTAATGATTTATCACTATTAATTATTTCGATTAAAAAAGTTGTTTTTAATTATAATTTAGTAATTTTCACTATTCATCAGAATATGAAAGTTATCCGAAAAGTACCAAAATTTCACCTTAGGCTAAATTCGATACTCCGAATCCAAAAATGAAGTTCATTTTGAAAAATAAGATTTACAAAATTTTAAAAAGTGGTTATTACTATTCATAACGGCTAGTTTTAATAACATTTTAATAGCATATCGCTGTTTAGTGAAACTCGTTATTGCGTACTACACACGCTATCGAGGAAGGTCGCGATTGCGTGTAATGCAAGGCAAGTCAAGGATGTGTGTTGTGCAAGCTCCTTTTGGTGTAGCGTACAACACAAGACATTAATAAAATTAAAAAGAATATTTTTTATAAAATCTTGGGCTGTTACAAACTATTTAATCATATCTAGAATGATAGTTATGCCATTTTTATTATTTACATACATAAATTATAATTTTAAAACCAACCTTGAAATATGGTTATGAAAAATGATCCAAGTTACAATCTTAGAGATTGTAGGGTGTATATACACATGAGTAGCACTTAAAATTTTCAATGATATACACTAAAAGAGGGTAAGTATTATTTTATTTTTATATAATGATAATAATATCATATATTCCATTTTTTTAAATTTACATAATATATATAATTCACGTGATGTGATTATGATAAAACAAATCACAATTCTTCATAGAGGTGGTAATCCACACATATTCACGAGCGACATTATAATTTTTCAGTGAAAGCAAGGGTAAGAAAATAAGTGATATATTAATTTTAAAGAATGATAAATACTCCATTAATAATATATATATATATATATATATATATATATATTAAATCAATCATTACAACCATTCATGAGAGGTGGTGATAGAAAACGAAACATAGCACTTTATGGAGGTGGTAGTACACACTTACACACAACAGATGTGTTTATTTTTCATTAGATAGAAAAGGAAATGGAGATAGTTTATTCCATTAGCATAATAAAATCTCAGTATATGGAAGACATTGATGTTATTTTTTTCATAATTTTTGAAAATTATATCATGGTTGTAGAAGAATAAATAAATAAAAAATTATTGTTTAAGAGTTATACATTTTTTTAACATCTTTAGTTTTATAGTAATATATTTCATAGGATGATTTTTTATATAAAATGGACTCTATTACATTGTGAGGGAAGTTGGAGAGATACTTGATCATGTATTTTTTGAACTGGAGTGCCCAAAAGGTGTGTGGAAGATATGAGAGGAGGTCCCATTTATAAGTGAGGGGTGAGGTAATCTTGGAATTAATTAAAAATTGAAAAAATATAAATTATTTGTCAAGGAAAAATAGACCCAAATTGATATAAATTAAATATAATAGGATTTTTTGATTAAAATTTTATCATACAATAAAATTAATATATGTTTATATGATATTTTCACCCTTATATCTTCGTTGTACCCTCTCGTGAACTCTTTTGACACTTACCATGATATTAATGTTTTTTTACACTAAAGGAGTCAAGAAAGTGAATGTGAAAGAAAAAGTGACCAATAAATGGAAAATGGTTGATATTATATACCATATTCCATTAAATTATTCAAATTTAACATTTTTAGAAATTTTAAATCATTTAATAAAACATTATTTATTATATGATATCATTAATCCCATTTTGGAACTATTCATTTAATTTTACATTGAAAACCAAAAGTAAGAATCAAAATTATAATATAATACTCTAAAAATCCATAAAATAAAATATTTATTGAATAAATTTATGTAACATAATAATTTATTCAAATTATATTACTTTAAATATTTTGAAAACAATTTATTTTTTTTATATTAATTGAATAAACATTCCTTTGGAATTTCATAATAATTAAATGCAATTATTTTATCACAAACAATTATAAAGATATTAACATTGTGAAAAATAAATTTATGTTTAAAATTACAATTTAAAACTGAAAATAATATGTTTTTATCCATGTAAATAAGTATTGATATTAAAATAATGAGAGTGACTTTTTTGATTTTATATTTAATTATAAAAATTTAAATGTTTTAATCAATGTAATGTTGTATGAAATTACAAATTTTTTATTATTATATGGTCAAGGAAGAAAAAAATTATAAAAAATTAAATACAACTGTTATGGAATGTTTTTCCCTTATTAAATTATTTTTAATATTAATTACCAAATTTACCCTTTCTAAGGAGAATTTTTTTTACTACGGATGCTATTTATACTAACCAAAAATAAAATAGTCATTTTAATTAATTTGGGCCTTTTTATTCCAAATATAGAATCCATTTTTCATGATTAAATTCATATAATCGGTGTAATATAATTTAAAATTAAACCCTTAAAATGGGATAAAAATATTTTTTTAGAAAAATTCCTTTTAAGTATAAAAATGTTTTTATACTAAGTTCAAGTAAATAATTAATTTCAAAGAATATATTTGGATTATATTTAATAATAATAGACTAATTATGTTTTTAAAATAATTCAAAAAATATTTTTACATTTTAAATATTTTAATGGAAAATACAGTTTTTATTAAAACTAGTATTTTCACTATATATTGAAAAATAAATCCTTTCAAAGAATAACAAAAATTTCCCATATGATAAATTTGAAATGTTAATATTAAAAATTAAGATAATTAAGTCAGATTAAAATTATAAAATTTTGAAATAATTCTTGTAAATAAAACTATATAATTTCTGAAAACCCAATTTGGTTCGAAATGAAGCTTTTTTATTTTGTCCAGAAAACTACACAATGTTTTCATAATAAATATAATTTAATAAAATATAATTAATAAATACACGATGGTGATAAATCCTAAAATCACACTAGTTGTTACATTCTCCCCCCTTTTGAAATTTCGTCCTCTTAATTTTTATTCATTACAAAAAAATGGTAATATATTTCTTTCATATAATTTTTAGATTCCCATGTCTCTTCCTCAACAATATGGTTTTTCCAAAGAAAATTAACTTGATAAATTAACTTTTTCCAAAATCCTTGATATATATGGTAAATAATATTTACCTTTTCTTCCTCATAAGAAGGTTTATCTTCCTACTAAACTTCTTCAAGTCTCAAAACATGGGATGAATACATCACATATTTTTATAACAAAGAAACTTTAAATATGTCACATACCTAAACAAACTCAGAAGAAAGGTCACTCATTATGAAATAGAACCAAATTTCTCTAGTATTTCATTCAGTCAAATTAACTATAGAATCAACTTAAATTTTTTTCCAAAATTTATAATACTTTTTTCAAAGAGATACTATAATAAAAATAAGACCACATACTTCAAATAAAAGATATTTCTATCAGTTATCTACATAAAATAGCTATGTACTTTGAGCAATATTTATATATTGATAAATCATGTCAACCTTCTCAACCATTTACTATACCGAATATAGTCCAATTTACTTATTTTTACCAACTTCATCCTATAAATCTTGATTAAAATACAACTTTCTATATAATTCCTCAAAATTTACCATATTTAAAATGAAATGAGAATAATAATTATAAGAAAACATAACTCAAGAAATATTTTGAACTCAACTTCATTAAAAATACATTAAATAATAACTATGAATGCCTTCTAGGGTCTGAATGTTTTTCTATAGTAGCCCTTCATATTGGGGTTCAAAATATGTACTAGAAATTAATTCAGTTCCCAAATAACTTCTAAAGGCCATTCCAAAAATTTAAAGTCAATATATGATCATGGTATAATAAAATGAAAACAAAAATTCTATATAACTTTATTTTCTCTTTAAAATACAGCTATAAAAGATGATATAAGGATATAATATCTCAAATGGGGAGAAAATATTCATATTTTATGAATCAATCAAAAATAACCCACATCACAGTATTACTTAGAGTTGTATTAGGTAATATGACCATGAAATACATGGATATATTTTCCCATTTATACTCTAAAACTAGAAAGTATAAATAATCCACTTTGGTAATTGTCATTCTTCTTCAACCTATCGACAAGTCTTTCATTTCAAAATAATTTTTGGAATATCTATTTTCATTACACCCCAACAGTAATACTCCCCATGATATATATATATATATATATTTTAGTGGATGAATGGAAAATGGGGAGCTATGATCTTAACTCAGAAATTCATTCTTCCATGGGGAAGCACAAGTCACCCATAATATTTTTCGAAATCTGATAACACTTTCTTCAATAACATTAAACTCTATAAGATTACCCATATTAATAGATTCAACATTTTCTTATTAAATGTGATCCTTCTTATAAGGACACGACATTAAAACATTATATAATCTTGAATTAAATGAATAATTCACATTGAGGATATTTTCAGGTTTAGAGTTTTAGATAATTAGTCCATAAATATTATATATCAACTCAAAAATTACACGTAGACACTACTACTCGTTATCCATTTTTTATAAAATAAATAATCTTAAAAATAAACATGTCTAGTTCTAGGTTTTAGACAATATGACTTTTCCCTGATCCCATCCTTGACCCTATTAATCTTCATATCCTGTGGAAAAAATTTCAAAAAACATGGGATGAGCATAAAAATCTCAGTAACTAATTTAAAATAAAGAAACAAAACATTATCCCATCAATAAACACAATTCAATGAAACCATACTTTTCAATCATAACATACCATACGAAATTGCACAATTTATGAATAACACATAGAAAACATAAATCATAAAGGTAACTAGTTACATAAAAAACATACTTACATTATAGATATCAAATATACATAGGAAGTTACATTGGAATACCCATCACAATATATTCCCTAAATCTCATAGGAGAAACATTAACATTTACCTCTGTCAGTAACCCAATGAATTGGAGAGCTATCTCGGTCTCACCCACCCTAGGTTTATCATAAAACCATCCATATAGCTAAAAAAGAACAAAAAACATAGCATATTCATAACACATAAAATAATCATAACGAAAAGATAACATTTCCACATAGAAATCACAATATATAATTTCTACATTTTGACATAATCAATTATTTATCAAACCATTTTCAAAACCATTTAGAACATTTAATAAATAGATTTTTGAGTCAAAGTGTCCCATACCACATTGAATCTTTTAAAATAATTAACATTTAAAATCATTAATTTACATATAAATAAATCCTTAAAACTAATTTTAAAACATAGACATAATGAGATAGATTTAGAAGAAAAAATCTTTAAAACAATATTTTAGTTAAAGAGTTCTTAACCAAAGAGAGATGCTAGAATACAAATAATTCAGTAATAACATTTAATCAAAAATTTATAATATCATGAGAATAAAGGTATTCATGATATAATATTCCAAAGTACAGTATATACACCATATAAAACTGAATTGGTGCATAAGAATAATGAAGTATCAATGGAATGTAAATTGAGATAAAATCTGTTATAAAAATTGTATCTTTGGATTAAGGATAAATCAATTAAATAGTAATGTGTGAAAAATATATCTACACTAATGATGATTGGATATTCAGTATAAATAAATCAGAGGACATTCCCACATGTTCTTTTTAAAAGAAACCAATGACTTGGATGTTTAACTCAATGAATGGAAATTGAGTTAAGATTACCCTTATCAAGTTTATATCAATGACATGAGAATTTATCAATGGAGTGATTATGTGTATAAAAAGTATATCCACAAAGGGGAGTGGAAATTAAAAAATAAATAAATAAATAGTGATTCCACACATAATCATTTCATGACATAATTAAGAATTAGAATATTAACCCAAGGAATAGAAATTGGGTTAAAAAAGTTCCCTTACCGATTTGGTAACTTACGAAAAATACACCACATGAAAGAAGGATCATAAAATGAATACGTAAATAAAAATAAATTATAGTATATTAGACAAATAATACAATAATTGTAATTACATACACCACACAAAAGGAAATAGTGGAAAACATAGCATGAATCTCACGAGAATACAATGTGATATTAAAACCCCTTACCACGTTGTATTTAATCGAGTCGTTGGACTAAAAGTTAATAATCACCAAATGAATCACAAAATACATTGAATATAAAAATAATCATGATAATATATATCAAACTGAATTAAACAATACACCATGTGAAAGAAATAAGTGGCAAACAATGGAAATCTCGGGGAATTAAAAGCGAGATAAGAAACCCCTTACCTCAGGTCTGACTTGACCCATTCGTTCTTTAATATTTTGAATAATAAACTAAAGTTAATTTCTACCTGCTTAAGAAACATTTTCATTTTTATTATTCCTCTTATAGCACTTATTACTATGTTATAAACATTATTTAATCATTTATGTTAATAATGGTCATTTTGTTGATATTTGAGTAAAAAATGAACTTCTTATAACTACAAGTTGTTCATGTTTTCAAATGTACATTATCTCTATAATGATATTAATGATTTAGATATTATATATATCATATATATCCAGTATATATATTTATTTATAATAGTACATGACATTTGGAGATAAGAAATGAAATGCACCATTCAAGGAGATGGTAAGCCCTATGTAGGCATAAACGCTACTTTCATTTCTAGTTCGTATTTTAATGGAATGAAAACATAATGATACATTGGTATATTATAATTCCAGTATAATATCATAAAAAATTTTATTATCTACATACTTTATACATACCATGTATGTCATAAATGATTCATATCACTTTGAGGGGGCGGTAGTCCACACTTCCACAAATGAAATTATCGTATTTACCCACTATGGAAACCATAAAGCTATTCTATAAATGAAAAATACAGAAGCATAGAAACAATATAAATATAATATATATCACATATAAATACAGTTCCATATTAATGGACACCATAATAGGTGGTAGGGGAATATTGAAAAATCATCATTTCGCGAGGTAGTAGTTCGCTGTCCACAGAAACAATATGTTCTTTACCCATTAGATGGAGGTGTGTGTAAGTTTAGTTCAAATAATTATCAAAAAAACAACCTAGTATAATGAGTATTCTAGTGTTTTTATAAAATAAAAGAATAAAAATAGTTTAGTGGGTTGTAGAAGTAAAATAAAAGAAAATAACTTAAGAGAATATGTTACCTTTAAATCAGGTAACTCCTATTTTTCTGAACCAAAAGGTTTACTTGAAGTGCCTTATACATAATTTAAGGATTCTCATAGGAGTTTAGGGATGTAGGGAGATTTATTAGGTAGTGTTTTGAAAATCCAATGGGCTTGATAAGTGAGAGTAATTGGTTATAAGTGAGGGCTTTTTATAAGGGGGAGGAGGGGCTCTTTCTGAATGTTTAAAAATATTATTTTATTATATAATTATTATCAGTTTATAAAGGACCAAATTTTATTAAAGCTGAAGATAAGATGACTAATGTTAGAAATAAAATAATCCAATATAAATTGAACACGTTTTGGATATTTTTTCAATCATTATAATCTTATTTATTTAAATCATTCATTATTGAGGTAAACACTGCATCATTATTATTTCATAAATATTTTTATTTATTTAGTGTCTAAAAATTATAAAAAAATATTATTATATAGGAAATATTGTTATCCCTAAAATGAATATTTATATTTGAAGAGATAACTTATATAAACTCATGTAAGAATTTATTTATTAAAGGATATATGTTTAAGTTATTTATGTCTTTACTTTTAATTAATTAATATAAAGTGTCATTATCACTCCCATGTGGCTCCATGGGGTCCCAAAATAGACCCAAGGATGACCATGGTCGTAGATTTATCAAAAACTAGGATTATGACACATGTTAGGGTAATTTAATATTATTACAACATTATGTTTTACCCTTATTTACTAGATTTACCCTTTAACCATGTTAAATAAAATATTTGCGGAAGTAAATATTCAAATTGTCTAAAAATAAAAGATAACTATTTAAAAAATTTGGAACTATTGATTCCAAATATGAAATCTATTTTTTCAAATAAAAAACAAAAAATTGGATGAAATTAATTTAAAATTAATTCCTGTTATCAAAACAAATGGCATGTTTTTAAGAAATAATAACTATCAAACGATTGACACTTATTTATGTCCAATTTCAAATTTAAATTACTTCCAATGACAAAAATTGGATTAAATAGTAAATAAATAATAAAATTACACTTTAAAAAAAATTATAAATAAAATATATACTTATAAATAAATTAGATTAAAAGGCGGTTTTGAATTAAAATATAGTATTTTTCACTATTCATTAAAAAACAAATTTTATCAGAAAATTACCAAAAATTTACCCAAAGTAAGTTTTGATTCCCCAATTATAAAGAATAATTATATATTTTCAAATGGAACATATTAAAGTTGTCAAAACTTTATTTAAAGAGGGTTCTCTATCAAAAGATCGTAAATCAACCATTTAAAGAATATTAGATTATTTATACTTAAAATTGGATCCATTCACATTTTAATCATCTAAATTATATTGTATAAATGTGAAAACTTTTAACAAACATGTATATTCATATTTAAGATAGTTATGTCCATTCCCACTAATACAACAACTAGGTGTTTACTACCATTTAAAATAATATTATATTATTATTTTTCAATATGGCTTAGCATTCTGTGTAGCATAAGATTTCAAAGAAACCCATTGCTGCGTATCTGGTAATCCATCAAACATAGCATCCACTTTAAAGTAAAAATAATATTTAATTCAAAAATTTAAAAAACTATGAAAATGTTATATTCTTTATTTACTTGGGATGTTACATCCTTCCCCCATTGTGGGAATTACATCCTCACAATTTTAAAATTGGGCTTGGAAATTTCATTGAAAGTCCAACATTAGAAAAAGAGTTAATGAAAATATCAATTTAAAATAAAGAAAGAGAAATACAATGGTCAACCGAGATAGCCCACACAAGGATTCCATGTTGAAAAACATGGATATGTGATAGAAACAAACCATCAAGGTTTGATGGAGAGTGGTACAAAACATGATTAGGAAAATGTAAAAACTAGAAATCACAAACGTGTGATGGGTTAAATGGTGTTTAATTCCCTAGTAGGAAATATTAATAGACAATTTAATTGTTTTATGTTACTTTTCATGAAGTAGAAGAATTCATTTAAGAGCTTAAATAAGAACATAAGCAAACATACTTACTTTTAATGTATACTTTCATCCTTTACTATATTTCTACCACAAACATATATTTTATCCAAATGATGAGTATTCAAGTTGATTTTTTTCATTGAGAGCACTATAATCAACTTCTTGAGACTCACATAATCCACAAAATATAAACTATATTTTCCCCATGTCTTTAGAAATTAACCAAAACCAAAATAGTTAGTACAAGATCATATAATTCTCAAAAAGTTTAATCTTTTAAAAATATAAAAATTAATCTTAATCTCCAAATTTTTTCAAACAATACCCAAAGTTCAACAAAGACTATTCAATTAACAACATTCCATAAAATTCTGTAATTTAATCCAAACTATGATTGAAACCCAAATCTCAGAACGATTTAATCACATATTATTCTAAGATAAATCTTAACATTTATCACCAAAAAATTTACTCTGAAAGTCTCATATTGAAAAGTAATTAACCTAATAACATATTCTCCATGATAGGTTAATCATTTCAATAAATAAACCAAATCTTCATATGTCTACAATGAAAACATATATTCTTCCAAAATAAAATTTCAACCATTACTCCAAAAATGAGACCCTAGAGTATTCTATTTCCCTTAAGCATATAATGTTTCCAAAAGATCAAAGATCATCTAAAATAACCATTATCACTTAATCACCAAATCATTTTTATATATTAATAATATCCATTTGATAAAACATAAGTTCCCAAAATAAACTTATTATTAATCCATAAAATAATTTAACATAAAATAATAAGTCATACTAACCTGGGACTACAAGTAGGATAGTGGTAGTCGATGCGCCCTTGTCGCCCTTTGGTTGTGGAGTTAATTCCTAGGGCCTATTAAGACACGAAGAGTTTCCACAAATCTTAGAAGTTGTCCTTTTTATAAAACTCAAAAATAATCCAAATATGATTTAACCTCAAAGGTTTCCTTACACCTTTCATTTTCATCCCAATACATTAAGACCTCAAAATCTTATATACTGTCATTTATTTTCACCTCCACATGATAAAATAAAACTATTCCCAATAGAAATAACATCATACCTTGATCATGGTGTCCATATGGTTTGATCATCATCTTGTTCATGTAGGTAGAAGGTCCATGCATTGGAATAATGTTGGGAAAAAATCCCTCAAGGTATCATTGAATCTTTTTTGAGGTGATTGTGTTTGTTGACAAAGTGGACATCTGAGTAGTGATTGTTGACAAAGCAAAACAACGACATACAAAATTGTTTACAAATAGGATTTCATGGTGGAATGTCGAGTTCAAGAGCTGAGGTCAACAATCCATGTTTGATTCAAGAACGTAGATAAAAGTAATGGACGATCTGGAGGCGGTACAAAAGAACAGATACAAGGTGGTGCTGTTTTCCAGTGTTTGCCAAATTTTAGTGCCTGAAAATCGGCAAATGAGGAAAAGTGTTTCTGGCAAAGGGACTTGCACGCCGAGGACATGGAGAATAGGAAACTTGCGCGCCATATGCTTTTCAAGATCAGAAGATCAAAATATGGCAAAGGAAGTAGGTTCGCGCAAGTTTGGGAGTTGGTCGCGCAAGTGTCCAAAAAGACAGAAGACTTGTGCGACGAAACTGGGTCGCACAGGTGACTTGCGTGCCGTCGCACAGGGTGGTCATATTGCCTATAAATACTGGACCACCCCTCTTCATTCTGATCGGAGTTCAACTCTTTGAGAAATCAGAGCTCCCGTCGCGCAGGTGTGGTGTTCGCGCAAGTGGTGTGTGTGGTCGCGCAGGTGGGACTTGCGTGCCAGAGGTTGAAGTTGTGCGCCGGTGTTACAAGTTGCGCGCCGGTTGGCAGTTGCGCACCACTATTGGTTTGGGCGTAAAAGGAATAGAGTCGCGCACGTTTGGAGTTGAGGAATCTTGAGTCGCACAAGTGTCTGAGGAGGACTTGCGCGCCCGTTGTGACTTGCGCGCTGATACTTGCGTGTCGAGGTAGACTTGCACGCCAAGTAAGGTTTGTTCCAGCAGTGTTTTTCAGACTGCGTGGAAGCTGGAAGTTTTCCCAATACCTTCGGTGCAAAGAGATATTCATCTTCGGGTGAAAGTTGTACTTCAACAGAGCATCTACACACAGAGGAAGATGCATTCATTCATGCAAATGAAGAGACCTACAGGTCTATAAACTGTGAGTGGATTCCCTTCCAAGAGCAGTGAGCTTAGGAAGAGGAAGAAGGTGATCCTCTCCACCGACAGTGAGCTAGAGAGAGAGAAACAGGGAGTGACCCTTGGGAAAGCAGTGAGCTGACCCTAAAAATTGTAAAGGCAGTGAGCTTGGGCATAGAAGTGATCTAGCCCGAACATTGTAATCCACAGCTAGTGAAGTCTAGTGGAATTTGGTACGAACCGGCAACTTGTCGGCGTATGCTCCTTGGACGTAGCCCTTAGCGGTGAACCAAGTAAAATCCATGTGTCTGCCTGCTTACTTCCATGCATTGCATTCAAAGCATCATCATCAGGTAAAGGAGACAAGTGATCATAGTAACCACAGAAGTGCAAACAAAGTGGCCCTTGTAACAAAGAGGTCAAGATCCAGTGGGGCAGGAAGAACTCTGAAAAAGAATATTCATACCCTGATTCACCCCCCCTCTCAGGGTATATAGGCCCCTATTGGACCTAACAGATAATGATTTAGATATCCTTCAAAATCATTTTATTCCTTCATCCAAATACACCTTGTATAACTTGGGTCATGTGGGTGTTCACTGAAAATAAGTTTTGAAAAATAATCATGTATGACATATAATTTCGAAACATCTGATAAAACATGATTTTTATAAAACAGTGAGACCGAATTTGAGTTAAACCTTTCAATCAATGGTCCTTTTAAAATACCATAAGTATGTTCTGAGAGAATATATTGTAAAAGAAAATATAAATATGTTGTGCAAGGGTCTCATCTTTCAGAACCGTTTTCAAAATCATAACATTCTTCAAAATCTTATGATAAGGTAAAATATTTCAAAATGCCTTGATAATATTTAACTTTCTTGAAAATATGAAAATTTTGAGAAAATAGGATTTGATTAAATACAACCCATGATCCATGATGATATCAAGGCATAGTAGAGGTGTTTGATATCTCAAACAACTGCTTGCAGGTGAGTTGTATGCAAGAAAAAGTTTTACATTCATCTGAACATGACTTTTCAATAATTATTGCAAGTATGTCATCAATAAGAGATAGGAATGTTGTTTGAGATCATCCTCATTACATTTTTTACCGTCTTCACCTGATATGAAAAATTTATAAAACAAGGATTTAACTAAAATAATAGACAAAGGGACTAACCATATGTTTAACGAAATCTCATAATCCCTAAAGTTGTCTAAATCGACCTCTGATACCAACTATAAGGTCCCGACATTAAAACATTACATAATCTTTAATTAAATGAATAAGTCACGTTGATGATTTTTTCAAAGTTTAGAGTCTTAGAGAATTAGGCCATAACTATTAAATATCAACATGGAAATTATACGTAGACACTACTACTCAGTATCAATTTTTTTATAAAATTAAAAACTCTTAAAAAGAAACATGTCTAGTTACAAGTTTTAGACAGCTTGACCTTTCCTTGATCCCATCTTCACACTATTCATCTTTAAGTCCTGTGGAAAACATTTCAAAAACATGGGATGAGTATATAACGTTCAGTATGGGTTATAAAATAAGGAATGAAAACATTATCCCATCAATACATACAATTTAATGAAACCATACTTTTCAATCATAACATACCTTATGAAATCTTAAGATTTATAAATAACACATAAGTATCATAAATCATAAAGGTAACTTGTTGCATACATAACATACTTAAATTGAAGCTATCACAGCTACATAGAGAGTTATACCCATCACAATATATTCCATAAATCTCTCAGGAGAAACATTAATGTTTACCTTCGTTATGTTACCCAATGCATTGGAGAGCTATCTCAGGCTCACCCACCCTATGTTTATCACGGAACCACCCATATACGTAAACAAATATCAAGAACCATAACATATTAATGACACATAAAATAACCATAAAGGAATGATAAAATTTCCACATTGTAATCATAATATATCATTTCAATATTTTTACAAAATCAATGCTTTATCAAACCATTTTCAATACCATTTAAAACATTTAATAAAGAGATTTTTGAATCAATGTTTCCCTTACCAATTTGAATATTTTAATGTAACTAACATTTTAAAACATTAATTTTAATATAAATAAATCCTTAAAACCATTTTTAAAATATGTACATTAATGAGAAATATTTAGAATAATAAATCTGTAAAAAAATATTTTAGTTAAGGGGTTCTTAACCAAATGATAGATGCTTCAATACAAATAATTGAGGAATAAAAATTAATCAACCTGTTATAATATCATGATAATAAAGGTATTCATGATATAATATTCCAAAGTGCAATATATAAACCATATAAAAGTTAATTGGTTCAAAACAATAATGATGTCTCTATGGAATATAAATTGAGAGGAAATCATTTATAAAACTTGTATCCTTAGATTAAGGATAAATAAATTAGATAATAATGTGTAAAGAATATAAATACAATCAATATGATTTGATATTTAGTGTACCTAAAACAATTTTACATTCACACATGTTCTTTTTAAAACAAAACCAATGACTTGGATGTTTAACACAATGAATGGAAATTGAGTTAAGATTTCCCTTATCAAGTTTATATCAATGACCTGAGAATTTATCAATGGAGTGATTATGTGTATCAAAAGTATATACACAAAAAGGGTAGTGGAAATTACAACCTAAATAAATAAACAGTGATTCCACACATAATCATAATATGACATAATTAATAATTATATGATTAACCCAAGGAATAGAAATTTGGTTAAATAAGTTCCCTTACCGATTTGGTAACTTACCAAACATACACCACATGAAAGAAATATCATACAATGAAGATGTAAATACCCATAAATTAAATTATATTACACCAATAATACAATCATAGGAATTACATACACCACACAAAAGTAAATAGTGGCAAACATAGCATGAATTTCACATGAATCAAAAGTGATATGAAAACCCCTAACCATGTTGTAATCAATCGATTCGTAAGAAAAAAGTTAATAATCACCAAATGAATCATAGAATACCATGTATATAAATATAATCTAGATAATATATATTAAATGGTATTAAAAAATACACCACATGAAAGAAATAATTGGCCAATAAAGGAAATATCATAAAATTAAAACCGAGATAAGAAACCCCTTACCTCAGGTCCGACTTGACCTGTTCGTTATTTAATATCCAGAATAAAAAAATAATATTAATTTATACTTTCTTAAGAAACATTTTCATGTTTATTATTCCTTTTATATCACTTATTACCATGTTATAATCATTATGTAATCATTTATGTTAATAACCGTCGTTTTGTCGATATTTAAGTAAAAAATGACCTTATTATAATTACAAGTTGTT
Organism: Viscum album; assembly: GCA_963277665.1. Classification (NCBI taxonomy): domain Eukaryota; kingdom Viridiplantae; phylum Streptophyta; class Magnoliopsida; order Santalales; family Viscaceae; genus Viscum; species Viscum album. The sequence continues at coordinate 1,401,180,951 of OY728153.1, forward strand.
CATGTAGTCAAAGGTAAATTATCTCCAGAATTATATTCATGATTTAGATATAATATATATAATATCTATCCAGTATATATAAGTTTTTACAATAGTACATAACATTTGGAGATAATAAATGAAACGCACCGTTCATGGAGATGGTAAGCTGTATGTACGCATGAATGCTACATTCTTTTATAGTTAGTATTTTAATGGAATGAAATCATAATGATAAATAGGAATATTATAATTCCAGTATAATATCATATATAATTTAATAAAATCTATTCTTTATACATCCCACGTATTTCATGAACGAGTCATATCACTTTGAGGGGGCGGTAGTCCGCACTTCCCCAAATGAAATTATCGTTTTTACCCACTATGGAAACCATAAAGGTATTCTATAAATAAAAATAAAGAAGGATAGAAACAATATAAATATAATATATATCACATATAAATATAGTTCCATCTTAATTTTCACTATAAGAGGTGGTAGAAAAATATTGAACAATCATTGTTTCGTGAGGTAGTAGTTTACCGTCAACGGAAATATTATGTTCTTTACCCTTTAGATGGTGGTGTGTGTAAGTGTAGTCCGTATCATTGTCATAAAAAAAACCTAGTATATTTAGGACAATTATTTTTTTAATATAATGTAATAAAAAGAGGTTATGGTGTTTGAGAAGTAAAATAAAATAAAATATCTTAAGAGAATACGTTACCTTTTAAATCAAGTAACTCCCTTTGATTTGAACCAAAAGGTTTACTTGAAGTGCCTTATGACTAAGTTAAGGCTTCTAGGAGGAGGATTAGGATGTAAGAAGATTAATTAGTAAGAGGATGGATGAGAGAAGAGGTTTGAGATGTGTGAGGAAGGGTTTAGAAGTGAGGTATTTGTATTTGGGGGGAGGGGGGGGGCTCTTTAGGATTGTTAAAAAATATTATTTTATTATATAATGATTTTCGGTTTCTAAAGGTACATAACATATTAAAGTCAAAGATAAGACGAATCATGTTCGAAATAAAATCATCCAATTATAATTGAAGAGGTTTTGGTTATTTTTATTCTTTATAATATTATTTATTTAAATCATTCATTAATGAGGTAAACACTACATCATTATTGTGTCATAAATATTTTTATTTATAAGATGTCTAAAAATTATAAAAAAATATCATGATGTTGGAAATAGTTTTATATTTAAAATTAATATTTATAGTCATAGATATAACTTATATAACCCCATTTAAGAATTGATTTACTAAAAGATATATGTTTAAGTTATTTTTGTAATTACATTAAATTAATTAATATAAAGTGTCATTATCACTCCCAAGTGGCACCATGGGGTCCCAAAATAGAACCAAGGATGCCCATGGTCAGAAATGTATCAACCAATAGGATTAGGACACATGTTATGGTAATGTAATATTATTATAATATTATTTTTTTACCCTTATTTATCAGATTTACCATTTAACCATGGTAAATAAAATATTTACTGAAGTAAATATTCATAATGCCTAAAAATAAAATTTACGTATTTAAAAAATTTGGACATTATGATTAAAAATATGGAATCAATTTTTCCAAATTAAAAACATAGAAGTGGGAGAAAATAATTTAAAATTAATTTTCGTTGTCAATACAAATGGCGTGTTTCTAAGAAATAATAACTATCCAAAGAGAGACAATTATTTATGTCCAATTTCAAATTGAAATTACTTAAAATGACCAAAATTGGATTAAATAGTAAAAAAATTATATAATTAGCCTAAAAAACTAATTAAAAAGATAATATAACCTTATAAATGAATTAGATTAAAAGGTAGTTTTGAATTAAAATACATTATTTTTCACTATTCATTAAAAAAATGAATTTTTTCAGAAAAATACCAAAAATTAACCCAAAGTAAAATTTGATGTCCCTATTATAAAGAAGAATCTTATTTTTTCAAATAGAACATATAAAATTTACCAAAAATATATTTAAATAGCGTTCACCATCAAAAGTCAGTTAATCGACAATTTAAAGAATATTAAAAGTATTTATACTAAAAATTGGATTCATTCACATTTTAAGCATATAAATTTTATTGGATAAATGTAAAAACATTTAACAAACACTTATATTCATATTGTAAATAGTTATGTCAATTCCTGCCAATACAACAACTAGACGTTAACTATCACTTAAAATAATATTATATTATTATTTTTTTGCATGACTCAGCATTCTATGCAACATAAGATTTAAAATAAACCTATTGTTGCGTATCGAGTACGCCATAGAACATAGAATACCTTTTAAATTAAAATTAGAATTTAATTCACACATTTTAATAAATATGAAAATGTTATATTCTTTATTTATCTATGATGTTACACTTCTTCTAACTATACATAATTTTTCATGACAGGGACAATTGTACTGACACCTGAAACAAAATAGATGAACTTTGGACATGCACATTTTCTTGGAAGAAATTCATCAAATCATTAACTAAAGGGGCTTTTTCGAAATATAACATGAATATAGCATTATATTTTGGAATCAAAGCATAAACTACATTTTTTGATTTTCTAATATGGAAAGGAATAATTAAATGAAAATCCTCAATCACTAATAAATATCTTCCGTACCTCATGTTGAACTATTTTTGAGTTAATATATATTTTACTCTTTTCTGATGATAAAAAATTTCACACTCTACTATATATAATATATTCCTCCATTTTTTAAAAAAATCCACAGAAGATAATTCCAGATCATGTGTAGGGAAATTTAACTCAATAGTTTTTTATTTTACATAATACATAAGCAATTACATGATCATTATACATCATAAAATAACCAATTTCCTTTAATAAAGCATAACTGCATATGAAAAATTCACTATTTCTAGAGGAAGGTCCAAAAAAATCATTCAAAATTATTATTATATTTCCTAGAAACATTCATCTCACTCATTCATCTATATTAGTTTTTTATTGACTCTAATTTCTCCTATACACATTCCAATATATTTTGAAATATTTTTAAAGATGGAAGCTAAGTCAGCACAGGATTCCGAGGCCTTTGGAGTATTGGTTCAGTGATATAAAAAATATTAAATATATATTATCATATAAGCATGGAATTTTATTAAAAGTATAAAAAATTCATATTAATTTTTGGGATAATTATTTTGATACAATGGTTTGGTTTAGAAAATTATGTTTACCCTGATCGGGACATAAATTTTGTTGGCATTGGTTGCCTAGTTAGAGGTGGTTGTTGGAGGGGGTTTGAGTGGTGGTTAATTAATTAAATAAATGTAATTTTGAAAATATAACCCACCATTTTTGGCATCAATATTCATTATATCATTGGGGTGGAATCCCCCCTTATAGATATAGATGAACTAAGGTGGCGGGGAGGCACCGTTTATCTTTGATCTTAAAGGAAATAGGTCTCAGATCATGGTGAAACTTCATCGTAACAGGGATCTTCACATGAAGCTTTCGTTTTTCTCCATGGGGTCGCTAGATTTATGATTTTTACATCCTAATACCCCTTCATTAATTTTTTAATGTTTTATATCCTTCTTATGAATTTTATTGATCCATTGTGTTATATTTACGAGTTTCAGTGGAAAACCAGAAGTTTCAAGTAGCTCACAAGGAATTCCCATTTGGAATCACCGATCACAATGCAGGTAGTGATTGTAGCTCATTCCATGTGTTCTTCTCATTCTGGGAAGAATACATTTTGTAACTAGACACTATTAATTAGGGTTATACACACTATAATATGCCCACGTCATTTGGGATATGATATGGAAATGCATGTCGTGTCAACCAACATGGACGTGTGGAATTATAAAACTTGATGAAATGGGAATGGGTTGTTATACATAAACACATTCAAAGATATTTTCTTGGGTCATGTTAAGAGGAATGTGCCATGCACTTTGGATACACACTATGTTTTGTGAAATGGATAATCATCCATTTATGGGTGAGGACAAACCAGTGAGATCAGAAAAGGTAACACAATGTGTGACATGAGGTACATTCCATTTACATTCCAAAATACATGTTGAGTGACAATATGGGACATGACTAGGGGCTGGTTTGGAGATAGATGTTGTCTACTATGTAAAGATTCTATGTACTCACCTCATAGTTTTCTCCCTCACATATCTCCATCTTCTATAATCTGATTAAGGCCCTTGAGTAACCTATCCATAGTTGTTTTTTTCAATCAATACGATGGTGTACATAGTTCTTACCATACGAGATGTGAAATGTGAGGTTAAGGGTAACTTCATAGTGATGTATAGACTAATATCTGTTTAGTGGATTCCATTAGTCTATACCTATGAGGGTACAATGTGGAATTACAACCTTAATATTGGATTTTGATTCCCTCGTTAGGATGAGTTCAGATAGAGTTGGTGTATCCATCTGGGAGGATAGGTAGGATCCTTTATAGGGTTTATATGGTAGTGATCCACTATATATAAAGGTAGCCTAGTAGGGTTTTTGGCATCACAATATATACAATCCCGTATTTAGTAGGTAGTTTTAGTCAGTTTTGTGGAATCGTCATTAGTATCATCACCTACTCATATCTTGGTTCTAGTTGGGTTCATAGTATCATACTGATTATGATCCCATACTATGTATTTGGATCTATATTTCTGTTTTTGGTATCACCCAATGGTCTTGGGAATGATCCCCAATTTGTGTATCATGGTATTGAGAGTCAGTTAGCTTTTTGGGATCCCCCTATAGTCCTGGGTGTTCCCCCCTTAGATGACAGATATGATCTCAAGAGTTCCAAATTTGGTTCACAGTGTCCCTCAAAGGTTCTAGGTGTGATCCCCTATCAATTAGATGTGATATTCTGTGTTTCCGATAGGGTTATAGGAATCCCCCATCTAGAATGGGTGTGATATATTATCTGATTATCAAGATCCACTTAGTAAAAGCCTGATTTTCATTATGGTGAGAGTCAGTGATCATGTTCTCTCAGGTGTATGCCACCATGGATACAAGGGATGTTCAATCATCATATCGATTCCCTATAGAGTGATATCTATTATATTAGTTTCATTACAGATGTAAGAGTTTTTCATGATGAGTGTGATATCTAATGTAATTTCGATCTAGAACGGTAGGTCTTATAGAGTGTGTTCTCTTGGAAAAACATTACCTTTGAGCCTTAAGTATAATCATGCGGATGTCACTGAGGTCGGGACCTAATGATTCTTTTATATTGAGATGATTAAATCTATATTATTCTATGATTAATTGTAATTTTTTCATGTAAAATGATTGAAACCCCATTTGATGATGAACTGAATAAACATGTCTGGTTGAGAAGTAGTCAAGATGGTGTTTCGTATTATCTCTCTTGGGTTTCCTTCTCTGGCATGGGTTCAAGAAGACTATTTCCATTCCATTGAACCCTTTTATTTTATGGTTCTGGGATGCCTACTATGTATTTTTATAATCATCCCTACATTTTCTCTTCCAAAACATGTCATGTCTTTTCCAGATGATAGGAATTTTGATGAATCCCTAGGAGGAATCAGAGAAGGCAGAGCATAATGTGATAGACACACTGAAGTTTATACTGGTGCTTGAATTGGGTATTCTTTAGTTATTTTATTTGAAAAAATTACCATCCTTTGGATCGGGTTGTAGCCTTTTTAAATTTTTGGTGGGATTCTATTATTTCCTTTTCTATGTTTTCAGTAATTTTTAGGTACATTGTTTGACGGATAGATGTATGCAAGAATTTTTTATCAGTAGTTTTATTATCTTTTCACTATTTCATAGAGTTGGAATTGTGTGTGTTTGTGTGCATGTACCATAGGCTATGGTCTCCCATGTGTGTGATATGAATACTTAGAATTGGTCACCAGCCCCTGGCCTATTAGAGGCGGGCTTTCGGTAATTGCGGGATGAGCCCCGACTAGTCAGGTCATGAAAAAATTAAACTATTTTGGATTTATATTTGTTAGTGAGATATACACCTAAACAGTGGTTTCAAAAAAAAATAGTAGTAACCCACTAATACAATAATATTTCAAATTTTTGTGGCATTATTAGGTCTTAAAAATTCCTTAAAAACTTTATTTTTAGTAAGGTAAAAAGTTATGCCATATTTGGAAAAAATATGCCTGAGAAAATAAATCTATTAAAACTAAAATTCACACTTATTACATTTTCTATATATCTTACATTCTTATAAGGATTGAAAAAAATTTATTTTTTGTATTTCATGATCCTAAATAATTTTATAATATACCAATATCTTATCAATAAACATAACCATAAACTTATCTAAATTGTCATAGAATACTATATTCATAAGATCCATCAATATAGTTTCTTCGTTAGAAAACCCATCAGTAATGATTAAAAAATCATAATTCTTGTATCTAGTCTAGAATATTTTCTTTGAAATATCTTCCTCCTTCACATTCATCTAAATGTACCATGAAGTATGATTAATCATTAAAAATTCCATTCATCCTACAACTGATTAACAAATAATCAATATGTGGTAAATGAATTTTTTTTATTAACCGTTATATTATTCAACATTCTATAATTATTAAAAGGTATCATTTAAATATAATTATTTTTAAAAAATAAAACATGATAACCTCAAGTTGAAGTTATAAGATGAATTAAACCTTTATCTTGAAACTCTTGGAATTGGTTTTCTCAATTCTAAATGTTATATGAGAGAAATTTGATATGATCTTTTAAAATAGGCCTAGAATTATTCATGAAATCAACAATGAAAAAACATCTCCATCAATAATAACATTAGAAAAATTATCATGAAATAAAACCAAATATTCATTTACTACTATGACAACACTAATATGATTTTTTTTACTTTCAACGAAATGAGAAGATAAAATTCACTATAATATCTAATAAATTTAGTAGGTTCTTAGTATGTATTAAATAGTATAAAATCTTTGAATAAAACACGATTAGGTATGAAATATATCTTATAATACTAAAATTAATAAATATATGTACCCAGAATAACATATATCTACACAAGGAAAAATATTTTCCATTAAATACTTTTCATAAAAAACAACTTGAATATTATTATAAAATTGTTATTCTTTAATACTTCCCATGATGTATTTACCAAAGGTTTAGGCTTCATTTACAAAGGTGACATTTATAGCTTATAATAAAATTTCACAAAAATTAATGATTTTATAGACCATGAATCAAACAATATATTGAAATAATATGAATATAACAGTCATATACCTGACACCACATCATTCGATGGACCAAAAAAATAGAAGCAGTCATAAAAGACATAGCCACATTATTTATGTGTGTTCTTAATGAATAAAATAATTCAATCCTATATTAGAAATGTACACACATAATGACCCATATCACTAATATTAAATCATCTTACCATCATTTTTTCATTGTTTTTCTAATTGTTTTCTTTATAATATCAAGCCACATATATAAACATTCCATATTTGAAACACTTACTAGATATTATAATAAATTATTTAAGAGAATTTTTACCACACATATCATGATATGATAAAATTATTTTCATTCCTTAAAATTTCTTTGATAGATGCTTCCCCATTTTTGGCCATGTGGAAATTTTTATGCTTGTTTTTTGAAAGAATGATAATAAAGAACTCAATTTCTACTTTATCAACACTTCAAAATAGTTTCAAATAATTATCAAATACATGGGAATCAATACCCTTCAATATCATATCTTGAATCCAAATAAAAAAAATAAATTTTAATATAAATATCCCTAATAAAATTTAGTTTATACATTACTATTCAAGTGAAGTTTTCTTTGTATATGGCCACTGAATCATTATCCTTACCTCTAAATTACAAGAATTGTTTTTCTTTCCTAAGTCAAATAGTATTATTAAAATATTTCTCAAGGAAAATATTTATATATTCATCCCATTCCAAGGAATAAATCTCTTCTATTTATATTCTATTCTGAGACATTAATCACAATTTATTGACATCACATTATAAATGGTAAATTCCAGGAGTTAACTTTTGATTTTATTAACAACCCATTACTTAAAATATCTTATCCAAGGATTTAATCAATAATTTAGTTATCATAGGGATATATGATTTCCTAAATTCAAAATGTAATTGTTTCATAAAATTCCAAACAATATACATATTTCACTATGGTGAATTTGGTTTCTATGTTATATAGATACCACCACAAATTATAGCATGAGTCAAATTAGTCATAAAAACAAAAAAGTAGTCTGTTCTAATTCTAGACATTATTATTTCCTTATTTGGATGGATATTTTCATCTTGGTTCTATCCTACATCATCATAACCTATAAAATTATATAAACCTTTCCTCTCATACCAACTATAAGGTCCAAACCATTAAAAAATTATATATCTTGAGTTTTTATCCAAGAAATCACTTTCATACATTCTTATAGATATTTAAAATGTAGTGTTTTAGATAATTGGGTAATAAATATTATATAATAAACCCATATATTAAAAATTGGATAGTACTACTTAGTATCCATTTATACATAAAATAAAACTTTTAAAAAGAAACATATTTTCTTTTTATGAAACCCCGTTTTAATCTTAAACTTCAATTATTCTTTGTTTCTACTCATCCATAAACCCTATAAAAATAGTTTCAAAACATGATATGAGCACAAATGTCCAGGTAAGGGACATGTAAAAAGAAATAAAGAAAAACCATAGACATTTGATACCATGAGATCATAAAATAATGTTTTCTTTTATCATAATAAACATTGACCTCAAATAATCATTTACTTACTAATGAAATAAACATTAATATCCATATCTTTTCAAAAAAAATATATATGAAAACAAAAATTAAATATAATAATCAAGTGGTTTTCTTAGAAAAATGAGAAACTATGAATTTTTTCTTAAAAAACAGAACTTTTTACCCTATAATAGAGTATAATCATTTATTTAAAGCCAAATTTTATTATCTTACCTTTTAAAATAAAATCATCTAAATTAAAATCCATAAGAAATAATATAAATTCATATAGATTCTTTTGGAATTCATATTCAATGAACCCTTATAATAAACCATATAATAACAGATATAATTGTAATAACCATTATGTTTGACTTCCAGCATAATTATACAAAGAACATAATCATTACCCAATGAATTAGAGAGGTATATTGGGCACACCCATAATCTGGGATATATTAGGGTAACCCATCATCATGAGATATATCAGTCTCACTCATTATTATAAAAAATTTCAAAGGACCATATCACGAATAAAAAAGATTAATCTTTCACCTTTTCATCATAAAACCCTCGAAAAACTATATTGAACCCATATGAAAAAAACTTTTCGACATCGAAATACCATTTCCTTTTAAGACCCCATTTTAAATAAAAAATACCCAGAACAAAATGGAAGGAGGGTTATTCTATGATGAAAAAAAATTAATCATATAATGGAAGATAGACATCAAATAATGGCTAAAAAACTGGTAAATTTGTTGTTTCCATGTGTTAAAATAGAACATTTTTTTTGACTTTTGTAAATAAATATAAAACATTTTTTATAAAATTCATGAAATGATTCCATTTGAAAACCATTTAATGATAGCTAAATTAACTATAAAATTATAATTATAATTCATTTATGTATTTATAAATACTTTTATGAAATACTTTTAATAATATATACGTGGAAGAAAAATATTTAGAAAATAATTCTTGGAATCATTCAAAAAGAGGGTTTTTAAAGTAAAGTATCCTTTAACTTAATTTTATCTTATAATATAAATGTTTTATTCCTAAATAATAAACATAATGTAACTATTCAATTACTTAATAATTTTTTTCATTTTTATTATTCCTTTTTATTTTATTTAATACACTGTAATTCTTAATTACTTAATCAATAAGGTTCATGTCGAATGTTTTGATGATGCTCAGCTCACATTCTAAGAACCCAAATATTTATAAAGATTCCTAAATATTTTTTAGGTCACTTTTTTTAGATTTGAGTAAAATTTTATTGGAAAATTTTTGGGGATCGTTTGAGTGGATTTTATAAATTTTGTAAGAATGAAGGGCAGTGCACTGTTGACACATTTTTTTCCCAAACTGTGAACAACAACCCAACTAATAGTGAAAACCCATGATTAGGGTATTCACATGGTTATCCAATAGTTTGTAAAACTATGTTTCCAAAATCGGAAATCATAACCCACCCCCTAGAAGAGGAATATAGTTAAGGAACATGTTTAGGTGAAAATGTGCATCCTGAGTGGAAAATTGTGTGCACAATTTTAACTAACATGAAAGATAGATTTTAAAGTAAATGAACCCCTATATTAACCCCAAATAGACCCCCACTCACACACTAATGATTACTCATGATTTTGACTGCTCCCAGATAATTTCCCCAGGATCCCAACCTCCATTATTGGTGAATCCAAGGGTAGATTCATGATCTGCACCTCCCCAAGTAAGTGGTTTCTTCCCAATCACATCAATCTTTGTATCCCACTTCTATTCACGAATAAAAGTGGTATGTTTGTACACTATTGGATCTAGATTTGAATATAGGTTTATTAGATATTGATTCATTTAAATATTGGATCAAGGAAATGAATTAGTATTATGTACTATATCATTGTTACGTGGAATTTTGGATTTCCATTGGTGAGAATTCGCCCTCATTTTTTAGGTTGGTGGTCTATAATTCAAATCCAAAAATCCTGAATGCAAATATGAATATGTAATTGTGTCATTACTATTAAATATTTATAAATTGAGTTCGGTAATGAATTAATTAATTCGGTGAATTAATTAATTGGGGGAAATGTGAAATTGGTGATATTGGGTTTATAGATTGTGGTTCTAAATAATTAATTGATGAATTAATTAGGGGGATACTAAATTGATTGAGATAGAACAATTAATTAGTGTATTAATTGGGAATATTCAATTATATGAGATAATATAATTAATTGAGGAATTAATTTTGGATATTGAATTGATTGAGATAGAAAAATTAATTGATTAATTAATTGAGGATATTGAATTTATTTAGATAGAACAAATAATTGAGGAATTAATTTGTGTCATTGAATTAATTGATATGGAACGATTAATTGATGAATAAATTATTGAATAAAGTTCATTATTTAACTGTTGAATTAAATAATTTTATTGATGGGATTAATTAAATGATGAATTAATTAATTTATGTAATGTGATTATTTAATTTTTGAATTAAATAATGGGATTAATGAGATTAATTAATTGAATAATTAATTAATAGAGTAACATGATTATTTAATTTTGGAATTAAATAACGAGATTTAAGGGATTAATTAGTTGATGAATTAAATAATGGATGTAATGTGATTATTTAATTTTAGAATTATGTAATGATATTTATATTGTCAATTAATTAAAAAATTAATTAATAGAGTAATATGATTATTTATTTCTTATTTAAATAATTAAATTTATGGGATTATCTAATTAATGAATTAATTAATGGATGTAATGTGATAATTTAATTATTGAATTAAATTATGGGATTAATTAATTGACAAATTAATTAAAGAAGTAATGGGATTATTTAATTGTTGAATTAAATAGTGGGATTTATGTGATTAATTAATCGATGAATTAATTAATGGAGTTACGTGATTATTTAATTGTTAAATTAAGTAATGCAATTAATGAGACTAAATAATTTATGATTTAATTATTGGAATTAATGTGATTATTTAATTTTTGAGTTATATAATGGGATTTATGGGATTAACTAATTGATGAATTAATTAATGGTTGTAATGTGATTATTTAATTGTTGAATGAAATAATGGGATTGATGGGATTAATTATTTAATGAATTTATTAATTGAAGAAATTTGATTAATTAATTTTATATTAATTAGTGAAGTTGATGTGAATAATTAATCTAGTAATTAATTGAATGGATTGGATGTGATTAATTAATTTTAAATTTATTAATTGGATTGACATGGAAAATTAATTGGATAATTAATTGAATGGATTGAATGTGATTAATTAATTAGTGAATTAATTAATGCAATTGAAGTAGAAAATTAATTGGTGAAATAATTAAAGGGATTTAATATGGTCAATTAATTATGGAATTAATTAGTTCAATTTAAATGAACAATTAATTAGTGAATTAATTGCTGAAATTAAATATGATTAATTAATTATAGAATTAATTAATGAAATTGAGGTGAACAATTAATTTGTGAATTAATTGATGGATGTAATTTTTTTTGTTTATTTTGATTAATTAGATGTTGAATTAATTAAAGGATTATTGTGACTTTGGAAATTGTGAATTGGATAATCAATTATTGAATTAATGAAATGAGTATTGAAATTGTGGTCTTTGGAGAAATAACTAATTATTGAATTAATTATTGAATATTGAATTGTGAAATGAAATAATTAACTATTGAATTAATTATGGGATAATTATAGTTCAAATTGAACAATTAATTAATGAATTAATTATATACATTGAGGTTGTGAATTGAAGAATTAATTAAATAATTATTTATGGGATATTCAGGTTGTGAATTGAATAATTAATTGATGAATTAATTAAAGGACATTTATATTTGAAAGTGAATAATTAATTATTTAAATAATTATGGGGTATTCAGATTCTGAAATGATTAATTATTTTTTGGTTTAATTAACGTAATTATTATGATTTTAAAATTTATTAAAATGAATTATTTGATTGGAAAATTAATTAATTGGATGTTTGGTTATGGAATATCATAACCAGGTTAATGTTGATTATCCTTGATTTATGTTATAAACAAACTGTTGAATTATTAATGAATTTTACGGGATAAATTATTTTTTGAATTAATTAATGGAGTTGATTTGATATATTAATTGTTAAATTAATTAGTAGAGTCAGGAGGATTAATTAGTTTTTAAAATAAAAAATAGAGTTGAGAAGATTAATTAAATTTTGAATTAATTAATAGAGTTTATAAAATTTATTAATTATTGAATTAATTAATAGAGTTGGGATGTTTAATTATTTTTTGAATTAATTAATGGAATGATATGAGATAAAAAGACATAAAATGGAATTTATGTGGTAATTGAGAACAATAAATTGTAATAGCGAAATTTATATATTAGTTGATAAGAATAAATGAAAAAAATGTATTTTATGTGTTAATTGAGAACAATAAATGGTAAAATTGACATTTATTTGTTAGTTGAGAATAAAAAATGACAACAATAGAATTTATGTGTTAACTGAGAACAATGAATGGTAAAAATGGAATTTATGTGTTAATTCAGAAAAATAAACAATAATAATAAAATCCATGTGTTGATTGAGATGAAGAATAAAACAGTGGTTCGAGCTCCGACATTAGCAGAAGCAGGTACTATGGCACAGGTGTCCATGGTTACCTGGTGGTTTATGTGGTTAAATAAATATTAACTGATAATGTGATAACTATCTGTTTATGAATTGTAATTATTTATTTATACTACCACATACCTTTCTATTTGACTGGATATTGTTTTAGAATCCATTGGTTTTGGCCTACTGAGTTGTACTCACAAGGTACTCGGGCTACCTGATCAATACCCTAATAGATTAAATTATTAGAAGATGAGTTAAGGGTAAATGACCTATGTTAGATGAATGATTGGGATGCATCATGGATGAGGGAATCAAAAATGTTTTGGGGCCGATTGAGAGTTATCAGTTTCTTTACTTTTGAGTTTCATTTTTACACTTGGCACGTAATTTAGCATGACATATCTACTGTTTAGTTTTGATATTGTATTTTTAGTTCTGGTAAACTTTTGATACTTATTTTTTTGGTAATGTTATATCATTATTTAGTAACTGGATATTTAGTTCCACTGGTGTTTTGTTATGGAAAATAAAAAAGGTTTTATAGTCTCCCCTTGATCGATATTAGACCCTTGATGCTAGTTAGAAGCCTCTGGCATATGGGGAGGCACGCTTGAGATCATGTGGAGAAATGGATCGAGGACTAGTTCATGGATCCCAGGATGAGATGTTACAATGTTTAATCATAGTCTAGTTTTTTTTAATTTTTTATCTTATTATTTTTTAAAGGTAGAAAAGAGACTAGGAAAATTTAGGTCTTGTTTATGAGATCATGTATGGGAGTAGTTAACTCATGTGTGATGGAGAACCCAAGTACCTATGGTGGGATTGTTTTAATTATTGTTTGTGGACAAAATAGAATATTATTTTACATTGGGTGAAACAATTATTGTGTTTTGTGATTGTTGTTTCTGAGAATTATTGATATTTGACTCGTGGAAAAGTAAGGCACAATAGTGTAGTTTTCATGCACCATTCTAGGAACTGAGGATTATTGGGGAAATCGTCATTTTAGGCATCAATGAGTAAATGGGTATTGTGTAAGTTTTTGAACCAAAAGTATTTTTCCTTGCTTGTGGAATTGAAATAAAAAGGTGGATAATATAAAATAGAAAGTGGTAAAAATAATGAAAGAGGAACAAAATGGATGTATATATAAAAATATGAAAAATGAATATTACTTACCCTTATTAACATTGAACTATTTGTGGGATGGTTTTGGGTAGTGTTAGTGCTTCATTTTTGACCCTGGGGTTGGAAAAAGATACTTTTTATGGTTTTGAGTAAATCCCTCTTGTTCACTGTGTTAATGTTGTGAAATGAGAATACTTTATATTGTTTATTTGGACCTTGTTGTGGGTGCTTTGGGTAGTGTGAATTATCATGTTTGAGAACTAGGTTGTAGGTTTTGTGGTTGAATGTTTTGTTTTATATTGGTGTAATGTGATGTTGTTGGGAAGGTAAGCACAATAATTTTTATATATTATGGTGTTCCTATAGTAAGTGGTAATATTGACGATGGAGGACTTTTAGTGGTGTTCACCAATGACTTCTAATCATAGAATTAATTATTTTTGATCAGGTCTCATTCCTTAACATCATCCCAAATAGGCTTCAAAAGCTCTGGATTTATACCAAGCTATCTGAATGTGTTTTTGTTGGATATGGTGTCTATAGGTGGCTACTATTATGAAAAATTATATGTGTAGATTGATGGTGGGAGGTACATCGTCCAAAATTTAAAAATGAGAAATCTGTAAGGAGCATGTTTATATTCATTAGGGAAAGGGTAGGGGGCCTTGTAGGTGGTGGATGTACATACTCACCATGTAGTTTTTGATGGTAATGAAAAGTTCCCATTTTGGATAGTGTTCTTCTGTTTTTTGGGAATAGTGAGTTTTAAATCTTGTCAGGTATGTTGTGGAATTTGAGTTTGAGACTAATACATCCTTTGAGGAGCATTTAATATGTGTGTTTGATCACAATGATAATGTTTTGCAGGGAAAGGACATACTGATAGTTCCTATATTATAGAATCATGGATGAGTTCATGAGGATACTTGGGAGAGAGAAGCAGATAAGAGGGTACAAGGGCACAATCATTTTGACACAGAATCTTAAGGATTCTTGGGATTATATCTGGAGGATGATCTATTATATGTTTGGGAGATTATAAGAATGTTATTTTTTTCAGATATTCCTCGGGCTTGTTTTCAAGTATAATGTTGTCTAGTTTTAATTAGATTTTTATTTGAAAAATTAATAGCGAGTTATTGGGTGAATTTTGAGAATTTAGAAAGAAATATGGGAAGTTCATGGTTGTCAAATGATTTGTCAAAACCATCAACTACAACCCAACTAATTGTGCGAAACAATAATGAGGGGATGCACCGAACAAGTCCACGGTTTGGAAAATAGTGCACCCTAAAAGGAGATATCATGCACCACCCCTAGAAGAGGCATATGGTTATGGTGCAGTATTAGAGGAAACTATTCACCTCATGCATCAAACTGTGAAATACATTTAAATTGCACAAAAAAAAAGATTTTAAAATACCTAAACACCCATATTAACAAAAATCGGCCCCCACTCATTCGATAATAATTCCAATCGATTTTGTAGGCTCTCAGAATATAAACTAGGGTCTTGACCACTATTTTTTGGAAAATCGAAGTGTGGATTCAAGATATGAACCTACCTAGGTAAGTAGTTTCTTCCCATTTAGATCTATATTTCTCTCTCACTCCTACCAAGATAAAATAGTGATGTTTATCCAAATATTGAACTAGATTTAGATCTAGGATTTTAGATATTGATTTATTTAAATCTTGAATCTGGGAATTCATTCAGGATATCATAGATCATCATTGTTCCACTGAATTGGTGATTTCTGTTGGTGCGTGTTCATCACTATTTTTGAGGTAGGTTTTCTATAATCAAAATCCAAATGTAATGATTACAATGATGTGTATGTAATTGTAGAATTTCTATATGATTTTTATCAATCTAGTTCCTAATCGAATAAATTAAATTGGGTAATTAATCAATTGAAGGAAATCTAAAATTGGTGGTATTAGGAATATATATTGTTGTTTTCAATAAGTAATTGATGACTTAATTGAGGGATATAGAATTGATTGGGATAGAAAAATTAATTTAAAAATTAATTTGGGATATTGAATTTAATGAGATAGAATAATTAATTGAGTAATTAATTGCAGATATTGAATAGATCAAGAAGGAACAATTAATAGATGAATTACTTAATTGAATATGGTGATTATTTAATTATTGAATTAAATAATGGAATTTCTAGGATTAATTAATAGATGACTTAATTAATGGATGTTATGTGATTATATAATTATTGAACTAAATAATTCTAATGATGGGATTAATTAACCGATGAATTAATTAATGGAGTAATGTGATTATTTTATTATTGAATTAAATAATTTTATTGATGTGATTAATTAATTGATGAATTAACTAATGGATTCAATGCGATTATTTAATTGTTGAATTAGAAAATGGTATGGATGTGAGTAATTAATGGATGAATTAATTAATGGATTAAGATGATTATTTAATTATTGGATTAAATAATGGGATTGATGGGATTAACTAAATTATGAATTAATTAAAGGATGTAATGTGATTATTTAATTGTTTAATTAAATAATTTGATTGATGGGATTAATTAATTGATGAATTAATTAATGTAGTAATGTGATTATTGAATTGTATAATTAAATAATAAATGAGGCGTCATCCCCAACCTTTAAAAAAATTAATTAATTATGGATAAATTAATGAGATTGACATGAATAATTAATAAGAAAATTAATTTAAGGGACTGAATGTAACTAATTAATTATGGAATTTATTAATCAAATTGATCTGGAAAATTAATTAGAGAATTAATTGATGGGATTAAATATGATTAATTAATTGTGGAATTAATTAATGAAATTGATGTGAATAATTAATTATGGAATTAATTAAGTTATTGAATGTGAATAATTAATTATGGAATTAGTTAATGAAATTGACATGAAAAATTTATTGGTGAATTAATTGATGGATATACTGTAATGATTATTAATTTGGATTAATTAGTGGTCGAATTAACTAATGGATCATTGTGATTTTTGAAATGATGAATTGGATAATTAATTTTTGAATTAATTTTCAGAGTATTGAAATTTTGGGATTTTGTAAGTAATTAATTTTGGAAAAATGAATTTTTTTAATTTTAATAATTAATAATTTAATTAATTATAGGATAATGAGAATTCAAATTGAATAATTAATTATAGATTTAATAATGGGATATTGAGGCTACGAATTGAATAATTAATTAGTGAATTAATTATAGGTTATTGAGTTTGTGAATTGAGTAATTAAATAAAGAATTAATTATAGTATATTCATATTTATAATTAAATAATTAATTTTTGAATAAATTAGGGGATATCAAGATTGATATTTGATTAATTACTTACAAGTTTAATTAATGGAATTGTTGTGATTTTACAATGGATTCAAATGAATTATTTAATTGTTTAATTAATTAATTAGATGTTTTATTGTGGAATTTTATAAGAAGTTTAATGTTCATTATCCACAATTAATGTGATAAAATAATTGTAGAATTAGTAATGAATTTTTTCTGACTTATTAATTTTTTAATTAATTAATGGAGTTGATGTGATTAATTAATTTTCAAGTTAATTAGTAGAGTTAAGAAGATTAATTAGTTTATGAATTAATTAATAGATTTTAAAAAATTAATTAGTTGTCAAATTAATTAAAAGAGTCGATAACACTAATTAATTTTTCAATTAATTAATGGAGTTGATATGGTTAATTAATTGTCAAATTATTTAATTTAATGATAAGAGATAATATAGGGAAATAATAGAGTTTATGGGTTAATTAAGAACCATAATTGGTAACAATGGTGTTTATGTGTTAATTGAGGACAAGAAATGGTAAAAATATAATTTATGTGTTAATTGAGAATAATAAATGGTAATAATGGAATTTATGTGTTAATTGATAACAATAAATGGTAACAATGGTATTTATGTGTTAATTAAGAATAATGAATGATGAAAATTGAAATCATGTATTAATTGAGAACAATTAATGGTAAAAATGGAAATCATGAGTTGATTAAGATGAAGAAAAGTAAAATTGTTTGGGCTCCAACATGACCTAAAGCAATTATTGTGGCACAAGTGTCCATGGGGACGCAAGGGTTTATGTGGTCAAAAAAAGATTAATTTATATTATGATAATCATTTACTTATGCATTGTAATTATTTATTTATGCAATTGCATATACTATTATTTGACTGGATATTATTTTAGACGACATTGGTGGTGACCAACTATATTGTACTCACACCCTACTCAGGCTGCCTCATCTGTACCTAAATAGAATACATGATTTGAGGACATATTAAGCTCAAATTCCATGTGTTTGATGGATGATTTATATGGATCATGGGTGAGAGAACCAGACGTGGGTCAGGACACACTTTGGATTTTTCAGTGTGTTTACTTTTGAGTTGCATTTTAACAATTGACACGTACAATAGAATATGGTATCTACTATTTTGTTTTGATATTTTATTTCTAGCTTTGGTCATCTTATGATACTGAATTGTTCTGGTCATGTTAATCATTATCTAGTTATTATCTATTAATTTAAACTATTTTTTTACTCTAATAATGAAATAAGAGGGTATAGTTTCCCCTGATTGATATTAGACCCTCGCTTCTAGTTGGCATCCTCTGGCATATGAGAAGGCATGCTTGAGGACATTTACTGAATTGGCTTGGGGCATTGGTGCATGACACCCATGTCGGGATGTTACACATTGTCCAAAATGTCTTTGGTAGGTTGAATATGATCAAATTGATCAAGATTTCATCATATTAAGAATAAAAATCAATAATTTATTAACATATGCACACATCAATTATACATTATAAACCAACCATGAAAAATGGTTATAAAAAATTAAATACCTTAAAATTATGGAGACTGTAGACCGTATGTACACATGAGTAAAGTTTACATTTTTCAATGATCATGATGGATGATACAAAAGTTTTATTAAATATTTAATAAATTATAATTATATCATAAATATCATGTTATTTAATTAAATATACTCATATTTACCATCCATGCGACACGATGAAAAAAAATAACATCACTTCATGGAGGTTGTTAATCCACACATATGCATGAATGATGTCATCATTTTCAAATGAATGTAAAGAGAAAAATATAGATGATATATTATTTTACCATAATGATATATAGTTTATGAATATAATATAATATATATATACATTAAATCAATTGTTTAAACCAAACATGAGATGTAGTGATGAAAAATGAAATACATCCCTTTGTGGAGGTGGTAGTCCACATGCACATGTGAATGATGTTTTCATTCCCCATTGGATGAAAGATGATATGGATATTGGTTATTCCATTAACATAATAAAATAATAGTATATGAAAATACTACAGTTTTCATTTCGTCATAGTTGTTCATTATTATATGGATGTAGATGGTGAGATAAATAAAAAATGAAGGTTTAAGAACTATAACTCTTCATTGAAAAATCTATTTAGTTTTACACAAAATACCATCATAGGATAGTTTTATGATAAAAAAAGGAACTCAAGGAAATGGGGACTGATGTTTGGGAGAGACCTGGGTAGGTATGTTTAAAACCATAGTACTGAAAAGGTGTGAGGGAGAGTGAAGAGGAGGTTCCCTCTAATAAGTGAAGGTAGGGACACTTTGAATTACATAAATTATTAAATTAGTATAAGTTAATCTTAATAGTAAAATGTATCCAAATTTACATAATTATAAGATATGATCATGGTTCAAAATAATGCCATACAAATAAATTTTTAAATGTTTTGGTGATATTTTCACCTATATCTCTTTGTTTAACCCCTCGTTAACCATTTTGACACTAATCGTGGTACTAAAGTAGTTCAAATGAAAGGAGTCAAGAATGATACTTTAAAATGAAAAGTGGATTCAAAAAGGAAAATTTTTGATATTATAAATGATATATCGTTAACATTATAGAATATAATTATTTTTTTTATAATTTTCAGTCATTTAATAAAAAATTATTTATTATTAAATATCATTATTCACATATTTGAAACTATTCATTTAATTACACTTTTAGAACAACATGAAAAAAATAGAATTAGAACCTATTCATTTAAAAAATTCCTAAAATATCATATTTTCAACAAAATTTATTTAATGTAATAATTGATTCAAAGTATATTACTTTTTATATTTTTAAAATCTTTTATTTTATTTTTCAATTATTTAAAAAACACTCTCTTGTTGTTGCATAAGAATTTAGGGAAGTTATTTCATCACTAAAACTAGAGATAAATTACAATGTTAAAAAATTATTTATCTTTCAAAAATAATTAGAACTAAAATATGTTTCTTTTATCCCATTCAAAAAATACTATAGATATTAAAAGTAAGAGACTGAAATTTTGATTTTATATTTAGTTAAAATAATTTAAATGTTAAAATAAACTGAATGTGGCAGGAAATATCCAAATAATCTAATATTGTATTTTGAAGGTAAAAACACTTATAAAATAAAATAAATCATATTTTATTGATATTTTTTGGCCTTATAATATTATTTTTAACCGTAATTATCGATTTTACCCTTATTGAGGTGAAATCTATTTACTACAAAAACTATTTATAAGGACAAAAAATATAACATACTAATTTACTAACTTTTGACCTCTAGATTCTGAATATAGAATCCAGTTTAATGATTCAAATCACATAATTTTTAGAATTTAATTTTAAATTAAACCCATGAAATGTAACTCCCCAACCCCAGAAGCCCGGGGCTGATGCTTTATTTTAATACATTGGAATGATGACAAGGAATCAAGACCTGAAGGATAGATCAGTTTAGTAGTCTTGGAAAATAGATTACATACATGAACTGTAACAGCCCAAGATTTTATAAAAAAATATTCTTTTTAATTTTATTAATGTCTTGTGTTGTACGCTACACCAAAAGGAGCTTGCACAACACGCATCATTGTCTTGCCTTGCATTACACGCAATCGCGACCTTCCTCGATAGCGTGTGTAATACGCAATACCGAGTTTCACTAAACAACGATGTGCTATTAAAATATTATTAAAACTAGCCGTTATGAATAGTAATAACCACTTTTTAAAATTCTGTAAATCTTATTTTTCAAAATGAACTTCATTCTTGGATTCGGAGTATCGAATTTAGCCTAAGGTGAAATTTTGGTACTTTTCGGATAACTTTCATATTCTGATGAATAGTGAAAATTACTAAATTATAATTAAAAACAACTTTTTAATCGAAATAATTAATAGTGATAAATTATTAATTTGAGAGGTTTTAAAGTATATTTAGAATATATTTTTACAATTTAATACAATGTTGGTCATTGGTTGTAATTTCACATTTAAACCAGACATAATCAAGTGTCAATCTTTTGATATATATTGTTTCCTAAAAACACGCTATTTATTTTAACAGCAGGATTTAATTATAAAATTAATTAATGCAACTTCTATGTTATGAATTTGGTAAAAGAGATTTCATTTTTGAATTCGGAATATGAAATATAGCTTAGGATGAAATTTTGGCATTGTTCTAAAAAACATCAATTTTTGATGAATAGTGAAACTACTAAGTGGTAGTTAAAAAAACTGAATTTTTCATAAAACTTAATTTTGCCGCTTCTGTGAATGGAATTTCGAAAATCCGAGAGACACGGTTAATATCAAGGACTAAAATGTGGTTCAATGAGATGAAAATAATTTTTTGGTGAATAGTAACTTTTTACTTTTTTTACCGCGGTTAATAGTAAATAGGGTAACTAAGGGTAAATATGATATTACTATTACCCTAACACATGTCCTAATTCTATTGGACAAGTGTAATTCGACCAAAAACAAACTTAGGAATAAAATATGACCATTTAGGCCCACATGGATTAGATTAGGACATTTATTATTAATTTATTTAAAGAAAGGTTAAAATAGTTAAAATCAAAGTTTAATAAGTAGATCATTTTTCATATGGGGTTATACATAAGATAAATTCGATTGTAAATATTCATTAGAAATATAAAAATATTTCCTACATGATGGTATTTTATTTGTAATTTTTAGACATCAAATAATATAATTTATTTATGACACAAAGATGATGCAGTAATTATCTTATTAATGAAATATTGACATAATTGATAATATAAATACCAAAATAAATGTAATTTAAGACTTTTTATGAATTACACTAATTTTCTAGGTTACTATTATATATTATTGTTGATTTAATCAACTTGGTTCGAACATATAATTCTGTTATGACTTTCACAAAAATCATATATCAAATAGTGTCAAAATTGACACAAAAGAGTTTTTAAATAAAATATTATATTATTAATTGTTATTTTATTCCTAAAAATATAAGGATCGGCCAAATGACTTAGATAAGGATATATGTATTAATAATATACAATTTGGGGTTCGTTTGGCATGTTATAGTAAGTTTATTAACCATATAGTGAAAGAAAACAAAAAGACACGGTAAAAGTTAAATTATTTAACTTAGAGTTAAATCTAATTGATAAGGTTAAAATAAGAACCTAAACTTGTATAAATCTTATTGGTTGATAGGATTTCGACCCATCCCCACTTTATCTTCGAAATAAGACCCTTTGGAACCATTATAAACCGATTTTGACTTTAATATAAAATAATATTTTGAGATATTCCTAAGGTGCCCCTCTCCTCCCCTATAAAAGGACACCTCCTCCCCCTCCTCCTCACACCAATTTGAGCACTCAAGCTCGGCCAACCCCTGACAAAATCTCTTCTCCACTTTCCTAGCAACATCCTAGAGGTTCTGGTCTTCCTCAAAGACCAATTCTAGTTCCCTAAGAGGAGGTCTCAAAGAGGCACTTCAAAGAAGAGGTAATTACCGTTACCAATTCTTTCATCTTTATTTCTTCTTCCACTTCTTCTTCTTAGGTTGTTTCATTATGAAGTAATAACATCAGTATCACTCATATACTGATATGTTATTATAAGTATGAAACAACCCTATTTCACCATCTATCCATCCTACGGAAAAAGAAATCACCGCGCGTGCGTACGTACGGAATACCGTCTCCACGCCGTGGTGTAATCTATTTTCCACCACCACCTTACATGGATGGGTATAATGGTGTAAAGAATAACTATACATAGTTATTACAACATCATATTGATTCTGATATATTGTATAATCCACTCCGATTCAATTCAATATTTATGAAAATGATATCATCGCTCGTGCGTACGTACGGACTACCGTCTCCACGATGCGATGAGATTCATTCTCCATGTTAACCATTTAAGAATGATTATAAAGTATATATAAGAAATAATAATGAAATATATGACATTATAAAGCTACTGGATTTATGTATATATATACATATGTATGTCATCTACTTACTTCCATTTCAAGACAATAAGGAAAGGAAAACAACGTTCATGCGTACGTACGGACTACCGTCTCCATGAACGGTGTTTTTCATTTTATTTATCTACCTATTATATATATATATACTGAATATATATGATATATAAATCATATTTTATATTCTGGAAGTAAGTAAATCATGATATAAGTAATAATGATGTCAAGAACAACAAGTCAAAACACCTACGATAAATGAAACGATTTTACCCAAAACGCTTCTTTAACATGGAATTTACAAAAGAACGGGTAATATAATGTCATAAGTGAACCATATATGATATCATAACAATGAATATGATTCTGTAATAAGTCAATAACATGATTTAAATCATTATACAGGAGGTTCGGACACTTACGAAGCAAGTCGGACCTAAGGTAAGGGAAATATCACAATCTCATTTTTATCCGAGATTGTTTATTCATAAGTATTTACTGGGGTGTATTTTATCATCCACATCCATGTTTCATCAATATGTAATATTATTTCCATCCACCTACAATTTTTTAAATCCATTTTTACCCTTCGGTGAGTTTTTAGTAAAAGATATGAAAGGAATCTTTTGTCGTTTTTCGTACGAGTTACTTTTTGACTTTTCCGACAAAAGTACGAAGAATGTTTTTTTTAACTTATACGGCACGAACGGATTTCTACTGTTTTATAAAGCCTTATTTTCATGAAGCTTCCTCTAAAACATTTCATGACTATTTTCAATAAAATCTCTTTCTTTTAAAATTGCATGATGTTTTGTGAAAAGAAATTTATTTTGAAGAAGAAAGGATATTTTCCTCAAGAATTCAATTCAAGTGTTTTATCAAAATTATTTTCCATCTAAGATAATAAATGGTTCTGTTTTCATCCATATTTTTACATTGATTTGACTATTTTGTGATGGAATTATGTTTATGAATTCCTTTATCTTATATGAATTGATTTATGGTGTCATGATGTTTCAAGAATCCCATTTTTGTTACATGTGTTATGCGATGATGTATGTTTTATGATTATGTGGCACACATAAGAAAGGATTCATTATAAGATGGGTGGGACCTATATCTCCCTCCAATGCATTGGGTAAAGATTTCATATCTCATGAGATAGACATGGCTGGAATGGTAGGTTATACCGGTTCAGTGAAACAGGACTGAAACGAGGATTACTCGATTCAGAAAGGGACTTTGTCCACTAAGATAGTCTTGGCAATGAGTCTTGACTAACAAGAAATGATTCTCTATGATTATGTGTGTATGACACAATGAGTAATGTTTTAAGTTATGGTTTCATTTTCACTACTATGATTTATCCCATGTTATGAAATTATGCTCTCTTTTGCAGGTTAAGATTTCCAAAAATGTTATGTTCTTATGAAAATTATGTGATTGATATTTCTTTTGTTTACCCTTACTGAGCATTTGAGCTCACCCTTTTATGTTTTCTTTTCCCCAGGATATAAAGAAAGGTTTTTAGGTAAAAAAAAGGGAGATCTTTATGGGAGATATTGAAGATCTTTCACCACGATTAGAAGAATACGTTCCGAGTTTCCAGAGACACTAAACTATTACGATCCTTTAGTGTGTGTTTTTGTTATGTACTAAGTATTCCGAAAAAGTAATGTAATGTCAATGTACGATAAGCTTCGGGTCTCTACAGTTGGTATCAGAGGAAAGGTTTAGTCAACCTTTGGAAACTAGGATGCGAAAACGTTAGTGAGATCCCTAGAGATATTTCTAAGGTATGTCTAGGGATGTCCCTAGGGATAAGTATACGTATAGGTTATAGTAATAGAATTATGCTAACGATCATAGAATTAAACCTAATATGTTGGATATTGAAGGTACTCCCCCTTTATTATGTTGTTTTCCCTAGCATGATTTTTGCCTCTCACACTATTCTTTTTGGGTTTTAGAAAATGGCTGGAAACAAGGTGATTTACGATAATGGAGGATATGATGGACAATGGAATGATATTCTTCATGAGCAACCAAATGAAATGGGATTTGGAAGTCCAAACATCATTATTATGCCAAATCAGCAATCTCATAATATGATCAATAAAGTAAAATTTGGTAAGTTTCCTGACTCGGCTAATAAGAGAAAGATGGAGTTTCATGATGATCATAGAGGAAAGAAAGTTCAATTTACCCTATGTAAATCATGTGGGAAGAGGAATCAAGGAGAATGTTTCAAGGGAACTGGAAGATGCTTTGGGTGTGGAAAAGAAGGACACAAAGCAAGTAAGTGCAAAGGAAAAGGTTCAGTTAACACCATGGATGAGGATAATGGTATTGCTACGACATCAAAAATGGTTAAGTGTTTTAAATGTGGACTGTATGGGCATTATGCAAACAAATGCCCTAAGGGAAAGACCCATGAAGAGAATCAGAATGGTCATATGGGTAGTATTTATGTGGATGATGATGAAGAGACTACAAATGATATGTGAGATGAAAGAATTTTTGAAGCTCGGTCAATGGTTTAAGAATGTAGTGGAATGATTACATGTTTATCATGTGTAATGTTGTATAAGAAATCTCATGGTACTATGGAATAAAGAGACATCTAAGGATTGTTACACTGTTGTCTTTCCTTGAGTTATGAAAGTGTATGATTAATGGTACCACTATCCATGAAAGGTTATTCAGATATTTTTGGAATTTAGATGATATGCGCATAATGAAGGAATAATAAGATAATGAGGTGTTTTATTGTATTCATGAGCTCATGACTGATAAAAGGAGAAGGTTATATCATGGTTTGAGTATAGAGAATTTTTGGATTTTGGTATGTGGAAAGAGTTTACTTTTAAATGCATTCATGTTTTCACTAAGGTTCAATGGGTATTCAAGAGAATACATGATTAAGGACTTTGAATGTTTGGAATGTGACCAACAAGACATATCTTATGATATGTGGGGATCAACAACAGTATTAAATCTCTGGTAATCGATGTCACTATATTATGAGAGTGGACTGCAGTATTATGTATAAGCCTAAAGATTAGACTGGATTATGTTGGACATAAGTTAGTATTGTTTAAGGATATAATATTTTCGATATTATTGATGGGATGTTATTGTAACGTAGTTTTAGAAAAAGGGACAACCTGCAGGACGGGAGACAGCCCATCGCTTCGGACAAGGCTGTAGGAATCGAACCCACAACCGAAGTGCGACTGGCCTTTATCGCCTACCACTGACCTACAGGAAGTCCCTGTTTAGTAGAAACTAGTTTTATTATATTAAGCAGTATGATATATGAAGTATAAGTCCATTTTAGGAATCATATATGATTAATCTCACTATAGATCGATTTATGCATATAATTTTTGCTAACCTTTTGTTTGAGACAGATGGAATGACCCGTCATTCTATCACATGATCTGCTAACACTTCACGAATAAAAAATTCAACTTCATTTATTTAAGAGATGAAGTGGAAATTGTTCAAGGCACGAACAACAGTGAGATTGTACCAAAATAAAGTAAGTATTTATTCTAATTCAAATTTTCAACTTTAGGGGAAATGATCTTGAAAACCAAAAATGTTGTCCTAGTGATCTTATACCTGATGAATCAGATGGTACCTTATATCATCACAAATCTATGGATTTGTGATTACTGGCTTTTCCATAGCCATGTTCTCTACCACTCTCCATCAGAACATGATGGTTAGATTTCTCTTCCATATCCATATTTTCAGCTATGTGGAAACCCAATGATTAGTTTATTTGGGTAACCGTTACGTTTCATACTTTTGTTTTTAAAGATTGGTTTTGATATTCCTTTTTACGATGTGAGTTTTTATTAAAGAAACTTTCGAATAGTAAACCATTTATAACCCCGACGAATTTCGAGGGCGAAATTCATTTTAAGGGGGGTAGAATGTAACAGCCCAAGATTTTATAAAAAAATATTCTTTTTAATTTTATTAATGTCTTGTGTTGTACGCTACACCAAAAGGAGCTTGCACAACACGCATCATTGTCTTGCCTTGCATTACACGCAATCGCGACCTTCCTCGATAGCGTGTGTAATACGCAATACCGAGTTTCACTAAACAACGATGTGCTATTAAAATATTATTAAAACTAGCCGTTATGAATAGTAATAACCACTTTTTAAAATTCTGTAAATCTTATTTTTCAAAATGAACTTCATTCTTGGATTCGGAGTATCGAATTTAGCCTAAGGTGAAATTTTGGTACTTTTCGGATAACTTTCATATTCTGATGAATAGTGAAAATTACTAAATTATAATTAAAAACAACTTTTTAATCGAAATAATTAATAGTGATAAATTATTAATTTGAGAGGTTTTAAAGTATATTTAGAATATATTTTTACAATTTAATACAATGTTGGTCATTGGTTGTAATTTCACATTTAAACCAGACATAATCAAGTGTCAATCTTTTGATATATATTGTTTCCTAAAAACACGCTATTTATTTTAACAGCAGGATTTAATTATAAAATTAATTAATGCAACTTCTATGTTATGAATTTGGTAAAAGAGATTTCATTTTTGAATTCGGAATATGAAATATAGCTTAGGATGAAATTTTGGCATTGTTCTGAAAAACATCAATTTTTGATGAATAGTGAAACTACTAAGTGGTAGTTAAAAAAACTGAATTTTTCATAAAACTTAATTTTGCCGCTTCTGTGAATGGAATTTCGAAAATCCGAGAGACACGGTTAATATCAAGGACTAAAATGTGGTTCAATGAGATGAAAATAATTTTTTGGTGAATAGTAACTTTTTACTTTTTTTACCGCGGTTAATAGTAAATAGGGTAACTAAGGGTAAATATGATATTACTATTACCCTAACACATGTACTAATTCTATTGGACAAGTGTAATTCGACCAAAAACAAACTTAGGAATAAAATATGACCATTTAGGCCCACATGGATTAGATTAGGACATTTATTATTAATTTATTTAAAGAAAGGTTAAAATAGTTAAAATCAAAGTTTAATAAGTAGATCATTTTTAATATGGGGTTATACATAAGATAAATTCGATTGTAAATATTCATTAGAAATATAAAAAGATTTCCTACATGATGGTATTTTATTTGTAATTTTTAGACATCAAATAATATAATTTATTTATGACACAAAGATGATGCAGTAATTATCTTATTAATGAAATATTGACATAATTGATAATATAAATACCAAAATAAATGTAATTTAAGACTTTTTATGAATTACACTAATTTTCTAGGTTACTATTATATATTATTGTTGATTTAATCAACTTGGTTCGAACATATAATTCTGTTATGACTTTCACAAAAATCATATATCAAATAGTGTCAAAATTGACACAAAAGAGTTTTTAAATCAAATATTATATTATTAATTGTTATTTTATTCCTAAAAATCTAAGGATCGGCCAAATGACTTATATAAGGATATATGTATTAATAATATACAATTTGGGGTTCGGTTGGCATGTTATAGTAAGTTTATTAACCATATAGTGAAAGAAAACAAAAAGACACGGTAAAAGTTAAATTATTTAACTTAGAGTTAAATCTAATTGATAAGGTTAAAATAAGAACCTAAACTTGTCTAAATCTTATTGGTTGATAGGATTTCGACCCATCCCCACTTTATCTTCGAAATAAGACCCTTTGGAACCATTATAAACCGATTTTGACTTTAATATAAAATAATATTTTGAGATATTCCTAAGGTGCCCCTCTCCTCCCCTATAAAAGGACACCTCCTCCCCCTCCTCCTCACACCAATTTGAGCACTCAAGCTCGGCCAAACCCTGCCAAAATCTCTTCTCCACTTCCCTAGCAACATCCTAGAGGTTCTGGTCTTCCTCAAAGACCAATTCTAGTTCCCTAAGAGGAGGTCTCAAAGAGGCACTTCAAAGAAGAGGTAATTACCGTTACCAATTCTTTCATCTTTATTTCTTCTTCCACTTCTTCTTCTTAGGTTGTTTCATTATGAAGTAATAACATCAGTATCACTCATATACTGATATGTTATTATAAGTATGAAACAACCCTATTTCACCATCTATCCATCCTACGGAAAAAGAAATCACCGCGCGTGCGTACGTACGGAATACCGTCTCCACGCCGTGGTGTAATCTATTTTCCACCACCACCTTACATGGATGGGTATAATGGTGTAAAGAATAACTATACATAGTTATTACAACATCATATTGATTCTGATATATTGTATAATCCACTCCGATTCAATTCAATATTTATGAAAATGATATCATCGCTCGTGCGTACGTACGGACTACCGTCTCCACGATGCGATGAGATTCATTCTCCATGTTAACCATTTAAGAATGATTATAAAGTATATATAAGAAATAATAATGAAATATATGACATTATAAAGATACTGGATTTATGTATATATATACATATGTATGTCATCTACTTACTTCCATTTCAAGACAATAAGGAAAGGAAAACAGCGTTCATGCGTACGTACGGACTACCGTCTCCATGAACGGTGTTTTTCATTTTATTTATCTACCTATTATATATATATATATATATACTGAATATATATGATATATAAATCATATTTTATATTCTGGAAGTAAGTAAATCATGATATAAGTAATAATGATGTCAAGAACAACAAGTCAAAACACCTACGATAAATGAAACGATTTTACCCAAAACGCTTCTTTAACATGGAATTTACAAAAGAACGGGTAATATAATGTCATAAGTGAACCATATATGATATCATAACAATGAATATGATTCTGTAATAAGTCAATAACATGATTTAAATCATTATACAGGAGGTTCGGACACTTACGAAGCAAGTCGGACCTAAGGTAAGGGAAATATCACAATCTCATTTTTATCCGAGATTGTTTATTCATAAGTATTTACTGGGGTGTATTTTATCATCCACATCCATGTTTCATCAATATGTAATATTATTTCCATCCACCTACAATTTTTTAAATCCATTTTTACCCTTCGGTGAGTTTTTAGTAAAAGATATGAAAGGAATCTTTTGTCGTTTTTCGTACGAGGTACTTTTTGACTTTTCCGACAAAAGTACGAAGAATGTTTTTTTTAACTTATACGGCACGAACGGATTTCTACTGTTTTATAAAGCCTTATTTTCATGAAGCTTCCTCTAAAAGATTTCATGACTATTTTCAATAAAATCTCTTTCTTTTAAAATTGCATGATGTTTTGTGAAAAGAAATTTATTTTGAAGAAGAAAGGATATTTTCCTCAAGAATTCAATTCAAGTGTTTTATCAAAATTATTTTCCATCTAAGATAATAAATGGTTCTGTTTTCATCCATATTTTTACATTGATTTGACTATTTTGTGATGGAATTATGTTTATGAATTCCTTTATCTTATATGAATTGATTTATGGTGTCATGATGTTTCAAGAATCCCATTTTTGTTACATGTGTTATGCGATGATGTATGTTTTATGATTATGTGGCACACATAAGAAAGGATTCATTATAAGATGGGTGGGACCTATATCTCCCTCCAATGCATTGGGTAAAGATTTCATATCTCATGAGATAGACATGGCTGGAATGGTAGGTTATACCGGTTCAGTGAAACAGGACTGAAACGAGGATTACTCGATTCAGAAAGGGACTTTGTCCACTAAGATAGTCTTGGCAATGAGTCTTGACTAACAAGAAATGATTCTCTATGATTATGTGTGTATGCCACAATGAGTAATGTTTTAAGTTATGGTTTCATTTTCACTACTATGATTTATCCCATGTTATGAAATTATGCTCTCTTTTGCAGGTTAAGATTTCCAAAAATGTTATGTTCTTATGAAAATTATGTGATTGATATTTCTTTTGTTTACCCTTACTGAGCATTTGAGCTCACCCTTTTATGTTTTCTTTTCCCCAGGATATAAAGAAAGGTTTTTAGGTAAAAAAAAGGGAGATCTTTATGGGAGATATTGAAGATCTTTCACCACGATTAGAAGAATACGTTCCGAGTTTCCAAAGACACTAAACTATTACGATCCTTTAGTGTGTGTTTTTGTTATGTACTAAGTATTCCGCAAAAGTAATGTAATGTCAATGTACGATAAGCTTCGGGTCTCTACATGAACATAATGTAATGACCCATACCTGAACATCCACCTGAACAGTGCTAAATAGGTCGGGTGTTACTACCCAAGGCACACCTTCCCGAACACCAAAGTCTGCCGACTAGCAGTGAGGGTCTCATAGGTATAGTGGGGAGGATATTCCCTCTCGGAGTATAATTATGGTATTGGTCCGAGTATAATAATAAAGATGCAGCAGAATAAATGACTCAGTAGACTCGAACCAGACCCGCAGAGTGGAAGCACATTCAATATCGATAAACAATGGAAGAAATAAATATAAACAACAACAACAGAAAGTAAACACAAAAACATGTTGATCACATGTAACTACCATTGAACAAAAAACATGCATCCAAAATAGGTCATACATGTATTTTTATATAAAAAGGAACCAATGGCTATCCAACTGTATCTACATAAAAAAATCATGATAATATACGAAAGGAAACAAAACAAGATAACTCCAACTAGGCAATACCTCAAGGTTCATACCATCGCCATGCAATAGGTAATGCAGCCCAACTCCTGAGCTGGGACCTTTCCTGCACGTAAACCATAAAGTCTGCACACATCTCGAAGGGCCCATGCAGGGTGTGAGAGAAACCTTGGTAGGATACCACATAATGGTGTGTACCTAATATAAGTGTTTAATCAGGAATTCATTTATAATGAAACAAATAAATAGTACGTTGAAAAAATCAACAAAAACTCCAGTGGTTCTCAGCAGCCACCATGGAGTGTCACCTGCTTTGGCCAACATCAGAATCTCTATCGTGTAACCCGACACCATGTGCCCTCTAACACCATGTGTCTCAAGTACTGATATCCCAAAGGCATGCCCAAGAATAGTAACCCAAAACCTTGTGCCTCCTAACACCTAGTGCCTAAAGTACCGACATCCTGAAGGCATGCCCAAGAAGTAACCCGGAGGAACAATGATGCTTGTCCTCAAATAAATAACTGGAGGGACAATGCTGTCTGCCCTCAAATAAATAGCTAGAGGGACAGTGATTCTTGCCCTCAAATCAAGTAACCGAAGGGACGACAATATCCGCCCTCAAATAAGTAACCTAAGGGACAATAAAACATTACCTCAAATCACAGAGAGCATCATCCCCCAACCTGATAGCCTCAAGCTATCCCCTGGAGGTCCCTTACCTCCCACATGGCTTCCTATGACAAGCACCTCTAACCAAAGCACCTAAAGCACATCTACGGGGGCCTCTACCCACACAAGTGGTCAAAACCACCTCATCACGGTGTATCTCTGTCTGTACACTACTCAAAGTTTTGGGTGATCGGTAATCACCAAAATAGAACATAAGCCACCACACATCTGACACCTCATGTCCCTGCGACCATGACGCTCAAGTATGATGGCCTTTCCATCCCAGTAACCCATGCCATGGCCAACCTGATAGTCATTCTGCATCAAGATGATGTCGATGACACCCAATCCCATGGTCAAAACCACCCAAAGAAACCTCAGGCCAAGCCCAACCTGACAGTCGTACTGCCTCAAGCCGACGTCCATGATGCCCAATCTCGTGGTCAGAACCACCCAAAGTAACCCGGGCCATGCCCATCCTATGATCAACATCACTCAAAAATATCTGGACCACACCCCTCACAACCTGAAGGTTCCAACATATTCAATTCAACATTTACATATAAAACCCATTTAAACATAACACATAACAGGAAAGAGCATCTAAACAGATGAATTGCAGTAAGAAACGGTTGTCCCATACCAGCACTGACGTTTCTATGGTCTCTAAAAATTATATCAAGGTTTAAATAACTAAATCTAATAGTTTAAACCAATACAATTGAAGAATTATCATTTTGGAAACCCCGAACAAAATGTACCTTGTGATCAATGACCTCTTTCCTGACCCTACTCAATCAAGAAAGTAAAACGGGCATACCAAAAGGTATCCCATAGGTCTAATAAGCAATTTAAATAAGCTGTAGAAGATAATTTAGGGTCTCTCTTAAATACCAGAAAATGTGCCGAAGGCTGCTCTACCCAAATGACAATGAAAACAAAAAAATAGGTATGCACCACCTACCTCGTACTAGTACGATGTTACTCCTCTGATAACAGCATCCAATTAGGTCTAAAACGCGGTATATCTACAAAAGAATCAAAACCGCTCAATCCCCAAAAATTAATTCTAGAATAGAAATCACGAAAATGGCCCAAGATGAATGAAGGCCTTACCGAGGGGGTTCTTACTCATCAAACGATGTTCAAAACGGGGTTCAGATGAAAATTCAGGAAGGATTTGAAGGTCCGACCTGCTCTCCCCACATGAGTCATAAGAGGGAGGAAGAATGATGGAGAATGGGAAATCCCAAGTGGACCAGAACTTAAAAACACCCTAACTTTTAGTGGTTTCAAGGTTACCATTAATAGTTTGGCAACCGTGAAAA
Organism: Viscum album; assembly: GCA_963277665.1. NCBI lineage: Eukaryota > Viridiplantae > Streptophyta > Magnoliopsida > Santalales > Viscaceae > Viscum > Viscum album. The sequence goes on from OY728153.1 coordinate 1,401,215,568, forward strand.
AACCGTGTGGTTGCCACTGTCTCACCTTGGGACTTCGCACTACATGCCTTCACGATTTGACAAACCGTGCACCACCCATGCAGAGCCCACTGTCAAGGTTGCACGATTTCTTGGGCTGGACGTAAGGTTTTTTCAGACCGTGTGCCAACTGTGCACCCCTGTACGACCTCTACTACTTTAAATGTTTTTCCTAGATTCTCTTAGTTTTCTCAGAACAAGCCAAAATTCAAACAGGTGTGTGATTTTGACCCGTTCTAAAAACCCATGTTCTTACAATCTCCCCACCTTAACATAGCTCATCCCCAAGCTATCAATAGAAACCCAGAGATGTTACCGAACATACCACCCCAATCAAAGCAACCCGGACTTCCCTGGTCACAAGGTTCTGGCTAAATTACTCAAGGGGATCCCCACCTTAGGAATCGCCTAACTCGGTCTCAACCTGACAAAACTCCGAACAAGAAAAGGTTCACTAACCTGTTTTCGGGCTCAAAGTCCTCTCGTGACACATCGTCACCCCTGCACCTCATTGGATCCCCGTGCCACTTCTGACATCCAACATATCCCGCACCGCAACGGTGTCCACCTCCATGAGGTCCTGCATCCCATGGATGCTCAAAACAAACCTGGTGCCTAGCACCTCTAGTAACCTGCATCATAGACGCCCCGATGCCCATGGAACCTCCAGTAACCCACATCCTTGATGCCTCGATTCCCATGACACCTTAAGTATCCCACATCCTCGATGCCCCAATGCCCAAGTAACCTCATGTAACCCAAATCCTCAATGCCTCGATACCCAAGGAACCTCAAGTAACCCACAACCTTGATATGCCTGATGCTACGCATCTCATATATATATATATATATATATATAAATATATCACACACCTGATATGAAATCAATCCCAAGAACTAGCATTTAGTCAGTCCACATAGATCCTGTACATCATGTGCACTCAAAACGGGCATGCCTATATAGGTAATGACATAAGAGAACAAGGAAATCATGGCCACACCCGTGGTATACCTATAATCGTCGTCGGCTCACCAGCTTGCTCAACCTCTGGCAGCTCCACGGTGTGCACCTGTCTTGAAACATGACTGCATGATGCCTGACCTCCCTGCGGTGCTACTCCAGTCACCGGCCACTGACCCCTCAGCTCCCACTACCTCTGTCACATCCTCCACGTATAACTGAACCTCAGTTACCCTCTCCTGGTACCGAACCTGAACCAACTCTAGATGCCACCGTCTGTCCTGGTCCCTACCTGTCGGTCGTCTGGGAAGGCTGCCTGTAGAACCTCTCCAGATGCCTGACCTATCCACATGCCCGACACTCCTTTGGAGGCCTATCACACTGAGTCCAAACATTTCTTGGCTTTCCACACTGAAAGAAAACCACCGAAAAACAGCTACAAGGTTGTCTAGATGAGTCCTTGGCCTGACTGTCCTGCTGGAACTCATCTCATGCCCGCTTACTACTATCTGAACCCCTAACTGAAGCCGTCATCCGACCAAACTGAGGGCTATCCCGCTGGTTGCCCTCTACTATGAGCACCTGATTCACCGCCTCTGAGAAAGAACCTAGTTGGAAGATATTTACCTGGATCCAAATGGCGTGTTGTAATCTATCCTTGAAGCGCCTCACCCTTTCCGCGTCATTGCTTACCATACTGGGTGCAAAGAGAGACAACTCGGTGAATGTAGTTTCATAGTCCATGATAGACATGTCTCCCGGTTAAAAACTCAAGAACTCCCGATCTCTCTCTGCCCTCAGTGTCTCCAGGTAAAAATATTCAAATAGCCTATCCTCAAAGTCTTTCCATGCCAGAACCTCATGCCTACGAGCCTCAACCTGCACATCCCATCAGCACTTTGCCGGTCCTCACAGTATTTACATAACCAGCTTGACCCTCCTTCCTGGAGGTGTCTCAAGCTGCTCAAAGATCATTTGAATGCTCTCTATCTAGTTCTCAGCTGCCTACGGACTGACCTTACCATGAAAAAGTGATGGGTGATGCGACTGGAACTCTCACGTCAGATAACCATAGATGGCTCTGTACCCTATGCACCTCTGTTGATCCCCTACAAGACACGTACCAGGCTAGCTCAGAGTTGCTCGTCGAGCCATGGTACGAACACTGCCAAACCAGGCCACGGTCCTACCTGCACTAGTTCCTGAACCTATTCATGTCCTTGAGATTGTACCTATGAGTCCTTCTCTTCCTACACTAAATCCTGACCCCGATCCTTCACCTGTGACACAGTGTCATCACCTGTCTGACAGTCCCTCGAGACATCTAAGACGAACTCGCTGAATACCATTAATGGCTAGACATCCCACATATATATATATATATAATAATATATATTCTATGCAGATAAGGAATTCCGTAAAAGATAGTGCATAACTACTACCCTTACTCCCCCACACCGCATCCCATGGCCACGATATCCCGACCTCATGGCCTCTTTTCCCACCCTTATCAGATTCAAGTATCAAAAGTACCTCAGGCCATGCCCATCCCGACAACCAACATTTCCCCAAACCGACGACCGAGTAAACCATTCCTAATGATCAAAATCACCTCAACTGATAGGACCTGCCTGCTCGTACCAGAGCCAGACCCAAATACACTGTCACATACAATTCTACAATATATATAGTATGGAATACACATTCCAACAAACAATAAATTCTCTCAGTAATTTCACCTTTTCACATTTCAAGAATATAAAGCATGGAAATTGACATTTTCTTCACATAGTATTATCACATCACAAAGCATATGTGCAATTATGAAATTGAAATACCCTAAAATGAGCCTATCAAAATCCAAGAAAACAAGCCTTGCTATACAGGGCCAAGGCCCAATTCCCCCTTACCGCACTTGGTCAAGGGTCACATATCACAATCAATAATATTGCACACCAAGTGAGCCACCAAGGTGGAAATAATATAAACTGTAATATGAGAAAAAAGAAAACAACAATTACAAATGAAGGTAAATTGGTCCATCCCTCATACCTGGAGCTGCAGGCACCCAAGCACAAGCTAGAAACCCAGTTCCAGAAAAAACCTATCTACAGTCTACCATATCCCAAATAGTAAAACCAGTAGAAATAAAAGAGAAGCCTCAGTCTCATTAGTAGCCAGAAAAGTACTACTACTAAATCCCTGTCAAGAACTCCTCAGATACCACTTTGTTATGACCTAGACCCAAACAACAACCCGAATAATGCTAAACGGGTCGGGTGTTACTACCTTAGGCGCACCTCCCCGAATTCCAAAGGATGAAGACTAGTAGCAAGGGTCTCATAGGTATAGTGGGGAGGCTATACCCTCTCAGAGGATAATAATGATACTGGTCCGAGTATAATAATAAAGATTCAATAGAAAAAATGACTCAGAAGACTCGAAATAGACCCACAGAGCAGAAGCACATTCAATATCGATAACCAATGGAAACAATAAATATAAACAGAAACAGCAGAAAGTAAGCACAACAGCACACTGATCACTTGTAACTACCACTGAACAACAAACATGCATCCAAAACAGGTCATTTATGTATTTATATATAAAAAAGAACCAATGGAAAACCAACTATAGCTACATAAAAAAATCATGATAATACAGGAAAGGAAACAAAACAAGATAACACCAGTTAGGAAAGACCTCACGGTCCATGCCATCTCCATGTAACAGCTAATGTAGCCCAGCTCCTGAAGCTGGCCTCTTTCCGGCACATAAATCCATAAAGTCTGCATGCGTCCCGATGAGCTTGTGCAGGGTGCGAGACAAACCTCAGTATGATACCACCCAATGGTGCATAACTTATATAAGTGTTTAATAAGGCATGTATTTATAAGAAAATATTAAATAGTATGATGCAAAAAAAAAACAAACTCCACTGGTGCTCAGCAACCACAATGTAGTGTCACCTGCTTCGGCCAACGCCGGAATATCTATCGTGTAACCCGACACCATGTTCCCCCTGACACCACGTGTATCAAGTACCAAAGTCCCAAATAAATTCCCAAGAATAGTAACCCATCACCTTGTGCCTCCTGAAACCTCGTGCCTCATGTACTGATGCCCTGAACGCATGCCCAAGAAGTAACCCAGGGGAACATCGATGTCTGTCCTCAAATAAATAACAGGAGGGACAGTGATGTTTTCCCTCAAATAAATAGATGGAGGGATAGCGATACCAGCCCTCAAATATTGTAACTAGAGGGATGAAGATATCCGCTCTCAAATAAGTAACCAGAGGGATAACGATACCTGAACTCAAATCACGGTAAGCCTTAGCCCCCAATCCGATAGCCTCAAGCTATCCCCTAGGGGCTCCTCACATCCCACATGTCATTCTATGGCATGCACACCCTACCAATGTACCTAAACTACATCTATGGGGTCCTCTACCCACAAGAGTTGTCAAAACCAACTCATCACAGAGTATCTATGTGTGCACACTACTCAAAGTTTAGGGTGAGAGGTAATCACCAAAATAGCACATAATCCACCACACATCTGACACCTCATGTCTCTGAAACCATGCCGCTCAAGTCTGATGGCCTTGCCATCCCAGTAACCCGGGCCATGCCCAACCTGACAGTCATTCTTCCTCATGACGACGTCCATGATGTCCTAACCCATGGTCAAAACCACCTAAAGCAACCTCGGGCCAAGCCCAACATGACAGTCGTACTGCCTCAAGCCAACATCCATGACACCCAATCCCATAGTCAAAATCACCCAAAGTAACCTAGGCCATTCCCATCCTGTGATCAGCATCTCTCAACAATATCTAGGCCACGCCCCTCACAACCCTATGTTTCCAGCTTATGCAATTCAACATTTACATATAAAACACATTTAAATAGAACACATAATATGAAAAACCATCTACATATATTAATTTCATGAAGAAATTGTTGTCCCATACCAGAACTGAAGTTTCTAAGGTCTCCATCCATTATATCAAGGTTTAAATAACTAAACCTACTAGTTTAAACCAATAGAATTCAAGTATTAACATTTTGGAAACCCCATCCAAAATTCCCCATGGGAGCAATGACCACTCGCTCGACCCTGCTCAATTAAGACAGGACAAAGGGCATACCCAAAGGTATCCCATAGGTCTAAAAAGAAATTTAAATAAGTAGTAGAAGATAAATTATGGTCTCTCTTAAATACCTGAAAATTCTCTAAAGTTTGTGCTACCCAAATGACCCCGAAAACACAAAAATAGGTATGTACCACTGACCTCATACAAGTAAAATGTTACTCCTCCAACAACATCCTCCAATTAGGTCTAAAACGCGGTAGATCTACAAAAGAATCAAAACCGCTCAAACCCCAAAAAATCATTCTATAAAATAAAACATGAAAAACGCCCCAAGAGGAATGAAGGCCTTATCAAGGGGGTTTTAACACATCAAATGATGTTCGAAACAGAGTTCATATGAAGATCTAGGAAGGATTTGAAGGCCAAGCCGGCTCTCCCCGTGTGAGTCACAAGAGGGAGGAAGAAAGATGGAGAATGGGAAATCACTATTGGCCTAAAACTTAAAATAACCCTAACATTAAGTGGTCACACAGTTACCCTACACGGTTTGGCAGACCTTGTTCTGACCATGCGGTTGCCACTATCCTACCCATGGACTTCGCACGGCTTTCCAGCACGGTTTGACAAACTGTGCGCCACCCGTGGAAAGCCCACTATCAAGGTTGCACAGTTTCTTAGGCTGGAGAAACAGTTTGTTCAGACTGTGCGCCAACCGTGCACCCTTGTACGACCTCCAAAACAATAAAAGTATTCCATAGATTCTCCCAGTTTTCTCAGAACAAGAAAAAATTCAAACGTTTTTTGGATTTTGACCCGTTCTAAAAACTCGGTTTCTTACACTTTACATTACCATTTCTAACATAAAATACAAAATAGATAATCCTTAGATAATTTCATTATTCTTATATCTTAAACCTACATACAAATCATAGTACACTTTTTGGAATCTTGGGAAAATATAACATAAGAAAGTGGTGATCTCAGATGCTCATTAAGGGTAAATAATTTAGCGGAAGCTATAAACATTTAAGACGTGATGTGTAATAGAAAACAACATCCTTTTAAACATAAAATTGAACATAATATGGAGAAAATAAATCAAACATTAACATATATACATGCACATGGATATTCTTCTAGTCTAATAATCACATGTGATAATTAATTTCATAATGAGGGAATTCCTAACGCCAGACATCATTACGACATAGTCAAGGCCCCATGCCAAGAATACATATAAATGTTTTTTCAAGGCGTTGTGCCAAGATACTAATTTGTCTCATGAGACCTATCGATACATAGATGGGCTATATTGGGCCCCACCCGTCACTTATTAAGTCCACGATATACCTCATATGAAAATGTTGAGACATAACATAAACATTCTTATTAAAACTAGAATACAAATTGTCAATTCATTAAAAATAAACCATAAAGGGTATAAATATAACACATCCACAGTCAAACATATGATAACTCATTCAATACAATATCGAAGATTGTATTATAACAAATCAAACTTAGTCAATAATAATATCCAATAAAAGATGTCGACATAGTTGAAAATTATTAGTAAAACATTTTGAGAGAAATATCCTTTTTATTTGAAATCATTTAAAAGTCACACATTTATAATGGAAGTCTTTAAAAGATATTTTTGAATCAAACTGTCCCATACCAATTTTAATATTTTTAAAGTAATTAACACTTTAAAACAATCATGTCTATAAAAATAAATCCTAAAAACCATTTAAAAAACATGGACTTTAATGAGAAAGATTTAGAAGAATAAATATTTAAAATATTCAAAATGATGTTTTAGTAAAATAGTGCCTTAAAAGAATCATTTTTTAATGAATTTTATGAAACATTGACATGGATAATAAATATTTCATATAAAATATTTACACATAATCAATCTCAGATAATAATGAGATTGAGGAATTAACCCTTACCTTGTACTTTCCTTTAATTGAGGGTGCATTTAACCTCTTGTATATTGACCATAGTATGTTATTAAATTATACCAGAACTATATTAATATTTATGATATCATACATTATTAATTTATGAATTTATACTACCCATTTAATAATAATTTCCATGTTAAATTAAAATTTTGAGTAATAATCGCTTTCTTTGTCACACGTGTTTTAACTTGATATTCTTGATCATATCACTTAGATCATGATTTAAATACATCCAAAATATAAAATATAATTTACATATAATATATATTTAAATATTATATTTATAGTAGATAGATATATGAAATAGAAAACACTGTTTATGGAGATGGTAGGTTGTACGTACGCATAAACGTTGTTTCCGTTTTCTTATTGTATTGAAGGGAAGTAAGTGAATTAGGTATATGTAAATATATATATATATATATATATATATATATTTCTAGTTGCATTATTATTTCATATATTACATACTTATTAATAATATACATTTTTATAATCATCGTTGAAAGGGAAACATAGAAATGAATCTAATTACGTCGTGGAGACGGTAAGCTGTATGTACGCACAAGTGACAATATCATTATATTGATGGTGAAATCATATATAATTGGATGGTATATTATATATAAAGAATAATTAACATGTTATATTTATTAATTACAAAAATTATACTCATTATTATACTAATCCAAATAATGATGTGTTGAATAACAAACTACACAACAACATGGAGACGGTAAGCCGTACGTACACACGTATAGTGACTTTGTTATTCATAGGATGGATAGAATAATAAATATGGTTGTATCATATTTATAATAAAATTATAGAATGTATAATCTACTAGAGTTATTATTTCTTTATGGAAACAATAACAAAAGAAGAAATGGAAGAAGAAAAGAACATTCAAAGAGTTGATGAAATTATTACCTCTTTTTCAGGTGCTTCCTTTTTATTTGATCAAAATGGATCCTTAGGATGGATTATGATCAAAATATGTTCTCTTGGTAGAATTGAGGGTATTTGGGAGGACATATGAGTAGTGGTTGAATGATCCAAATAGCTTTGGATGTATGATTATGAGAGAAGGGGACGTACCCTTATATAAGAGAGGTGAGAGTCACTTTAGGAAAAGCATAAAATATTAATTTATTAAATAATCATATTCGATTTATAATGGCTAAAAAATGATTTAATTAGATGATATTGTGTGGATAGGTATTAAAACGCTCAACCATTAGGTTATAGACAGGTTTAGGTCACCATATTAACGTTATCTTTTAGATTTAACTCTTAGTTAAATAGTTTAACTTATACCATGTATTATTGTATTATTATAACAAATAGTTTATGAACATACTATTAAAAGACAAGAGAAAATAATGTGGTTCATTAATGACATATATATCATTATACAAGTCCTTTTTCTAAACCCTATATTATTATGATTATTATATCATTTAATAATTTAATATTTGTTTTAAAAACTCATTTATCTCAATATTGACACTATTTGGTATTTCATTTTTGTGGTATTCATAATAAGTTGATTACTTCAAAAAAAAACATTAAATAAAACCTAACATTTCATATTCACCTATAAAATTAGTGGATGTCATCAAAAGTATCAATAAAAATTAATTTTTTATATATAATATGAATTATTTTAATCTTTTATTAATAAGGGTATTATTGCATCATTATTGTGTCATAAATAAATTTAATTATTTAATTTCTAAAAATTATAAATAAAATATCACAATGTAAGAAATATTTTTAGGTTTCTAATGAATTTTTATAGTTGAATTTATCTTATGTATAACCCTATATTATAAATTGTTTAGTTGTTAAACTTTGAAATATTATTTTCATCCTATTGAAACAAAATTAAAAAGATACTATTCACAAAATATGATTTTCATCATATTGAAACAAATTTTACTTACTGATTTCAACCATGTCTCCCAGATTTTATAAATTCAACTCATATAAGTTGTAAAATTATGTTTTATGCAAATTTGTAAATGTTCCTAGAAGGTGGGTAAAAGATGTTAAAAAATTAAATAAAATTTTATACATAAATTCTTATTATAAAATGACTCCAAATAATTAAATTGAACTACTATAGGTATTATGTATCTATTTTTACATTAAAATAAATTAAAATAAAAAAATAATTATTTAAATAAAAGTCAGGTTTAAACAATAACGCAGTGTTTTTCACTATTCATAAAAAATTGAATGTTTTCAGAAAAGTAAAAAAAACCACCCTAAGATAATTTTGATATTCAAAATTCAAAAATTAATTCTATTTTACCAAATTAAAAACATATAAGTTTCATTAATTAATTTAAAATTAATTCCCGTTGTGAAAACCAAAAAGTGAGTTTTTAAAAAGTAATAACTATCAGAATATTGACAAGTGTTTATGTCAAATTTAAATTTGAAATTACTTATAATGACCTAAATTTTATTAAATGATAAAAATATAATCTAATTATATTTACAAACCATTCAAATTCATTATTTAACTCTAAAAATTATTTCTATTAAAAAAGTTGTTTTCAATTAAAATTTTGTATTTTTATCTATTCATCAAAATATGAATGTTATCAGAAAAGTACCAAAAAATTATCCGAACTAAATTTTTTTGTCCCACTTCTGAAGAAGAATTTAACTTCATTAAATTTAATATATTAAAGTGTCAAAAATTGGTTTTAAAAAGGGTTCACCTTTAAAAGGAGGTAAAATTTCATTTTTTTGATAAATACTTATTTTATCTAAAAATAATGAATTGATTCTTATATTGTGTCTATGAAACACATAATATGGATTCTAAAATTATATGGAGTATATAAAATTCAAAATTCAGTTAATACTATTCATAACAGCTTTTTGAATGTCTAGTTTGGTAAGGTGTGGTGTACTTGAACTCAGTGTCGCGTGTAGCACATGTTATTGAATTATTTTGAAGAGATAACGTACTATGAAATCTTGGGGTGTTACATTCTCCCTTACATCAATAAATTTTGTCCTCTAAAATTGAGATTGTTCGTCAGAAAAAAGAAGTTAAAAATAGAAAAATTTGTTTGTGGAAACCCACATTGGAAATTGAGTTAATAATATTTATTCTTAATAAGAGGGAAAGGGAAATGAAAACGTCACCACCAAATTATAATCTCAATTAGAAGAACATTGGTGGAAATCAAAGACACATAATTGGATGAAAAACATAAATATTTATAGGGAGTTATTGAGGTCATCAATAACAAAATAGTGTGAAATTGAGGGCCTTAAAGCCATCAATCTATGACGATTTAAAATATCATCGGTTCAATAAAACATAAGGTGTTAGGTTAACACATTTTTTGTTTTAAGATCCCTTCACTTAAGTTAAAGAAGTAATTTATTCATAGAATAAGAGGAAAAAAATATATTAGACAAGTATAGTTTCATCATTCAACTAATTCCAACCACAAAATCATCTTTCACTCCCAAAGATAATAGAATTAAAAAATATTCTATTTATCCTAATCATATAGGGTTCCAAAAATAATGAATTTAGAATTCATCTGTCAGACTATTTAAAAAAACTAAATTATACAAACCAGGACATCACTTAGGCCAGTGGTTGGTGATGCACCTTTGTCGCCCTTCGGTTGTGGGTTCATGTCTCGTGACCTTTCCAGATGCGATAGGTTGTCTCCCAACCTCTGGGTTATCCATTTTATAAAAATACAAAAATAATATTAAGAAATTTCTTAACCTTAACATAGTAAACAATGTAAAACTCAATCCATTCCAACCTTTAGACTTATCCAAAATAATTCTGTCCAAACTCATAGTCGAAAATTTATAAGGAATGTAAACATAATGAATATCTTTTTTTCCATGTAACGATATGTGAATACCTTCATCATGTATTCTTTTAAAACACAGTAACACCCTAAATTACCATATAACTTTATTGATTAAATTCATGCTCCCTTATTCCCTATAAAATATTAGATATACTCCTTATATCCCGAAATGTTGTAAACTCCAACAATGATGGAATACAAAAACAATTAATTAGTTTCAAAGTTGTCAAGAATATCAAATATAATTTATCCATATCAATAATATCTTATTCCAAAATCACTTCCTTAGTATCAGAACATACTAAGGTTTATCTTTCCTTCAACCATATATTTTCCAATTAGTTTAGCTTGCTATTGAGTCACTTTTCTTATAACCATATAATCTAAAATCCTCAATGAAATAGTACTGAAGAACAATTTTTATTTATTTACATAATTCATATAACCAGTAAATCGTTGATTCCACACTCAAATGAAATAATTATTTTATAACTATATAAGAGCACTAGTAATTCCCCTTCATCTGTGGTACTTTCATAACTTGATTATTATCCAATAACATCATTTGGAAAATACTCTCATGATTTAGGAAATTATTCCTGTAGTGTCCCAAATCTTGGTAGATAAAACATTGTACATTTGAAAACTTTTTCTTACCCTTGCAATCACATACTTGGTGTCCATTTTATACACACTTATAACAAACTCCCAATCCCTTCAATCATTCACCAAGGTGATTCTTTCCATAGTTATCACATATTCCTTTTATCTATATTTTTCTCTACCATCCTTTTCTTCTCTACCTTTCTATAAAATCCATATAACTCAGATAATTCTTTAATTATTTTATTAAAACATGATACTATTTCTTCATATGATGAGAATACGTGGGAGACTATTTCCCTTCTAAATGTTGCCTTAAAACCATGAAAGATATGACCCTTCTTACTCTTTATATCATGTGTATTGCTGGAGTTCTCATTCCTTCTATTGGGCACCATTTCTGAATTTTGACATACACTAGGTTAGATCATATCATGATTTATAATAAAAAATCAAGAAAAATTCTCAATATTAATTGAAAACATTCACACATCTAGTATCATAATCATAAAAATGGTTTCTTTGATGATATATTTACTCATAAATCCTTCAAAATGGTTTTTAAAGTAAATGTGAATTATCTTAAGCATATCTTCTAGGAGTGTTATAACCATGACTGGAGCATGGCCTTTTTTCAGGCACCAGTTCCTGTTCGAGTCTAGCTCAAAGTGATGTTTTCAAGTTTTACCCCTAGATACATCTATGCCAGAGCCACCTCTACCTGCTCGTATCCAGATAGGGATGTATTTCTTGGAAAATTTACAAAATCTCTATATTACCAAAATTCTAGTAAGTTCTTATATACCAATCCTCAAAGTCTATATTAGGGTAATGTTTCAAAATTAGAGTTTATCTAAATCTATTTCCAAGGTTTTTTGCTAAAATTATTTTGATACCAAATATAATTCCCTAACCACAAAAGTCCAGAGCCGATGCATTATTTTAATATATTGGCATGATTACAAAGAATCATGTCCCAAATGACCGATCAATTTAACAGTCTTAGAAAATAGATTACATACATGAACTTTACATTACAATTTATAACATAAAATACAACATAGATAATATTTTGAGAATTACATTATTCTTCTAGATTAAACATTCATATAAATCATAGTATACTTATTGGAATCCTGGGAAAATAAAATATAAGAAAGGGGTGATCTCAAACGTTCAGTAAGGGTAAAAAATATAGCGAAAGCTATAAAATTTTAATACAATATGTGTAATAAAAAACAACAGACTTTTAAACATAAAAATGAAAATAATATGGAGAAAATAAACCAAATATTACCATATAAACATGCACATGGATATTATACTAGTCGAATAATCACATGTAATAATTAATTTCATAATGAGGGAATGCCTAACACTGTACATCATTAAAACAAAGTCAAGGACTCTTGCAAAGACTAAAAATAAAATTTTAGTCAAGGCCTTGTGCCAAGACACTAATTTATCTCATGAGACCTATCGATTCATCGAGGGGCTATAGCTGGCCCCACCCGTCACTTACTATGTCCATTGTATTTCTTATATGAAATTTTTGAAACATAACATAAACATTCATATTAAAACTAGAATAAGAAATGTCGATAATTCAATAATAAACCCTGAAGGGTATAAACATATCTTATCCATAGTCAAACATATCATAACTCCTTCAATAAAATATGGAATATTTTATTATAATAAATCAACCTTAATCAATAATTATATCCTTTAAAGGATGTTGACAAAGTTGAAATGATTAGTAAAACTTTTTGAGAGAAATATACCTTTTTGTGAAATCATTTTAAAGTCAGACATTTATAAATGAAGTCATTTAGAAGATATTTTTGAATCAAAGTGTCCCATACCACTTTGAAACTTTTAAAAAGAATTAACATTTTAAAACAATCATGTCCATATAAATAAATCCTTAAAACCACTTTGAAAACATGGAAATTAATGAGAACAATTTAGTAGAATAAATATATAAAATATTTAAAATGATGTTTTAGTTAAATAGTACCTTATAATAGTCATTTTGAAATTTATTTTATGAAACATGGACATGGAATATAAATATTGCCCATAAAATACTTACACATAAACAATCTCGTATTATAATGAGATTGAAGAATTAAACCTTACCTTGTACTTTAATTTAGTGGAGGGTACGTTTGACCTACCGTATAATGACCATACTATGTTATTAAATTATTCCATAACCATATTAATATTGATGATATCATACAAGATTAATTTATGAATTTATACTACCCATTTAATTATAATTTCCATGTTAAAATAACATTTCGGGTAATAATCACTTTCCTTATCATACGTGTTTTCACTTGTTATTCTTGATCGTATAACTAAGATAATGATTTAAATACTTCTTAAATAAAAAAACTGATTTATATATCATATATATTTATAATATAAATGTTTATAATAGATATATATATGAAATGGAAAACATCGTTTATCGAGATGGTAGGCTGTACGTACGTATAAACGCTTTTTCTGTTTTCATATCATATTTAAGGGAAGTAAGTGAATGAGATATATGTAAATACACACAAAAAAACACACACATATATATTTATAGTATAATTATTATTTCAAACTTTACATACTTATTAATAAAATACATTTTTATAATCATTGTTGAATGGTGAACATGGAAATGAATCTCGTCGCATTGTGGAGACGGTAAGCCGTACGTACGCATGTGGGATAATATAATTCTATTGATGGTTAAATCATATATAATTGGATGGTATATTATATATCACAAATAAATACCATGTTATATTTATTATTTACATAAATTATACTCATTATTATACTCATCCAAATAACGAAGTGTTAAATAACAAACTACACCACAACGTGGAGACGACAAACCATACATACGCACATATAGTGAATTTTTTATTGATAGGATGGATAGAATAATGAATATGGTTGTATAATATTTATAATAACATCAAAGTATGTAAAACATACTGGAGTTATTATTTATGTATTGAGATAACAACAAAAGAGGAAATGGTATAAGAAAAGAACTTTGAAAGAGGTGATGAAATTATCACCTCTTCTTTAGGTGCTTCCTTTTGATTTTATCAAAAGGGATCTTTAGGTTATATTATGATAAATTTAAAGCCTCTAGGATTTATTTAGGGTTGTTGGTAGGAAATTTGAGCAAGGGTTGGAAGAGAAAAATGTCTTTGGAGGTGTTATTTTGAGAGATGGGGAAGTACCCTTTTATAGGAGAGGTGAGTGTCACTTTAGAAAAATCTTATAATATTAATTTATTATGCAGTCACATTAAGTTTCTGGTGGCCGTAAAATGATTTAATTAGGGAATAAGGTGGGGATAGGTCTCCAAACTCTCAACCAATAGGCTATAGATAGGTTTAGGTCACCATATTAACCTTATCTTTTAGATTTAGCTCTTAGTTAAATAGTTTAACTTATACAATGTATTCTGGTATTATTATAATAAATGGTTAATGAAGAGACAATAAAAATCTAAGAGAACCTCAAGTGGTTCATTAATGATATATATATATTTATATAAGTCCTTTTTCCAAATCATATATTTTTATGATTGTTATATCATTTAATAAAATAGTATTTGTTTAAAAAACTCATTTATGTCAATTTTAACACAATTTGGTATTTGGTTTTTGTGAAAGTCATAATAAATTGATTAATTCGAAAAATATAAATTAAATTAAACCTAACATGTCATATACTCCTATAAAATTCTTTTATGTAATCAAAAGTCTCAATTTACGTTTATTTTTATATTTATAATATCAATTATTTTAATCTTTCATTAATAATGTAATTACTGCATCATCATTGTGTCATAAATAAATTTAATTATTTAATGTATAAAAATTATAAATAAAATACCATGATGTATAAATTTTTTATCTTTCTAATGAGAATTTATATTTTAATTTATCTTATGTATTACTCTCTATTAAAAATGTTTTAGTTATTAATCTTTGAATTTAACATTTTAACTCTTCTTTAAATAAAATATTAACAAATGTCATAATCTAATCCAAGTGGAACAAAATGATCATATTTTATTTTTAAAAATTATTCTGGTCAAAATAAACTTATCCAATAGAATTAGAAAATGTGTTAGGTAAATTATAATATCTTTTTTACCTTTAATTACCCTATTTACTTTTAACCGTGGTAAATAAAATTCAAAAGTTAGTATTCAAAAAAAATTATTTTCATGCTACTGAAACATATCTTACTTACTAATGTAAACCATGTCTCTCTGATTTTCAAAATTTAATTCAGAGAAGTGGTAAAATTAAGTTTTATGCAAATTTGTAAATGTGCCTAGAAGGTGGGTAAAAGACATTAAAAATTCAATAAAATTTTATTCATCTATTTTTATTATAAAATGAATTCAATGTATTAAATTGAAATTATATAGGTATTTTTTATCTATTTTTACATTAAAATAAATTTAAATAAAAATAATAATTATACATATAAGTCGGTTTTAAATAATAACGCGATGTTTTTGACTTTTCATCAAAAATTGAAAGTTTTTAGAAAAGTCCCAAAACATTCAACCTAAGTTAATTCTAATACTCCAAATTCAAAAATTAATTATATTTTACCAAATTAAAAATATTTAAGTTTCATTAATTAATGTAAAATGAATTTCCATTTTCAAAACCAACAAGCAGGTTTTTAAAAAGTAAAAAATATCAGAAGATTGACATGTGTTTATTTCAAATTTAAATGTAAAATTGCTTATATTGTCCTAAATTGTATTAAATGATATAAATAAAATCTATTTATACTTCAAAACCATTCAAATTCATAATTTAACAATATAAATTATTTCGATTAAAAATGTTGTTTTCAATTAAAATTTAGTATTTTCACTATTCATCAAAATATGAAAGTGATCAGAAAAGTACAAAAATCTTATTCAAACTAAATTTTTATTTCCCTCTTCTAAAGAATAATATAATTTCATTACATTTAATATATACAAGTGTCAAATATTGTTTTTAAAAAGGGTTCGCCATTAAAATGCTGTAAAATTTCATTTTTTTTGAGAAATACTTATTTTATATGAAAAAATGAATTTGTTCTTATATTTTGTCTAAGGAAAAATTAATATGTATTCTAAAATAATATGGAGTATATAAAATTCAAAATTCAGTTAATACTATTCATAATCACTTTTTGAATGGCAAGTTTGGTCAGTTGTGGTGTACTTGAACTCGGTGTTGTGTGTAACACAAGTTATTAAATTACTTTGAAGAGATAACGCTTTATGAAATCTTGGGGTGTTACATGAAATGTGACGAGAAACTAGTTTTTAAGAAAATTTATTTTTCATGTATTAAAATATTTTTATACAAAATTCATGTAAAAAAATTCAGTTCAAAGACCATAAATGAATTATTTTCAATCAAAAAGGAATGATTAGTTTTTAGAACTAATCCAAAATATAATTATACATTGAAAATACTTGAATAGAAAAACAGTTTTCAATAAAAATCAATATTTTTCACTATCTCTGGAAAAATAAACCCATTAAAAAAAATAAAAAAATTTTAATACTAAGAGAATTTTGATTTGTTAATCTCAAATACTAATTACATTATATAAAATTAAAATTATGTAATTTTGAAACGTAACTTCTAAATAAAACCATATAATTCATGAGATCCTAATCTGGTTAGAAATAATGCTTTTCAATTTTGATTGAAAAATTACATTATATCTTTATAATGAATAGAAATCTATAAAAACATAATAATAAATACATGAAAATGATTTATCTTAAAATATCCTTGTTTTTTATAGGACGTGTTCTGATGGCCTATAGTGTAGGATTTTTTTATTCCTAGAGGATGCGTACAACGCCATGATGAAAATAGCCACAAAATAGAGGCGACCCTAAAGGGTCATTATATTATGACCTACATTCCAATGTCACAACTCATGAATTTGATAGTGTTAAAAAAAATTATTAAAAAAATGGGTTTAATGTTAAAATTTAATTTAAAAGGGTTCATCATTCTAGGTAGAAGAATATCTTCTACTCTTAGTTCTCACTCATAACCTTTTATCTTCCAATGTGAATTATCATTCATTCATAATCTAATTCATGTTTTTTTTATTCTAGGTGATATATAAAGGTATTTGTATCACTCCAAATAGATTGTTACTCGATTTATCATATTATGTTACTGATATTCAATATAAGTGTTGATACAAGCACAAGTTAAGTGGTCTGTGAGTTGTCCCTATTTTCTTATATAATTTTATATCTATGTATTATATGTGTTCATGATTACCCTAACATGAAATTGAACATAAAATTTAATTAAATTAATTAAGTATTTTTATCAAATGTAAATTTTTTAATAGGGACATGAGAGGATTGTTGATAACTATAGTTTCTAAACTATTAGCTTCCTAGAGAGGAATGCCTAGAACTCATGAATTAGTAATGTTAGAGTAAACCCTAGAAATTATCTAAATTAAACCATGACATAATAAACCAGATGTAGATTCCCTATGATGATCATGGGTTATGAAGTTGTGGTAAATGTGGGATAAAAATGCAATAGTGTAACTCCCTATATATTTGTATGTATTTTCCTTCAAATTAATACTATATTTTTAGCATACGATATATATACCATTGACCAAAAATAAATCGTGATATTGTAACAAGATAAAATTATTAAATGGGCCCATTATAATATATTCATTGAATAGGTGACTATAAACAAAAGTAAAAACATTATGAAATATATTTAGAAAAGAGAATAAATGGAATCAATCCATATGATTCTTCCTTAAGGGGATCATTTTATCACTCTTCAAAAAGAGGAATCATAAATAAGGTTTTCCCTATACGAAGCCAAAGATAAGCTTCAATAAGTATGGATTTCATGAAATCTTATATAGTGTAAGTTCAAGCTCAGAGAAATCATTATGAGATCATATTTGAATAAATATCCATGATTACAACCATTTTGTTTCACACTCATAGAACTTATGCAATAATATTAAGGGATTTTTATGTAGTTTTTGTGATTATATTAATAATAACATAATAAATTTTTTATGTTCCCATTACTATGGGTATTTTTGTACAATTATAATTTTAATAATATTTAATATTAAATAATGAATTAATCTAAATGAAAAATGTTTCTCTCCGTATAAATGTTCAGATAAAATTCCATTCACACATATTAAATATATAATCAAATTTTAAGATTTGAGAATAAAATTATTTAAGTTTCTATTTTCTAAATAATTAATTTTTTCTACTGACTAACTTAATAATCTAAATAAAACGAAAATAATAACTTATTCCAATAAAATTTCATTATCATATATAAAATTTAATAAATTAATGTTCATATAATAGTTATTTATAATCTATAAGTATGAATAAATTAATTTTTATGCTTAAAAATATATTTTTCAAACATTATATTCATTTTATGAACATTATTTTTTATTTTTTATCACTATTATAGAAAAAAAATAAAGTAAACATGAATTTTGGATTCAACAATTTAATATTACCCTATGGTGAATTATTGGGATTTTTATGAAAATGATGATTTTTACACTAATAGTAAAAATGTAACTTTTTATAATATGGTAACTTTTATAACATTATCATGATTGAAAAATAAATTAATTTTTTTATAAAATTAATATCTAGACAAAATATTTATTAAAGAACTAGAATAACATGTTAAAAATATTTATTAAATTTAAAATCCTAAATTTTTCTTTTTGGAACATAAGTGATAATTTAGTGTAATGAAAACTATTTTTAGCCATTTACCATTAATTATGTATTAATAAGGGTCCATCCAATTTTGGAATAATTTGATTTCAAAATAAATATTTTCTATTTATTATATACCAATAAATTTCAAGGGATCAATAATATATAATATTTTTTAGTATATTCATTTTATGGTAAATGTTGGTTCCTGAAAATTATGCATTCAAGATGAAGAAAATTGCATCAAACTCATCAAGTAATGAAATAAAATACTGAAGGAAAAATTGATAAAGAATGTTGGAAAATCCAAATTTGGCAAAACAAGATAATCTATCTGCATACGAATTATGGAAGTGGTTCGCAGAAGGAATCACCCACAATCAGAGTAGTATGCGTAATGAAGAATGATGACTCCCACTCCCGTAAATGAGGTCATTAACCAAAACTAGATGGAGAAATCCGCTATGCATATAGTTCTATAGAATCAAGCAGTCCTTGGAATAATGATGATGATGCCCCTACCCTGCGAACTATGTTGTTGTAGAAATGGAGGTGGATAATTCCCCTTAGGTATGACATCGTTCGCGTACCATATCCCTTGAGAACTATGTAGTTCGTGGGATGAGGTAGAATCCTAGTGCTAAAAAATGATTCCACCCACTAAAAAAGTCATTCCTAGATCATGGAGTTCTCCATAGGATTTCACAAAAGGTGCTACGTGGCCCATCAATCCATAACTCAGCTCATCTATAAATAAACCCCGAGGGGGGGGGGGGGTCAAAAATGAACATGCTGGAGAATAGAAAAGAGATTGAAAGACAAGGGAAAAGAAATGAAGCATGGTGAAAAACATAAATAGTGTGGGAGAAATCCCTCTTATTCCCAAAGAAGTTCATAGAAGCCATCCTGCAAACCATTTTGGGTGGCCCTTTTCAGAACTCCACCCTACTAATGGAAAATGGAAGTCCCTCCAAAAAAGATAATATGTGGATGCAAGGTTGTTCACTGAATTAAGGTGTCATTTTCTAACCCCGTAAATGAATAAAAAATTGTGTGCATAACCCCCCTCTATGAAAGATAGTACCTGAACATTCTGTAAGGAATTAAATATGTGTAACTCCCAATTTTTGGCAGCACGGTTTGTGGTTGACCCTTTGCAGCTAACAGTACATGGATTCTCCTATGAGGAAGCTCATATGTGGCTAGATCCTACGGTGCAGTTTGAGGATGGTCATATACGGACGACATCAGTTTGTAGACAACTTCTATTGATAGATGACCCTATAAGGGAAATATTATGCGACCAACTCCTACATTAAAAAATCATATATAGATGATCCTATAAGACCATCCCTATGCACAAACCATTCACACCGACCAGTCCATACTGCTTGGGATACGCCCTCGTACCCCCGCTCGGGATCAGTTCCAGGATGCGGTCCCTATACTCTATGCCACTTTCTTCTCTACCATCTCTGACCCCCATAAAAATGTAGAGTCACACTATGATTTTTTTCAGTTGGGTCAACGATATTTTTTATTGCACCCTAATTCTACCCTAACATTCATCCCTTAAATACCGTGATTTGAACTACTCCTCCCGAGACTCATAAAACCCCATCACCTACCTCCTATGATAGGTTGATGTAAAACTTCATGGGAAATAGTGTTCTTCATGTTTCATACATTTTTAGACATCCCATTTCCATCCATAAAACTCTATGTCTTGAGTGACTTCAGATATTCATAAACATAATCGTCTATCAGAAATGGGCAATTAGTTTCATAAGGGAACCACTTCTTGGCTATGCACACAATGCCCCAATAGATCAACATTTGTTTCCAACAAAAAAGATCTGTCAAACAGAGACATATTCATCCTCAATAGATTATTTTACTACCTCCATACATCTAATGGATTCATTGCACCACATCATTTCTTATTATCCGAGATCATCCAGATTCATGGTTTACACATTCCTTCCCTCTCATATTCAAGGCATGACAGAACATCCTACCCCGATTATCCTCTGGTTAATCAGGATTTATATGTAATGTGATCCTCATCATATGACCTTAAATGGAAGGATGCCAAATCACCCTCACCTCATGTCATTAAAATGTATGGTATTAGTCCTTTCAACACGACATTAAAACATGATGCAATTTTACAAACAACATGACTATAAATTATAGTATATCAGGTGATTTAAGATTATCATAAACATCCTCAACCATAAAAAATATGTGTTCAGTGTCTTGAGGAGAACATTGTTTTACTATGAACACAATGCTTGGGCGGCTATACATATGATTCCCAGAAAAATGGCATGACAACCAAAGAAAAACTCATCCTCAAGATTGGATTTTCATACATCCAAATGCCAGAATAGATTCCATTCATTGTATTATTTCTCTGGATCCAAGATCCTCCTTAATCATGATTTTCAGGTTACTTCCCTCTCATGTTCAAGGCATGTCGAAACATATCAATATGATTACCCTCTAGATAATCATCATCCAAGATATATAAGTTTTAACTATAGTATACCACATATGATGCCCAAAAGGTCACTCTCCCTAAAGTAATCCCCTAACCTTCCCAAGGGATGTGGGACACTTTCTCCTCTTTGGCTCAGCCTGAGATATGTGTGGATAGACTTCTGAATGTGAAAATCTAGAATATCAACATTGGAGAAGAAATTGTAATATTAAATTCCCCCCTCTCTCAATCCCTTTGGGATTCATACCATCTATCATCAGATGAAGTGGGACATACGATCTCTATATCCACTTCCTCTACTTTTTTTCTCACAACCTAGCATGACTAAAATGGTCTTAGAGGCTGAAAATGGTCGTGAAAGTCACATAATCACAAAAGATGGGCTTCCTCAAATGTTTAATCCCCATTCAAAACTTCAAATCATCATGAGTTTAGATTCTCTTCATGGATCCATAAACATGGCCATCTTCTACACATAAACCCCACCCCATGAAATACGAGCACTCTGATTCCCTACACAACTAGGATACATATGATGCATTTATCAAGGATTGAGAAACCTGTCATCTATTCCATGAAATGGGATATCATGACCCCTTATAATGTTAATGTCCCACGCGTAATACCCAATAAAGTGACAACCCAACAATGAACTACAAGAACATTGATTCCTACTCTAAACTTGATGAGTAGGACACATGTCTGAAGGACTGAGCTCAAGGTGGATATTTTTCAATGGACACGCCCTAATAAGGCCCTTACAAATTAGGCCTCCATTACATTATAACCAGAAACTTAATCCAAAATACAAGGTATTTGGTTCCCAGTTATCTAGGATACATAGGATTCCTTCCTGAGGTACAAACCCAACACCCAAATACCCCTATTGTTCACCAGGGCATGTCCCCAGCAAGGCCATATCCAACATAGAGACCACACCTATCCTGAGAATCCTAGGCCACATCGGTGTAAGTAACACCCCAAATCTTTACTAGGAATCCTCCTCCTAGACGTCCTTCCCGCACGATGCTAAAACATCATGGATTGGTCCCCATCACATGAACTGAAAATGTGATGTGTCCAATTAAGTGGAATAAAACAACATTGGTTCTGATTCCTCTCATGAGGATATGTAGGAAGACCATATTATGGGTTTGATCTTGATATTAAAGACATTTCCATCCTCCCTAGATGATGATATACTCCAAAACGCCTCAAAATAGGGATTAAACTACCGTTGTCTTAGTAATTCTTTACCCATGCATACATATGGTTAAAATTGAAACCCATGTGTAGTCTGCATACACATGATTGGGAAAGAACCTAGGATTCACGAATATATGAAAATTTCTTATGTCTATAATAGTGTCCTAGAGTTAGAAATAATTCCCCCAAAAAGGGTGTGATGAGTCAGAATGTTACACCCTTAAATGATAATGGGTTAAATAAAAAAATTACATGACTCATGTAAACAAGGTGCACCTTCCTGTTCGGGAGCCTATCTGATTATAACTCCATAGTTAAGAGTGCTTGGATTGGAGTAGTGATCATGATGGGTGGACTTTTGAAAAGTTTTCATGGGTGTGAGTGAGTGAGGAAAAAGCACACTGAAAAGGACCTGTATTGGCCTCTGGGAACTGTCATTAGTTAGATGACCAGTTCAGGAATGCAGGTGGGACCTAAGGTGGGGACCACGTGTACGCGAGGAAACTAGTGGTACGCGGTGGGCCATGAACCGATGACCATGTTAAAGAGGGGTTTTTGTGCTGTTACCACAACCCCGTTGTCTCATTTGGTATCAGAGGTGGTACCCAGCCTTAAGTGAGGTGCACTGCCTGAGATGACATGTAGGGCCCACAATGAAGATTTTTTGCTCTAGGGGGGGGGGGTTAATATAATACCCAATAATGATAAAGGGTTAAATTAATAAATGATATGACTCATGTCAACAAGGTGCACCTTTTTTAGGATTCTATCTAATTAGAAGTCCACATTTAAGTGCGCTAGACTTGGAGTAGTGATCAGGATAAGTGAATTTTTGGGAAGTTTCCTGGGGTGAGTATGAGTGAAGAAAAAGCACACAAAAAAGGACTTGTATTGGCCTATGGGGACTATCATTAGTCAGATGACCCGTTCTGGCACGTGGGTGGGCCCCAAGGTGGAGACCATGTGCCTGAAGGAAAACTGGTGGTACCTGGCAGACTAGGACCCAACGACCATGTTAAAGGAATGATGTATGTGATGTCACTAGGACCTCATTATCACATTTGGTATCAGAGATGGTACCTAGTGTTAAGTGTGGTGCACTGCTTGGGTTGAGATGTAGGGCCCACAATGAGGATGTTGTGCTCTAAGGGGGAGGGGGTGAGTATAACCCAGTAGAATGATAAAAGGTTAAATTTCTAAATGATATGACTCATGTAAACAAGGTGCACCTTCCTTTTAAGGAGCCTATTTGATTATAACTCCATAGTAAAGCATTCTTGGCTTAGATTAGTGATCAGGATGGGTAAACTTATTGGAAGTCTACCAGGCTGTGTGTGAGTGAGGAAAAAGAACTTTGAAAAGGAAATGTATTGGCATGTGGGGACAATCATTAGTCAGATGACCCATTTAGGCACATAGATGGGACCGAGGGTGGGGACCGCATGTTTGTGGGGAAACTGGTGGTACCTGGCGGGCCAGGACCTAACAACCATGTTAAGGCAGGGTGTCTGTGCTGTCATAGGGACCTCATTGTCACACTGAACTCCCATCCACTCGACCAATGGGGTCTTTATTTTTTTGTTGTCCAAATATTAATCTCATGAGTGCCTGCCAAAAGAAGGTTCATGAATCATAGTTACAAGGTCCATTGGGTGTTTCTGGATCCATGAATAAACATGTTGGAGTTCATCCATGGATATCATACCTGACATGGGCCGATTGTACAAACATTGAACCCCATGAAATCACCCTCCATGAACCTTCAATTGTGGATCCTCCTTTGCAATATAAAAAGGACACACTGCTCGATCCTAGTGCGACCATAACACCTGCCAAAAAGGGTCAGGACACTAATAGAGAAAAATGAAATGGTAAAAACCAACATGAGACTCTATAATAGAAATAAATTAGCTTTTATCCATCGTGAGATTTTGTTTTCCATAGTATTATATGAATCAAGATGAAATAAATATGGTGAACCCGATGTGAATCTTTAACCAAGGTTTTTAGTTTTACCCCAATGATAACAAACGAGAAGATATAGAACATCAGACCATTTGGTTTTCCCCTACATGATATGATGTGAATTGGGTCGAAAAAAATGTGGTGAACCCGACCTGAATCTTTAACCAAGGTGGAAGGTTCCCCACACCAAGCCCCGTTCACATTAAAAATGGAAGAGGGTCAAATAAGATTACCAATAATTCATGTGATCATGATATGTTAACCTGACGGGGCTTCATTTTCTAGGCCTGTTACATGTATTGAAGGTTTCATAGATCTATCTTCCATCCAAATTGTTTCTCGAAAAATTAATTAGACACACTTTTTATCATCAGAACCATTGACTGGATCCCTGATAAACTAGATTCCACCACCTACCCATCATCTTCAATGATGGGTTTCAAACACTCCCATAAAAGAGTACCACCAAAATGAAAATCTCCACATAGGGGAGGCTGCAAGGCAGTCCCTCTAATCGATGAAATCCCACAATGCACCTCTTTAGCCTCAGTGAATAATTCTTCAAATGATGGCTCCACTAGAAGTCTCAAAACATTTTAGGATCCTATCCCTGGAACACGAAAACAAATACCTCCCTTATATCAGGGAGGTGGATGAGGTCGAAATCGATAACTTAATCCCAGCTACAATGGAACCCCGCTAAAGGGATCCTGTTAGAGGAAATCACCACCAGCGATGTACGACCTAATATCCAAACTCTAAAGAGGATCCCATATCATGGGAAATTTCTAAAGTCTAGTGGACACGGGACCCTTAGGATTCTTTCTAAGGGTGGAAAACTCAGGATCAAGGGAATGTTACCACCTTAGTTAAGGAGGAGGTCCTCTACAAAAATATGGTAGCATATAATGTGAAGCCATACAATTATTCCCCTCCTTATAAAACCCTGCACGTAAATACGGTGGTCATCTACGAGCGTTTTCATATCCCTACTCGCTCATATGAAGCCCACCACAGAAATAGGATCGTGAAAAATGAGAAAATGTATATTCCTGCCAGTGCTCGCTAGTCCCGCTTCATAGGTATTGCAGCAAATTAAGGCTGATGAA
Source organism: Viscum album (assembly GCA_963277665.1). Taxonomy (NCBI): domain Eukaryota; kingdom Viridiplantae; phylum Streptophyta; class Magnoliopsida; order Santalales; family Viscaceae; genus Viscum; species Viscum album. The sequence goes on from OY728153.1 coordinate 1,401,241,672, forward strand.
ATGTACAAGAATCCTGTCATCCAAATACGACAGAAACCAGCTATAAGTAGGTGAAAATTTCTGCTTATGAAATGAAATCCCACTATCTATATAGGGAATCAAAATATGGGTAGTCATAAAACACATATACTCCATATGAAGACCAGCATTCAAATATGGTGGCAAGACAATATGAGAAGAGTAAAATTATTATAGATGAAAATCAATCCCCTGAGACAAATACAATAGAAAATGAGCATATGAAAATTACTACTCATAAATATAAATCCCACCAGTCAAATATGATGGATATCAGAGAATATAGATTTATTATCTTAGATATTTGGTTGGAGAATCATTCCTTTAAATGACAATAGAGAACTAACAGTACCCACTAGAAACTCATAGAGGACCGGAGCATGCCCAAACTTCTACTCTAACATTGGAATGAGAATTTATACCCATTCCAGCCAAAGACGTATCACAACACATAATGGTGATGATGGAGGATAAAATGTCGATTCCAAACCATATCCTCTAGACCTATTAAGATATCATTGCATCACCAAAAAAAATCAAGGAGTCGACCCCATGACCCGATCTCCCTAAGTGGGGTGATTCATCCATGAAATCAGATAATCACTCTGTAGATGACCATCATCCATGCTCTAGTCCAAGATGGATGATGACCATATTATGCGATACGAGGAAAACCAAATCTAGAGAAAATACGCATTCTAATTGGGGGACATCAGTCCAATGTGGTGGCCACTCTAGGGAAGGCATAAATCCCAGCTAGAACTCTAGATGTTCATCGATGTATCTTGATGAAATCATCGAAACCAATTAGACAGGGACCCATATATGAAGGTTGTTACCAAAAACATGTGACCCCCATTTCCCATAAGATATCCCACCAAAATGAAATGTGACAAATGAAACCATAAATTGAAGGGAACAGTCATGGTTATACTCTTCTAGAAGCCAACATTCTTGAAGATATCAAACATATATCAAAATATTATCAAGATCATGTTGATTCATTACAAAATTATGCAAGTGACAATAGTAGTTGAAAAGTTCCTCCCCAAAATTTCACTACCAGCTACTCTGAAGGTCCTCCTCAGAGCACCCATTAGGGCTTACTTCATGAGCCAGAAATGACCGATCATGAGAGCCTATCTTCGGATGCACATAAGGGTAGACCTACCTATGAACAGAAAACTATATAGCAAGAGGGACCTCCCTTTTATATTGTCTACCCTGATGGTCTTCCCTTGGGTATAAACATAAAATATGTTTCTGCTTATAGTTAGACGTCAAACTTTGATGGTAGTACTCTCCATGATGGTAGTCGCTACCAAGACCCTCCCCTTAGTGACTTCAAGCAACGAGAAGGTCCTCCTCTCATTGTAGTACATCATGACGGCCCTACCCAAAATTTACACTATATATAATATCCCTATATACATTTCTATGCTGGTAGTCCTCTCTATAATAACAATCATTATGAAGGCCCTTCCCTCATAGATGTAAAGCGCAGAGAAGGTTATCCCCTTGCTATGGTCCACCCTGAAGGTTCTCCCTAGTGTATACATCAAATAAGTCCTCTCTATGGCCAGACAATAATCCACAATGGTATTCCTTGCATCATGACACTAATAGAAAAGAATCTCCCCATTGTTAAAATTTATGTCAGTGAGAAGGTCCACCCGTCTTCGAGTCAAATGCATGAAATCCCTTGTATGCTGAGGCATTTGAAAAAATGGAGTATGATTTGGGGGATAATCTCTTCATAATATGTGATATCCATTCTCAACCATGGGATGACCCATGTCCACAATCAACTTCTATGACACCCTCATGCCGTTCACATGGCAATGAGAGTCCCGCTAACCCAACTTATTAGAAAAAAATCCTTATGTTGCAGTCAAACTAGGTAGATCAAGTACCCGAGTCCCTAGTGGAACAAAAAAAGATATGTTTATTTTGAGAAGACAACTAGATAGGGATGACATACTAGTGATGTATTGGAATATGTATAATACTAAATACAACATACCAATAGTGTTTTTAGAAAAATGCATGCATAACATTCACCTCAATATTTGTAAAAATATATGATAGATAAAGGTGGAATTTATTCCCTATGAAGGGTACATAGACCATGTTAATGGACTTGGAGATCTTCTCCATCATATAAATCTAAAATCCCTTGCATCTGCATGGAGGCCACAATCAGAAAAGTGAAATAAAGACCTTGGTCTGGCATGCCCCCATTTACTGCACAAGTTGTGTTTCCTTATCAACAATGCCACATCTGGTGTTCATTTCCAAGGATGAGGAGAACATGGAGATCTACACTTCACCCCACTTCCCATCCAGCAGAACCCACAGAAGGTGACATCCTACAATGTCATCATCCCCAGATAAATGTCAAATGATGTCCCCAATCAAGAAAGGTGGAACAATTGACATGAACTAGCCTTGAGTATGTCTCAGGAGCATCAGTCCCGATGAGAGCAAGCCATTGGTAAGCTCTTGAACCAGGCCATTGAGAACATCTAGAAGGCATCCAATTTATTTGTAACCAATAAATGATCCCTGATCATGTCCTTGTAAGTAATTAATTAAAATGTACACCCAACACTATATACGACTCGCATCTTCATGGGAATGCATGAGATCTAGAAGGTGGCCATAACAAAAGCAGCCGCTACAATACAAGGCCAGTCCTATCCTATTGGGTTGGGGTTATTTTTAACACAAAATTCTCCCACAAGACCATCAATTATGTGCTAAGGAACATCAAAATAGGAATGGGAGAAACACCATCCCATAGGTCTGGGGAAATTTTTACCTCTTATTCACACCCAATAGACACTGGACTTCTATTGACTAGGGAGAACAGTTAAAATACGGGTCACCCATTCCATCCCAGCCTGTGACTTGCATTCCCTGGGATATAGGCATACTGCAAGGTCATATTAGGGATCCCTAGGAGTCTTTATTCTCTATGAAACTTATAGATCATCGATAAATGGCCATAGAAGACCCAAAAAAGTATGTAAGAAGCTCTCTTACCATTCAGCACCTGGTACACCACCCCCAATTAGATATGCATCAGTGAACATCATGTAAATCATCCACACAAACCTCACTTAAAATAATACAAATAAATAGGAATCTGGAGAAAAGGGTTCCCTCTCGGAGTTAGTCCACATCGATCCTGGAGTGGTTCACAATAGAAACCAAAGAGTTTCCATAAATTTGGTCACCCCTTCATTCATTCCCCACCCACCTCCCACACAAATCCCAGAAAAAGGGAGGACTACAAACTAGGTCTACGACCCACCACCTTCTCCTTGTGAAAATTATTCTCCCACATATAAGGAGAGATATTCTCAATTGGGGGAACAATTGATAGAGATAAGGTAAATCGACTTCGAGATGCTATGAGAAAGTTGTCCTACTGTATGTTCCTCAGGTGGAGCATCAATACACACTTCTATAAGATGTACCTATGCCTCATATGCTCAACTCAATAGATGAAGAAAGGATGGAAAGCCCATCCAAGGTAGTATCAGGACCATCATTCTACATGAATATAATCTTATAAGGATATAAATATTTCACTTCATTAGGGAAGAAACTAGAACATATTTATGAAAATCCCTAGAATATTCCCCCAACTGGGTATCTGAATCAAGATCCAATATATTTGACACATCCAATATGGCATCTTGTTGTGTCTTCTCATACTTAGATCTAATAGAACATGCATCAAGGGATCTGGAATACCATTTAGTTATTGATAACTCAAATGGAAGCAACGGAGGGGTGGAGCACTCTAATACAACCAGAATGGAATCTATACCCCGATTGGGAAACCAACATCCATCCCCTGAATGTTTTTGGTAACCTTGTATTCCTAGTGTTAAATTCTTCAGGGGACCCAGAGTAGCTTCTAATGAAATAATTATCTTACTGTGATCCTGTGATGGGAACCCTAGAGAAACAAGAAGTTGTAAAGCTCAGATTATTTGTGTGAACCCAGAATGGTTCAGCCTTTTGTGGTTCACCGGTTTTCATTCTAACTCAATAACAGAATGGGAGAATATTTGGTTCCAGTTCCTTTTTTAGTTCATCTCAATGTTTCCAAATACAACTGTCAGTGATTACATGAACTAATAATAATGAGAAAACGTGAGAGTCTCAAACTTCATCACTATATGGAAAGGTTTGACTTAATCCCTAAACTAAAAACTCCCCTAACATGAGTTGTTGGACATGTGCATCAACAACCTCTGTAAGGAGCTATGAACACCACTTATTTCAAAGGAATGTACAAGTGTTTTTTGAGACTTATATTCCATAAATCAAAGGATATAATATTCTTTACAACAAACTAATATTAATTCAGAGATATCCCCAAAATCCCCAGTAAAAAGGGTAGGGAGAGATGAAGAAACTTCTATCACGCTTATGCCACCCATGCATAGCTCCGTCTCCAAGGCCCCCACCAAACTATGCATGGCCCATTGGTCTTCAGCAGCAACCCTCGCCCCATCAATACATGCATCGAGGAACCAAGAGGAATAAATTTAAGGAACATATAAATAAATTTTACTCATTCTATGATGATAAATTCTGTTTCTACTTCATAGCCACCATGAATTTCAACTTTCTCTAACTTTAGGAGCCAAAGAGCCTTGATGAAGTAGGTCTTGATGACTTGTCACCCTATTATCCCTTCCACCAGTTATTGGGACACACCATCCGAGAGTGTTTCATCTTCAAATATCTCCTGAGAAAGATGATACATTCTAGAAAAGAAAAGTTGGTACCACCAATGCAAGTGGCATATGTTTCTACCACTGATCAAGAAAAAGAATGGGATTTGCTAACAATTGGTAATAAAAAGAAGTAGAAGTTTGATAGTTGGATGACTTGGAAAATTGTCAAATATGGTCATGGAATACCCTTGTATTATTTGAAGCAACCAAATGTGTCTCAAATGACACTTAAAGAAACACATCCATCATTATCAGACACACAATCCTCCAAAGTCCTCCCTCCCAAAAAAAGTCCAATAAGAAGGGATGGATGAAAGTGAAGGGAGATGAAATTTCACTAAACCAAATATTGGATTTGAAACTATCAGATTTTATGTCAATAGATCTAAAGATACATCAACCACCCTACTAAATGGCATAATTGGAACCTCCCTGCCAAACGACACCACCAAGGGTAGATTATAAGGCAAGGTCATCATTAAAAGAGGTGATAATTTTGGGTGCTTTAAATGTCATCCAATTGATGGATCCATTTTATGATGATGTATATTTCTATCATCTAGAATTCATTGAAACTAATTAGGGGGCCAGTGGAATAAAACATTGAAGACAATGATATCAAGGGAGAGACAACCATGACATAAATCAGTCTTATTTTCACACCCACCTCAAACCATCAATGTTGTAGAAACCGGTGGATGGACCCTCTATTAGATTCAATTGGGATAGAAAAATTCCCTTTCCCCCATGAAAAGTCACGCTGGTTTAATCCTTTTGAAATATGTATGAGAGGAAGAAAAGATAACTAGTTTCCCTCAGCATGCGAGCAGAGCAACCCAACCTAATATATAAAGGATATAATCTCTTATGAATCCAACCCAAAGGGCCGCCCTATATTCATCAAATGATCAATCCCGTTAAAGGACCTATGAAAGAGAATCCTCAAGCTAGGAAGAACTTAACTTTAGATTAGATATATGAAATTATGAAGCACTTGACCTCACTACCGGCCAAGTTTTCAATCATGGATGCACTGAATCTATCAACAAAACTTAGCTAAGAACTCATCGAATATTTATTGAGTCACTAGGAGTTTTAATGAAAAGTAGTTATCAATGAAATCTACAGAATAGATACCAATCTAACAGAATTACACATAATTATCTCCATCAAAGATCAAGATGAACATGACATCATGCAAGGACACATAAAACCATTATATGCATCTGAAAAAAATAAACATCATCGATATCCAAAAAGTCTTCATCGATAATGGATATGGGATAATCTCCTCCCCATGCAGACACTTATTTGGTTAGGCTGCAAGGAGGATTATCTGACACCCTACACCATGACTTTGTTGGGCTATGAAAAAAGCGTGCAGATACTGTTGGGTCACAATATTATCAAAACCTTATTCGGTGACCTCATAGATCACCCATAATTTATAGTGGTCTGAAATAATACTTCCTTAAATTCCATTCTTGGGAGGCCCTAGCTTCATCAACATACTTCAGTCCCCTCCTTGTACCATTAGTGCCTAAAATATAGCATAAATGGATAGTGTGAGACACTGCAAAACGATGAGGCTCCATTTGACTTCTGTGAATCACACTATATTGATGTTGGGTTATATGAACTAAATGGGAAACAACGCTCTACTAATGGAATTTATTGGGTCACTACACACAATGGTTTACTAATTGTTCCCACTGATCCCCTCAAGCTGCTCAGGGTGGAAAACATACTACCCATCAATTAGATTAAGTGAAAAGGTCCAAATTCAGACATGTATTGAGAAATCCTTTTGATTTAATTTATGGTTACCAAGCCTAATAATGATAAAAGGGTCATTGAATCTTGAGATAATAGGGAATGTTCAGATAACAATTCCCCCAAACTATCATCAAAACCCTAGAAAATTCCCTCCTCACCCATCAATGTGTGAGGAAGTGTCTCATCACTCAAATAATATTGAGGAAACACTTACCCTAACTATGCCTTATCTAGATAGGCCACCATTTATGGGTGAGGTAGAAGATACAACTTCACCTCCCAGACAACAAAATTTAAATTCATCCCTCAATTATGGAACAATCATCTCAAGAATTGTTTCCCCATCGAAAGATGAAGAGGAAGATGAAGAGGATGTATAGAAGGAAGAAGAAGAAGGTCATAGGGATTCCCATCCAACATTTGAAGAAGGCCTATCTACTGCCATTGATGAACAAAAGTAAATTAACTTCGGTATGGAAGAAGACCCCTGACCCACTCTGGTCAGTGTGGTTGTTCCTTCCAAATAGAAAGAGGTATGTGCCTCTTTATTGAATAATAATCAAGATGTTTTTTACTATAACTATATAGAAATTCCATGACTCAATATTTAGGTGTCCACCTACCACATGAGCCTTCCTAAAGAGAATTGTGACTACAAGAAAGTTTTCGGAAGGACACACGTGACCCATTCCACCAAAATAGAGGTAGAAGTTGACAATATCATCAGAGATAACATAATTAGGTAGGTATAATATCCCATTTGGATAGAAAAAATTATCCCCATTAAGAAGAATAATGGGTAGATGTGTGACCTCATTTATTTAAGGGTCCTTAATTGGCACGACTAGAAAGAAGATTTCCTTGTACCAATCATATAATTGTTGATCGATGCAACTACTAGATGTGAGGCCCTCTCATCCATGGATGGTATTTCAGGGTATAACCAGTTCTGAATGGCCGATGAATATGAATAATCCATCACCTTCAAGGCTCCCCAGGTAATATTTTTTTACAAGTTAATGCCTTTCGGTTTGAAAAATACCAGCGCCATATATCAACCTTCCATTCACAACATTTTTAAGCCCTTCCTAGGAGAGTTCATCAAATGATATTTTGATGTTCTGGTTGTTAAATTAGTACCACACTCAGACCATATAGAAGATCTTGAAACCATATTAAAAAAACTATGACAAAAAAAACTGAAAATGAACCCCTTGAAATGTGATTTTGGGGTTACCTTAGGGAAATTCTCTACCACATTGTAGGCCACTATGGAATCAAAGTCGACCTTGAGAAGAAAAAGGAAGTCCTTGTCATGTCACCACCTTACAACCTCACTAGGATAAGAGGACTCCAAGGACTCATGTATTACATTCAATGCCTCTTATCCAACATTGTAGGGAAATGTTTTTCATTCACTAGGTTTATGAAGAAAGGGGTATAATATTAATGGACTAATGATTATTAGGAATAATTCAACAATATCAAGAAATATATATTGAGATAACCAGTTCTAATGACACATGTCAAAGGAAGACCACACATTCTATAAGTTATCACTATGGAATAATCCCTAGGCACCTTCCTCACACAAAATAATGATTTTAGTAGTGAGAATAGTCTCTATTATCTTAGAAAAACAATGATTGATGGTGAGAATCAGATTACAAATATTGAGAAAATATGTCTTGACTTAATCATTGTGGTTAAGAATATGAGGTATTATCTGGAGGACCAAGGGTTCTACTTGGTCTCTCATAGCAACCTGCACAAGTATATTCTCAGCCATCCAATGTTTACAGGATGCCTGTCATGATGGGTAGTCATCTGGTAGAAGTTAAATATACAGTTCATACTACAAAAATCAATTAGAGGCCAAACATTAGTAGACTTACTAGTAGAGAACCCCTCAATAGAGGTGGCCCCATTAATTTATGAGTTACCCAATGAGGTAGTTTTCACTATTCAATATAATATCCAGATGTCAGATATTAATTTTGATGGTGCATCCAGGATCCCAAAATAAAAAATAATGGAATACCCCAAACTCAAAAAAGTGGGGATGAGAGTCATACTTGTATCCCTAAAAAATTAACTCCTACCTTATTCCTTTCTACTATCAGAGTAGTGAATAAAAAATGAAGTAGAATAGTATGCCCATGTTGCTAGCTGAGAACTATCACTCTATGTGCAAGCCAAACACTTAAAGATAAAAGGTGATTTAGAACTGGTTATCAAGAAATCCAATGATTACTATGCTATCAAGAAAGATGAGATGATCCATTTTATGAAAAATGTTTGAGAATTGATGGAAAAATTCCCATCGGAGCCGACACTGGCTTTTATCCCCCATTCAGAGAATGGACAAGCCAATATATTAGAAAATGCAACCACATCTCTATATGATCTATATCGGAATGAAACAGTCATCATTATTTCACACCACTAGATGGTTTTATCATATTTTCATGACAATATGGAATAAATAAATGAGATCCATCACATCTTTGAGACGTATAGTCATACCACCACCTGGATGGCCCCCATTGTGGGATATCATTAAAAATGATAAATCAAACTAGATATGGATGGAAGGGAAGATATCTGAAGATGAGTAGTCAATATCATGTTGTAGAAAGGTAGAAAACAATGAAATGTCCTTTAATAGAGAGGCTTTAATGGAGTACTTCTCAGGTGTATTGATGGAGAAGAGGCTGATGCCATCATGAAAGAAGTTCATTTTGAAACATGTGGGGAACACCAAACAACATCTAATCCCTCTAATCAAATTATATGTCTTGTGTACTATTGGCCAACCATGATAAATATTTGTGCATATTTCACCAAAAAAGTGTCATTCTTGCAATGTCCATGCCAATTTTTTTTCCATGAACCCCTAGTGTGGCTTCACACAACTATATACTCATGTCCATTCTTTATTTGGGGAATTGATGTTGTGGGAAAATATAATCCCACAAAGACCCTCCAATTTATGTTTTTCTCATAGAAACCAACCTAGTTTCCAAATGGGTAGAAGCTATACCCCTTAAAGAAGTCAGATCAAAAATCATTTTTTTGCATTGTGAAATCTAATATCATCACCAGGTTTGGTGTCCCTCAAACAATAGCAATAAAAAATAGTACCAATTTACACTCTGTTGAATTAGAAAAACTCTACCAAGAGTATGGTATCAAATTCAACCATTCATCCTACTAATATACAGTGTCTAATGGATAGATTGAGGCTTTCAACATGACCTTGTCCAACATAATCTAAAATATGGTAGACAAGGATAAGAAATTATGACCGGACAAGCTTCTACAAGCTATTTGGGATTACCAAACCATAACCCACACCACCACTCAAGTGAAACCATAATCATTAGTATATAGGAAATAAGCTTTTATTCCCATTTAAATTCAACTACCAGCACTCCGCGTCACTATCTATGATCAACTATCTATAGATGAGCAATCCTGAAAAAAGTTTGATGAGATGGAGTGGCTAGATGAGAAAATATTTCATACTCCACACCATTTGGATGACTACCAAAATCGAATTGCACAATCCCTAAATAAGAAGGTTCGCCTCTGATATTTCCTTGAAGGAGAAATGGTGTTGGTACTCAGAAACTTGATGATACTCAGGAAGAAACCTCCAAAGACGAAGCCAAAATGGGAATGACCATATGTTATACAAAAATTTTACTCCTATATAGCAAATGACCTGATTTTAATGGATGGATATCTCACCATGGATACCACCAATGCATGATTCCTAAAGAAATATTTCATGTATCCAGAACATAGAAAGCTGTCCTTACCAAATGACATTAAACTATATGGAAGATGTCCTGATCACATGATTATAAACTTCACGATGCAGTCATCCATGATTCATGAAATTAAATTACTCAATATCTTCATCCCCACTATATGATGTTAAACTACATAGCATCTCCATCATAATCACAAGATGTTAAACTGCATGGTGATCAATATATCCTAAATAATGAATTATTGCACATGAAACAAATCTGTGTAAGCTAATGATAAAAAAAAATACTCCCCTCCTTTTGTATGGCCTGGGCCTACTTGGGGAGATACTTTTACAGAACTACATATAACTTGATTCCTATTCATCAATGGGATATGTAGAAACACATTGATCCGAATTCTTGGTGCATCCATCACATGACATGGAATTCCTATATTATATCCCTTTTTCCCCTATACTATAGGGGAACTCCATGTCTCTCCTTTTTTATCACACCGAGTATAATTTACATGAGCTAAGGAATGGTGGTCAAGGATTCCCCCACATAGAAAAATCGTATTGGAGTATAATAATCTCATCATCTTGAATACATGGTATAAAATTCCCCCCTCTCCGTGAAAAGGTCATACTGGTATGGGGATACCATAGAACTATATATGGAATTTTTCTTTCCCTCAGTGGATATGTAGTGATGCCTAGATTCTACATCCTGGTTCAACCACTAATCAAAATAAATAATTCCTCTGTCCCTAAATATAGGTTAGACATGCATAAGGAAATTCATATTCCTAACCACATGGCACTAAACGTTATGGCCCCAATAGTGTTCTCACCCAAGGGGACATTGTCTCCACCATCAGTCACCTACCATGTTGCACTAAAGAACTATGTACGGCTTGATTCATAACCTCACAGGATATGTAGTGACACTAAGATCATTTATCCTAGTCCAACCACCATAAAAAATGATCCCCTTTCTTGTGCACAAATCAGAACTGTATACAAAACATATTTTCTTAGAACTATATATGAATTGATTCCCAACCACCGAAGGGATACATAGTGACACCAGGATCTTTGATCCTGGTCTAGCCTCCACTTGGTAATAGAATACCTCCATTATACTCTAAACATCCTCTAAATTATGGGAGCATACCCTGGATATTTCTTAGTTCTCACACTGATCATAGATCACATGATATTAGTAATTGTGGTAAATCTTTCCCCTTGGTATAATAGAGGATACATGTATTATACATTCCCATTGAAAATGGTTAAAATTACCCCTCCTTATATGTAAGACAATCCTATATAGGGAGGCATCTCTATAACTATGCATGGATTGATTCCAATACCTATGAGATACGTATTCATGCCTGTATCATCCATCCCTGTCCAACCATCATCAAACAAAGAAAAATATAATCTTACCACTATTTATGAATGGGTTCGACCGATATAGGGAACCTCTAAAACTATGTGTAGATCGATTAGTACCCTAATAGGATATATAGTGATGCCCAAATCCTTTTTCCTAGTCCAAATTCCACCCAAAAAATGACTCCTTTCCTGGGGAAAAGGGCAGACCTATGTAGAAAGTATCTTTGTTAGAGCCACATATGTGTTCATTTCTACACCAACATAATATGTATGTATCACCTAGATCTTCAAAAATAGGCCTTGCTATAGAATTTTATTGAAGGAAAATATTGCATCCTTCTTCATGATCCCCCTATGTGGTAGAGTAATCCCTTTTCAGACCTTGTTTCTCACACAGAGTAATACTCACATGGGCTTAGGAGTATTGACAGAGGATTCCCAATAGGCATAACAACTCACTATTGGCCAAATTCCTTTCCTGAAGACGTAAAAATTTAGGGTACCCTAGAAAATATATGTGGCTTGATTCATAATGTTTTAGGATACATAGTGACGCGAGGATCATTAATCATATTCCTGCCCCCACCTTAAAAAATTCTTTCTTCCCTGCGTATGGATCAGACATATATTGGGAATTGTCTTCATGAACAATGCAAAGATTTATTTCTTTTCTTATAGGATATGTAGAGACAGCAGGACCCTAAGACTTGATTCAACCAACACATAATAAAAATTCTCCTCTCTTTGTACATGGGTCAAACTGGCATGAATAGTTCTCAAGAACTATGTATGGCTTGATTCCTTCCTTCAAATGATACATAGAGACACCCTGACCATTCATTATAGTCCAACTGCCATACAATGAAACCCCCCATGCATGTAAAATTCACAAAGATGTAGTGGATTTTGAATTTGGATTCTTACATCCTAAAAGTGTCTTAAGTCCATGATTCCCCTTACATACAAATCAGATCCATGTAAAGGATCTCTTACCTTAGAACTAATCACAGTTTGAATATTTTTTATGTACCAATATATACCCTTTTAATCTATCAAACCCCATGACCTGAGAAATATTTGATCACCATAATCACCCAAGGCTTTCAAAAATGGATGTATACTGTCTTACAAACACCTCTTATTGACTTTGCACACAATGACGTAACATCTTTTCATATGTTTCCCAAAAAATGTCCAATCAACAAAATTCAAATTTATCCACAATAGAGGCTATTCCAACATCAGTATGTTCACTAGATCCGAAGCCTAACATCATCCCTCCTAACTCAAGGTATACTGGAGTCATGGTTTACACCTTCTTCCCCCATCTATGTATGGGGTATACTAAGAATATCCCAACCTGATTATATCCTATTTACACATGATTCATTTTATAATTCATCCATTCATAATGATGGTTAAACAATGCTGTCAACATCCTTTCCACACAACATTAAATTGTATTATTGATTTCTTAATCTCATGACAATAAACTAGAAGATGAATCTATCCATGATAAAAAATATTAAACCACTTCGCATCTATGTCCTCCATGCATGATGTTAAACGGTGTGGCCTAACAATGATATTTACTTTGATCCTTTTATCCGTAGGTGGTTGAGTGAATCCCTTTCCGCCCCTTGTTTCTCAAAATGAGAATAGCTCATGTGGTATTTGGAATTTTAGTAGGGGACTACCCACAAGGCTAGGGTGAATCAATCAACAATGACTGAACCAATTTTAATAACCATAAAAGGAATATTAGTATTTTCCCTATATATTGGGAAACATAATGTCCTAAAAATATATGATATTAAACTACAGGGTACCCCAAATATTTCAACAATTCCCCTAGACATGCATATGAATCAAAACCAGGTAGGGTTCACAAAATGTGGGCACAACCTCACTGAGGGAATGAAAATGCAAGACCCCACGTATGAGTCAGATCTATGTAGGGTAGTTCCCAACTCTATGGGTAAATCACAACCCAAATGTTTCTAATTTTTCTAGACACACTCTCTCCATGTGTCAAACTCCGCACTTCCAGTGATTTGGAATCTTAATAATCATCCACAACCATAAAAAATGGATGGATAGTGTATTGCAGACACCTTTCATTGACTATGAATACAATTCTCTAACATCTCTTTATATGTTGACCAAAGAAATGGAAAGTCAACCAAAAGAAAATTCTTCCATAGGGGGCGATTTTCCTCCTTTCATATGCCTAACAGCTTCTAAGCCTCTGTCATTCCTCCCGATGCATGAACCCTCAAAACCATGATTTTCACTATCATTCTTACTCATGTCCTGGACATGTAAAAACATCCCAGCTTGATTACCCTTTGATTACTCATGGATTTTATATCAACGCCCTAACTGCATGATGTTTAAATTTCATGATACTCAAGATTGGGTTCTCTCCCTTAGTATAGGTCACAGAAAAGTGTATTTTCCATTATAACCCTATGTATGAAATGAATGTACATGGGGATTTTTGTCACAAGGCCCGCCTCATTTTTGAATATGTGTTAAAAAAATGCCTCATCCATATGAGTTAATTAGATCTGTATAGGGATGATCCTTAAAATAACTACATACAACATGATTCATTTCATCAAAGGATACATAGTAAAATTTGAATATTATATGTCAGATTCAGCCATGAAACAAAAGTACCTCATACCTTCCTGCACAAGGATTAAACCTGTATAAGGAAATGACTCTTATGTATATGATACAAATTCCCCCACTAATTCGTAGTATTCCCATAAAATTTCAACCTAAAATGACCCTTTTCATGATCCGAAAACTATCTACAAACACTATACATTGTGTCCAAAAGGGTCCAAATTCCCATAACCATCCCTGGACATTAAAAATAGATGTTACTTTCTTCTAGAAACATTTGTTTGACTATGTACACAGTGGACCAATGACTCTGTATTTGTTTCCCACAAAAATGGTCTGTTAACTAGAGGCAAATTCTTCCTCAAGAGAGGTTTTTTCTATCTATGTAGGCCTCTATGACATATATGTCCCTCCTCATTTAATAGTTTTGGAAATCCCATAGATTATAGTTGACATATTTCACCTTTTGAATGCCTAAAGACAAAGGTCATTTCTATTAAGAATAATGTGGGAAAAGATAAATCGTTTACCCTCCTCTATTTAGAGAAAAATTATTTCCAATTGTATTCCTCAAACGTCTCGGATGTATGATGTTAAACTAAAACATGTACTATCCCTCATTTTCCTAAGTGAAATTCATGCGGGAGTAGTTTCTAAACCACCACCAATAAAAATTACCTGATACTTTCAGACATTATTCCATTAATAGGCAACCCACTGTGGTCATCAATAGAAAAATGAATCCAATTTTCTAAAAAAACATCATGGCCATATTAAATTAAATTCTAGTGTCCCATGGACATGTTTGTTTGACTTTGAAAATAATGCCCCGACGGCTCTGGATGCATTACTCTAAAAAATGGAAAGTCATCAAAAGGTAAATTCATCCTCAAGAGAGGATTTTCCTATCACTCTATGCCCCATGGATTCCATTCCCCACATCCTGTACTATATACAGAAACAGAAAATTAGGGTGAAGAAAAATCTCTCCTCCATGTCGGAATGTAATAATAACATTTTTCGGTGAATGAGTCCTAAATTGGGGCCCTCACCCAAATAATCATGGTTAAAGTTGTTTAACCTAAAACATCAGTATTGATGGTCTAGTTTGAATGAATTTCAGCTACCCACAAAAAGAGAAACAACACAGACCAGGATGAAAACTCGCAATGGGAACCATGGATAAAAGTCTAGAACTAGTTCCTTAAACCAATGTTATGTACAATTTATGAAACATGTTGACCAACTAAAAATAAAAACACACTAATCCTGTTAGTTTGAAAACCCGCAAATGGTGGCCTAATCAAAATTCAAGTAATACCGTCTAATCCCACACCAAATAAGGTTTATGAAGAAATTATGGAAATGATAGAAAATACCAATAGTTTATAAGTTTTCTCATGTAACCCTAGGAAGTGTCAAACTATGTTGGCTAAGTAATTTGAATCAGGTAGAAAATTGTGAATTATTAGACCATTCAAATTAGGACTACTTCTACATTAGAATAACCTCCTCTTCGTCCTAATCGGAGCCCATTCTGATGGGGGTATTTGTTGGGTCCCAAAAATTCTGAATTCAAGATGAATAAAATAACATAAAACAAAAAAAAGGAAAGAAAAAAAATAATAAATAGTGATTCAAGAAATATTGTTGTAGAATAAAAATTTGGAAAAGGAAGATAATCTGTTCACGTACTAAATTCCGGGAATGGTTGGTGGAAGGATTCACCCATGAACCGACCAATACGTTGAATGGAGAATGATGGTACCAGATCCTATGAAAGTGGTTGTCCACTGAAATAATATTGGGAAATCCACTCCACATATAGTTCCAAAAAACCAATTATTATGCGGAATGATGAATAAGAAACCCCTCCCTCATGAACCATGTCATTGAAGAAATGTAGGCAGATAATTATGCCTTCTTGTATGACATCCACCGAATACCATATCCGATGTGAACTAATTAGTTTGAAGGATGAGGTGGAATCCCAACACCCAAAAATGATTCCTCCCATAGACAAAGTTGTGTGCAGATTAACTATTTCTACATGGGCTTCCATAAAAGGCTCTATATTCTAATAGATGTATTGCTCAAATCCTTTATAAATAAACCCTGAGGGGGATCGAAAAATAATGTCCTAGAGAGTTGAAAAGAGATTTGAAGATGGGGAAAAAGGGACGAATCATGGTGAAAAACATAATGGATGTGGGAGAAATATCTCCTTCACACAAAGAAATTTGTGGAAGCCATCCCA
Source organism: Viscum album (assembly GCA_963277665.1). NCBI lineage: Eukaryota > Viridiplantae > Streptophyta > Magnoliopsida > Santalales > Viscaceae > Viscum > Viscum album. Next base: position 1,401,258,272 of record OY728153.1, read on the forward strand.
CAAACCATATGAGGGGTGACCCTTATCTGAACTCCACCACATGAAACACATGATGAAGACCATCCGCAAAAGATAATCTACAATTGCAGTGTCATTTATGGAATTGATGCATAATTTTCTGACCTCACTAATGAATAAAAAATGATATGCAAAACCCCCCTATGTGGACGAAAGTACTCAGACCCTCTATGTGGAATAAAATATACATAACTCCTCTATTTTTATAAAATGATTCCCAGATAACCCTTTGAGACTGACAATATGCTGATCCTCTTATGAAAATACCCCTATGTAGAAGCTCCTATGTTTCTATCTTGGACGCGGACAGTGGTTCGCGAATGATCCTATGTGGAAGACATCATTTTTTAGACAAAATTATTTCACAAATGACCTTATAAGGGATAGATTATGTAACAAGCTTCTACACAAACATCTCCTATGTGGACACTCCTACGTGGTCAGCCCTATGCACAAATCATTCGAACCCACCAGTCTATACCGCATGGTTATCACCCTCACACCCCCTCTTGGGATCATTAATGGGATATGGTCCTGGCCCTCAGGGGAATTCCCTTCACTACTGTCACTGACCCCCATGGAAAATGGTGAGTCTCCCAACGAACTTTTCAGGCTTGGTCAGAGAATGTTTCTGTTGGGCACTAATTCTGTCCCCAACATAGTTCCCTTAAATACCATGAGTCAAGATACTCCTCATGGGACTCATAGAACCCCATAACCTGCCTTCTATGTCAGGTTCATCTAGAAAATGATGGAAAATAACAATCTGTTTATTACATGCTTAGACATCCCATTTCCATCCATTAAACTCTATGTTCCAGGCAGTTTCAGATCTCTATAAACCACATCAGCCATTTAAAATGTATAATCAGTGTCTTAATGAAACCTTTTCTTGGCTATGCACATAATTACCTAATGGCTATGCATATGTTTTCCACCAAAAGTCTTGTCAACCAAATACATATTCATCCTCAACAGAGGATTTTCCTACCTTCATACGCTCAATGGATTCCATACCCCATATCATTTATCCTGACTCGAGATCCTCCATAATCATTTTTTACACATTCCTTCCATATCATATTTGAGGGATTCTAGAACATCATGACCCAATTATCATCCGGAAGTCACAGATTCTATGAAATTTAGTCCTCGTCGTATGACCTTAAACTGAAACACCCCAATTTTTCCTCACCACATGACATTAAGATATATGGTATTAGTCAATGTAACATGACATTGATATATTATGCGATCTTCCATGATATATGACTATAAAATATAGTATAATATGTGGTTTTGAATCATGATAAATATCCCCAACCATCAGAAATGAATGTTCAATGTCCCGAGGACACCATTTTTTAACTATGCACACAATTCCTCAGCGGCTCTATATATGTTTCCCAAAAAATGGCCAATCATCCCTAGAGAAATTCATCCTCATGAGAGGGTTTTACTACCTTAGTACGCCATAACATCTTCTATACCTCGTATCATTTCTCTTGATTTATGATCCTCCTGAATCATGGTTTGCACGTTCCTTCCCTCTCATGTTCAAGGCTTTCCAGAACATCCTAACATGATTGTCCTCCAGTTAATCATCAACCAAGCTATATAACATTAAACTATATTATACCCTATATGATGGTCAAAAGGAAACTATCCCTGATGTAAGATCCTATCCGTTCCATGGGAGGTGGTGCTATTGATCCTCTTAGGATCAACCCGATACATGTTCAGATAGACTTCTGAACTATCATGGATATCTTCACGAGAGAGGAAATTGGAATATTCAAAGATTCTAATATCCCTTTGGGATCCAGTACCGTATATCAATAGATAAAGTGGGACATGTGATCTCTATATCCAGTGACTCCACTTGTTTCTCACAACTGGCATGACCCATGTTGGCTTAGAGGATGGAACTGGTCATGACACACAAATAATAAAAAACTATGGGCCTCCTATTTTGTGTAAGGCCTGATCAATCCTTCAAATCCTCATGAGTCAAGAATCTCCTCAAGGTTCTAGAAACATGGAAATCTTATACACTTAATCCCCACCCCATTAAATATGAGGACTCTGATTCCCAACACAAATGGGTTACATTGAAGGCCTTTATCTGGGCCCGAGATCAATATCATATCATCCATGAAATGATAAATCATAACCCATTCAAAAGAGCAGCTCCCATGCATAATCCCCAATATTGTTACAGACTGGAAATGAACTACGATAACTCTGATACCTATTACAAATATGATACATAGGATGCATGTTCGAAGGCTAGAGCTGAAGGGGGATACTTTTCAAAGGACAAGACCCAATCATGCCCCCAAAAAATTAATCCTTTACAGTATAATCCCCAACATAAAACTAATTACAAGGGATTTTATTCCCAACTAATCTGGTTATACAATGTGACTTTATAAGGTCTAAAACCAAGTCTAAAATCACCATAGTTTTCATGGGGCCATGTCCTCAGTAGGGCCATATCCTGCTAGGAGACCATACCTCTATTTTGAATCTTAGGGAGCTTCGAAGTAAGTCCCACACAAAATCTTCTCAAGGATCCATCCACCTAGATGTTCTCACCACATGATGCTAAAAATGCATGGATGGGTCCCCATAAAAAAACTTAAAAGGTGATGTGTCTAGTTAAGTGGAATTGAACTACGTGGGTTCTAATTCCTCCCTAGAGGATATGTAGGAAGCCTATATTATGGATTTGATCCCAATATCGAAGAAATTATCTTCCCACCTAGATGATGATATACTTTAGAGCACCTCATCATAAGGATTAAACTTCCGTTGTCCTAGCAATTCCCAACCCAAGTGTACATATAGTTATCCTTGAATCCTTGGGGTATTTTGTAGAAACATGCTTGGGAAGGAACCAAGGATTTACTAATATATAAAAATTGCTCAAATTTTTAAGAGAATCCCAGATTAGGAAATAATTCCCCCACAAGAGGGTGTGAGGAGCTAGACCTCCCATCTATTCGACCAATGGAGTCCTTAAGTGTTGTTTACCAAATCGTCATCCAATGACCATCTACCATTGGAATCCATGTTCATGAATCATGGATATAAGGGCCATTGGGTGTTTCTAGATCCATGAATAAACATTTTAGAGAAAATTTGTGGAAATCATACCCAAAAGGGCTGATTTCAAAAACATTCAACCCCCTATAATTGCATAATTGGACCCTTAAACTATCGTACCAATTTCAGCATATAAAAAAGACACACTGCCCAGTCTCTGTGTAACTGTCTCACCTAGAAAAAGGGCCATGATGCAAATCAGGTCTAAATGAAATGATAAAATCTACATGAAACTCTATAATAGCAATATATTGGCTATTATCTGCCGAGAAATTTGTTTTCCCAGGTCTGATTCAAATCAAGATGCAAAAAATAAATATGATTTAAAAAAAAATATTTTCATAACATTTTGTGTCCTTATATTAAACATAATATTAGCACATATATAAATATATTTTTTTCAAAAAAAATTATTATTTGGAATCATAATTTTCAAATTATTTAATTACCTCAATTTATATTTTTCATAATTAATAGTTACCACGTTAAAGGTAACACACAACAGTATAGGTTCAAATAGTTTTTAAATGGTTAATCTATGGGATAATAATATAATTATTATAATAATCTAAATATACTTTTATTTGATGAGTTTATTATCAAAAAACCTATAATTAATTAAAACTTTTTTAATTTGGTTACATTTACATTGAGTATTAAATTTAATATATAAAAAGAAAAAAATTATTTACAGGAGTGTCACTCCTCTCACTTCTAAAAATATCCCATTACCAACTCACATGTCCACACAATTAGGTCCCATTATATCTAAAATTCCTAGAAAGAATACCTACCTAAGTCTATTTTCTAATTTCAATGGGGTTTTTTCTTTCCAAAAGATCAATCTAAGAAGGTTTAAGGTCTGTTTTAAAGAACAATATCATAATGAAGTAATTTTATTAACCTGGTTCTTTGAATATTCTTTCTTTTTTCCCATCCTTAAATTTGATTATATATTGTCTAATATAATTAAATTAGTGTCATTATTATATTTAAATGTTTTTATGTTAATGAAATTTTTATTCTCTCCCTAACTTTCATCCATTGATAAATGTAAACACCATTCCTGTTACTCACAGACCGCCAGCTCCATGAATGAATTATTTCAGTTTTTATCACCGACTTACTTGAATGGTTCTAAAAATATATTTAATGATTTAATATTATATTTATAACATTATCATGGGTTTAGAATTTTTTTTTACAATATCCTAATAATATTAATAATAAATTTTTATCATTAAATTTAACCACTTAAAAAAAGAATACTTAGACACTTTCTAAGTAATATTTTTATACCATTATATTTCATTTATATTATTAATATACCTCCTATTGAATATAATTCAACAATTTAATAAAATTATTTTAAATAATTATACTAATATAAAATAGATATTATCATAATACAATAACATGTTTTTACTCAATCAAATGTTATAATGTGTAATTGTTATAGTTAGGTTTTCCTACTATATAAACGATGATATGATGTTTACTTCACAAATTATTAAGAAAAATTAAATATTGTTAATAATTTTTAATAATAATTAATTTCTTATTTATTTATAATTTTATAATGGTAATGTTTAAAATTTTATTTTTCAAAAAATTAAAATATTATTTTAATTCAATAATCATTGAAAAAGAGAATTATTAATATTTTTAATAGAATTAACACCATAAGTTCCATGAAATGATAGTGAGACTATGCAAATATTTAAAAAAAATTATTTAAAGATACATGAACATCCTATACAGATAAAATACCCATCCTAAAAATGTAATTAAAGGTGAAAAAATCCAGGTTATTTTATTTGTAAGAAAACAAGCTTATCAAGAATGATTCACCAAAAAGTATCTATTTAAAAATTTATTAAAATCATTTTTTATGAATTGATATGGTTATAATTTATGGAACCATATTGATCATATGAATCAATTGTAAAAATATATTTTTACCTTTTTTAGAGGTAGTAAAACCTTTTTCATATTATGAACCCAATGACATTTCAATGACCAAATAAATTAAACCATTTTTATAATTATTCAAAACCAGATGAAAAAAAGAAATAATATGAATAATAAAATGGAATGAACATGTTAAATGTTCTTAATTAACATAACAAATAATGTATTTTTATTACTCATGAGGGTAGGTTCACATAATTAATTCCCACCAAATAAGAGTTACAAAAAACCCCATGGGTTGAAATACTTGAATAGTGGTATTACCTTCCCCACAAAAGGAAAAGACCTGAAACTTGCAGATCACATGAGACTCCATGGGACTCTGGATATTGTGACCATTTCAAGGTCATGTAAAGACTCCATGAACAACACATTAACTATAGTGAACCTCATGGACCCCCTTTAAAAATCTTCTTTCTCTTACAAAGGATCTATAGAAAACAGAATGAGGCCCACATACCCCATGGTTTATCATTGAAAAGTGCCTTAAAACCATCCAGAATTCTTTTGGGAATAAGGAGGAATACTATATAAAGGTATAGAATCCCAGTTTTCCTAAATCTCATATGGTATATCATCATTGGGAAGAATAAAATTACTTGATGATATCCAAGAAAACTCACAAGACATATTGACCTTTGTAGAATAAAACAAAGGAGATAAAGTGGAGGAGGAGAGAGGTTCTAGAAATTACTTGAATACAAGGGAATTTCCCATGGAGACCTAGAAGAAACAAAAATTCCTTAATGACACGTCCACCTCATCTCACGAAACCACTTGTATTGCTAGCCTCACCATGAAAAAGTCCCCATGTTTGTCTAGAAAACTCCCTACATCCTCTATGGTTATATAGAAAAAACTGATAGATTTTTCCACAACGTTCTTGCACATCCTCATATGACCCATATTGGTTTCACGAGGAATCATACAAAATCTTGTAAATATCCCTGATTGTACTTGTAAAAAACCACATAATCCATGTCCCTTGTAATGTAAAAAAGAGATATAAAAATGGATGAGTTGAGTGTGCTCGTGGTCACTGAAATACATGCGATGATCCTGAGATATTTTCCACATGGCCTCAAAAGACCTCTAAAAATGCCAACCATACCTCGCAAAGACACCTGGGAAAGCCACACTTTCCTCAAGAAATACCATATACAAGGCATTGTGCTCTCACGAAGGCCCTTAAACATGTCCATAGGAAAAAATGAAAAGTCCTTTGACATGACCACATGGTAAAAAAAAGTATTCATTACATTAAAATAATACAATAAAAGTCTAATTGATGGAATACACTCATGAACACTAAAAATCATGTGACGAAATCATAAAGAACACAACTGAGACTCACAAAATTGTGTGGTGCCGACCTACATCACTTACTACAATCATGATCAGCACTAGATTCATCACATGAACTAGTGAAAATCTGAGATGTAAAGGCATACATATTCCCCAACCAATTATGAAAATTTCATCGGATACTAGGAAAAGGAAAAACTTGAGCATAAAATTCCCCAGCATTGATGTAGACATCTCGAAGCAGCAAATATCATGACTGATAAATCTTCCATCTTGAAATATACTAGTTACCATTCAGAGAAATAATGCAGCATACAGAAGGAACTTCAAAAGATCATTCATAGATCATGTGAAGGGTTGTTATCAAAGCATGTGAAGAACATGCCACATATTTGTCATATCACGCGAGACAAAAAATAAACTGATACAGAAAAAACCTAATGCATTCAAAATACAAGGGAAAGAACCAATGTAAAAAGTGGAAGGCATAAATGAAAGACATGCTCACTATCCATCATGTTCATCATGTGATTCATATGATGAAATTAGAAAACACTTGGTCATGTATCCTAGATTTCACAACATTCTTTAAGAATGCGATTGAAAAGACGTGAAATCCTCTAGAAATTCAAAAACAAGTCACATTATCCACCTAATAAAACCTCCTTGATCTCGTGACACCTTCTAGGTCTATCACCCAAGCCTTGTAATTTCCTTAAAATACATTACCTAACTCACATAACACCAATATCCCATATTAGTAATGTCTTGTAGTTGCATCTCAGTATTAAATCATTCTCTCACAACACCTTCCTAGAAAGCTAGGTATGATATGTGATTCCCTACAGATATGACAGTAAGGTTTTGTGATGACCTCCATGGATGTTAGCCAATACACATAGAATCCTTCTAACCATGTCACACAAAATCAGGTGACACCCCCATATGCATCGATATCATTCATGCAATGGATTATAGGACAAGAAATATTTGTCATGTGATGTCCCTAGTAAAAATCAAATGGGTCCTATGACACCCTCTAGATAAGTAGGCTTGGCCACTATGGAATCCCAAGATTTGATAACCTCATCCATTTCCCTTGTGTAAGACTTGAATAAAAGGGAAAACTCGGAGTTTAATCCGCGATCAATGGAAATATTAATACTCTAATTCCTATCATATTCAAGATATGCAGGGCACCTCTTTGCGGATTGAGTTCTATATTGATCATCTTAGGTGATCCTAGTATCTAAACAACCTATCTATAAAAATGATATTGAACAATCAGTTACCCATGTTTCTCACAATGTGCATAGATCACATGGGCTTAGGGAGGTGAACTGATCATGTGATCTATACTATACACCCTAGGGTTATTAAGGAAGCCTAATTTCATAAACCCCAATTGCAGACATCATGTAGTATGTCCTTGATTAATAGGGACTCCTCAGAGTGTAATCCATGATCGAACGAACTATGAAAAATATGATTCCTTCCATACCCAGGATACATAGGATGCATCCTCATGGACCGAGCTCTATAAAAAACGTCCCAAGGAAATTCCTAGTATAAAATTCCAAAATCTACATGTCATGAGACTAACAATTTATTCCCCCTTGTCTCTAAAATCAAGGAAAACTCATGTAGGACTTGGGAGATTCAAGGATCATCTTATCAAGCATCATAAATTTCCACTAACCATGGAAATCCTATAATGAAATCCCAAACGAGTGGTATGACATGAACACCCCACATATGAGGGATTGAACCTTGGGACCAGTCCTTAGTGAATTAAAAAACTATAATGGTTTTTAGTCTTGCAATAATAAGGATATATAGGATGCCTCATAATGGATCAATCCCCTCCATAGAATATTAATGGACTCCTCATGTGGTAGAAAATCTCAAAGAATTTGGTCATATGTATTCAACACATAAAGTGGCTATTAAAAATTAGAAAAAAGGATGAATAACATTAGATACATACAAATGGATTCAATAACTAGACCATACTTCCCACAGTTCATCAAGGAGACACCATTTCTTTATTTAGTAAAATAATTAACCAATGAATTATGTTGTCATGATAAAAGTTCCTGTATTATTGTTAGGAAGAGATCCATGAACATATATTAAATATATAATAGAGTCTTTTAGTAGGGAACAATTATCCTTAAAATGGTTTGATGAGACTGACCTCCCATTTTCTCAACCAATGCAGGTCCCCAAGAGTCACTAGGCCTAAAAACCCACATGATCGATGGCCTTTGGAATTTAGGTGTATACCCAGCTATAGATGGGGGAATTATTGGGAGTTTCTGGGAAAATTAAAAATGGTAGCTTGACGAGAGAAACCCATTACAGGCATTAAAACCCAATCAAACACACATATGAAATTATTAATTTCTAGAGGTAATCATATTTTATTTTAAAACATTTTATTAAATGTTTTAATGTGTTTCTTTCAACTATTTATCTTCTATGTCCATATTATTTATATATTTTTTAGGAACGTTTATTTATAATTATATGTTTTTATGTTAATTTAATATTATCAATGGGTCTGTTTAATTATTTTTTAAAATTATAACTTTATCTTTTTCCATATGACACATTTTTTACTATCTATAAAAATATATGAATATAATTTTTGTTTACATTTATTTTTAGGAAATCATTTTCCCACAACAATATGATTTCTCCACTATTAATATTATTTTCTATATTTCCATAGTTTTTAAAAAAATACCATATTACCTTTATTTTTTTAAAACAATTGATCAAATGAAATTGATATTTATTATTATTATTATTCAACAATTGGAATTGATTTTACTTATGGGCCCAAATGTCAATTTGGATGAAATTTATGATGAAAAGTGAAATATTATAAATATTTTGTTAAAATTATGGTACATGTTAATTATATATAATGATGAGGGTTCATGGGATATAGAACTATATTACATTGGATAATGATTTATTTTATATCTAAATGATATTGGAATTGGATGTTAATGTTTTTTAATTAAGGGTTATTGGATGTAACCGGTTATGTTACTCCAATTATATGGGTGATTTGTAAAAATATTTTCCCAAGATCTCTACATGATTTTTTATACATTATATGACATTTAATGGAAATATTTTGATTTCATGAGACTTGAAAATGACTTCATGATTGAAGGAATGTTTGTGATCATTTAAAAGTGAAACATTTGATTTCAAAAAAATATTTTCTTTCCATGAGTTCTCATGTTTTTATCTATCCTTCGTGGTTATATATGTTATTATTATTTAGATATTTAATTTATATTAAATTTAAATAAATAATTTAGATTTTATTTTTGAAGGAATGTTTTATATGAGATAAAATTTATTTGTTTAATGGAAATAATTTTCCAAAGATTTTAAATATTTAAATGGATTAATATGTTTTATCTTAATTTTATACGCCTTTCATAGATTTATTCACACCTAAAATTTTCAAAAGATTTTCAATAATGATCTAGGATGAGAATAATAAATTATCATATGCATAAAATGGATTTTACGTGTGGGTATTGTTATTTGAGATAATGATTCAATATTATAAAAAATATGTTTATGGTATAATGAGAAAATGTTTCTTTTGTGAGATAGATATGTGTTTATCTAGGTAATGTTTTCTTATTAATTTTAAAAAATAGTAAAGATAATATATCATGGGTATGTATGTAACAGAATATTTTATATTTACATTATAATAATGGATAGTTATGTTGGGTCACCTCAGTTGGTATCAAATCTAGTGTGTAAATGATTATTTTTAACCCCAAGTTAGTGAATTTGTGTCTCGGGCATTGTAGTTGGTATAAGAATTTTTTTTATAAAGTTATAGGTAAGGTTTTTATCGATAGAGTATAATTTAATAGTTATAAATATCATCAAGGGTTGATAATTTTGAGGTTGATCATTTTTTTGAAGGTATAGATACACTTTTGATGGAATATGTGATCATATTATAAGGTGATTGATAATATTTTGGGATATTTTTATTTTTTAAAATTGAATATATGATTTATGGATATATAACTATTAGGGTTTTTATATGACATGATGATTAGGTAATTATGTGAAAAAGTTGGTTATATGTTTCAAAAGATATATTATATTTTATTGATAACCATGGTATTGAAGAGTGATTAGGTGACTAGGTGGTAGTAGTTACTTTGGAATAATCTCACTATGTATTTGGGAAAAATATAGGATTATGGTGAAGGGATAATTATTTGATAGTATAGAATTATATATATATATATATGTGTGTGTGTGTGTGTCTTTATACTAATTTTAGATTAATCTTTCATTTAATTTTTTGATGTGTATATGAATTATTAGTGGTTTTATGTCATTGTGATTCTGGCTATTTGGTGAAATGAGTTGTACATTTTGTAGAATATATGATTAGGGAATTAACATTTTTTGCAGGTGGCATTATGGGTGATTAATTTTGTTTGTAGATAAAATTTATGTTTATTTTGGTAGAATATGTGATTAAATCACTCTGATTTTTGGGTTTTAAATTTACTTAGGTATATTTTGAATATTTTTCTTGTTATTTTTTGGAATTATTTATATTTAAATTTTTATGTTATTATTTCAAATTTAGAGATTAATATATAATTTCTTCATATGAAAGTTTATTCATATTGGTAATTTTATTAATTTGGGTAAACCATTTGTTTTTAGAAAATTGATATAAATAGGGGGATAACGTGTTATTCTATTTTGGGTCTCATGATCCATTAGAATTTGATTTTCATTCTTCATACATCAAAAAAATAAATTGAGTCATTCATAATTTTAAATAAAAGTTAAATTATATGTGAACAATAATTTAAACACACAAAAGGAAAAAATGGTGCTTATAGAATGGAAATAAACCATATATTTAATTTTTTCACATATTCATTGTTATAATGGTAAAATAATACCTAAAACTCATGAAATATATAGTTAAATATATAGAGGCATATATATATAATGTAACTCAAATATCAATGTATTATTTTTCATAAATAAGAATATTATAATGGTATATACATTTTTTAAGGAATAATTATTGAAAACAATTTTTTATATTCTTAACCTAGAAATTAAATATCTTGGTAAAATATAAATCATGTTTCGTTACAATGTTATAAAAAAACCATTTTTATTAGAATAATTGAAATTATTTGGATTTAATTTTTTGGGGGAGAATGTTATACCTAAATATTTTAGTATATATTTTCATTAAAAGTAATATTATGTTTGATTCCTTGTGATATATTTACCCCTTCAATAAATCTAGCCATGATATATTAATATATAAAATTATTAAATGTTACTATTTTAACATAGATAATAAACTGGAAAGTATGAACAAAAATAATTTCATTATGAAATCTATGTAAAAAATATAAATTCAATGGTATCAAGAATTGAAAATATTAATTGTAAGGAATTATTATGATTTTAAAGGTGGTTCTGGCACTAGGGTTTTACCTATATTGATATCGAGATGAAATTCAACATGTATGGCATGATAAAAATCATCTTTTGTAGAAGTTCAGGCTTCTTGAAATCACTACGTGATACATAGACATGGAATCACCACTTCAAGTTGCCACTATTTCTTATCATACCTATAGAAATTATGAGGATTTCTTGAGGGGTTTTAAAAGTAGAATTTATGTTCACATAAACATTAACATACTAATTTTTATGTTTTTCTCCATGATTTCATTTATTTTTATACATTTGATATTTTTATAAAATTTACTTTAAAATATGAATTTAATTAAAATATAACAATTTCCCTTAATATGATCATATTGATAAAATTTATTTCATGGTTATAAAATATATAATCAATTTTAGTGGAATGAGTAATAAAATTAAATAATAATCCATTTTCAAAAGAATTTTATTTTATTTACTTATTATATTAATTGATTATACTAATCACTAAAAATAAATTATTTTTATGAAATTTATTGATGAAATAAATAATTATATATATTAAAATATATGAAGTTTCTATTTCTAGGCATTGATTAGGTATGAATTAATTTTTGTGATAAAGATTACGTTCTTCCAAATGTATATTCATTTTACACGATTATGTTTTAAATTATTTTTTATCATTATTAAAAAAAATTAATCTAATAAAATTAAATTCAATTTTGGATTCAAAATGATAAAAGTATTTGAGGGTTAATCTTTTAGATTTGAAGAAATGGTTTATTATTAGTTGAATGTTGAAAAATGAAATTTTCTCAAATATCATAACTTTTACGGTATAATTATGATATACACATGACCAAAAAATTTATAAAACATTCGGCTGAACCAAATAGGTTTTTACAAATTTAAATTAAGAATATAATAATATTTTTCAAATTTATATACCAATATTTAAAATTTTGTAAACTAAAAGATAATTTATTCAAATAAAAAATATTTTGGTCAATTACCATTAATTAAGTATTCACAAAGTTTCATTTAGTACTGGGTTATTCTTGAAATCATATAACTCTCCTTTTTTATTCATAAATGAAAAACATGTTCTGAGAATCTATACTATACAAGATTTTATAGTAAATTAATTTTTATTCTTAAAAGGACATTATTTTTAATAATTATCTGGGTTAAATTATATTTAATTATATTAAAATAAAGTTTTACCAGCTATATAAATTGAATCTTATTAAATGTTTTTAATATTTTGAATTATAATATTCAAATTAGGTTATAAGTTACAATTAATTTGTTACATAAAAAAATGTTACCATTGTAAAAGTTAGTACCCATAGTAAAGGTTAAATTATTTAAAAAGGGATTAAATTAAGTGATAAGACCACAAATTTCTTAAAGTCCTTTAAAAAAATTTATTGGATTAGTTTTTTTACAACAATATATTATATCGTATATTTTTTTAAAAAATTCCCATTTTTATTGTGTATTATATTTGTTATATATTATGAAAATTTTTATTTACAAGAGTGTCACTTCACTCACTTATAAAAGGAGTACACCAACACCTCACTTCTCCTAAAACATTGATAACCTTACCTTGAACAATATTTGAAAAAATCCCTCCCAAACACTAATTCTAAAGAATTATAAGTTATAATATCCCCAAAATACTGTTCTAAGAAGGATTAATGTTTGGTTTAATAAAGGATATCAAAAAATAGTTAATTTTATTAACTATTTCAATAAAGTTTCATTTTTTCCTTCAACTACTAAAAATATATTAAAAAAATACTAATATAATTACATCAATATAAATAGTCTAATAAAACTTTATATTTTTAATTAATAACTATTATCTACCTCCCTTTTATCAATTGGAAAATGAAAACTTTTCTCATGTTATATAAGAACTACCACATCTATGAATGGAATATTTCATTTATCATAACTTTCTTACATGGATGGTTATAAAAATGTATTAATGAGTAAATATAATATTTATAACATTTTTAAGGTTCTATAAAGGTAATTATACAATTATATTAACAATATTAATAATAAATTTACATTGTAACATTTTACCAACTAAAATGATCGTACTTAAGAACATTGTAAGTAATAACTTATTAATATTCTCTTCAATTTATCATTATAATAAAATGATTATTTAATTTATTTTATCATTTAAATAACAGATTAAATTCATTAATCCTCTTCATAAGTGATATTATCACTCTATAATAACATGTTCTTACTCATTCAACTATTATAATGTGTTATTATTTAGGTTATTTTTACCACGTACATGAATGATATTGTATTGTTTATATCACGAATGATTAAGAAAATTTAGATAAATATAATAAGATATCATAATTATGAATCTAATTTGTTTTCATAATTTTCAATTGATAATATTCAAAATTATATTTACCTATGAACTCAAATATTTTTGAATTTCAACAATCACCAAAAACGGGAATTGATAATATTTCTATGAGAATCAATACATTGAGATCCCTGAAATGAAAATTAAACTATAGAAATATGTAAAAAATATTTACTAAATATTCATCAAAAACTTGTAATTTTGAAATACCCTTTTCAAAAATGAAATTAAATTTGAACAACCATTGTTATTATAACCATCAGAATTATGCTAAGTTAGGAAGAATCATAGAAAAGTAACTATTTCCTAAATTATTGAACTCTATTTTTATGGAAAAATAGGAACACAATATCTTTACACATATAGACCCTATGTGACAACTTGAAAAATAGTTTTTACCATTTTAAATAAATTAATTTTGTTTTTGAGATTTTTAACCTAATGACCCTTAAATGGCCAACATGGACAAAACTTATTTTGTAATTTAATTGTACATTATAAAAAATGAACTAAATTGAAAAAATATTAGGAAATTAACATGGAAAATTTTATTATGATTATAAATAACTTAAATAATTTAATTACTGTGAAGGGTATAAACATGTAATAAATTACAAGAGACTCGACATAATGGGGTTTATTTGATATATTTTTTTAAATGTTTTATAAGTTTTTAAGTTTTCTTTTAAACTCTCTATTCAATATCCACATTATTTATATAGTTTAAAATAATAATATTATTTATACATCTATTATTATTTGTATAATTTCCTTATTAGCCTTTAATTTTTTAGGAAAATTATAAAGGAATATCTTTATCATCATCCAGACAACACATATTGAACTTTCTCTAAAAAAGTAAAGGATATTTTTAACACTTTACATGAACTCATTTTCCCAACACTATTTCATTTCTTCTTCACTATGATTTATTTTCAATTTTTACCATATTTTTCAAATAATTACTTCTTCCGATTATTGATATGATTTTTCTTTTTTGAAGAGTTATCAAAAGAAAAAGATATTGATTATTATTTTTAAGATATAACTAAATGTTCTTATCTTTATGGGCTCAAATGTCAGTTTTTATAATTTTCATATTTATAAGTGAATTCGTTTAAATGTTTTATTAAATTTATGGTACTATTTAATTATATATAATGATGGGTGATATTGAGGTATAACTCTATATTTTATTGGTGTATGATTTATTGTCAAGATAAAATTAAATTGGGATTATATTGTTATGTTATTAGATTATGAGTTACTTAATGTAGTGGGTGTGTTAGTCAAATAATAAAGTTGATCTCTAAGACTCATTTAAATATTATGTTAAATTAATAAAATATGTTTTTTATATTCTTTCATTGAGTTTTAATGGAAATATTTTTATTGTATAAGTTAGATAAAAGAGTTCGTGATTGGATGAAATTTTATGATAATTTAAGAGTGAAAGTATTTTTGTAAGGACAATGTTTCCTTTCACGTGTTCTCATTTTTTTGTGGTAAAATTCATTATAATATATTTTATTATTAGTTACAACATTTTAATAGTAATTTTAGGGTAATAAATTTGATTTTATATTTCAAGGTAGGTTTTATATGAGAATAAAGTTATTTATTGAAAGGAAACATTTTTTTCAAATGATTCATCTTTGTTAATGGATTATCATGTTTTATCATTCTTTTATTCCCATTAACATGATTTAATATCATTCCACATTTTAAAATTATTTTTCACCTAGATATAGGATGAGTATTATTAATTATGATATAAATATTAGAAATTTAGGAGAAGGTAATATTATCAGAGATGTTGAAGAATTATTTTAAAATAATAATTTTGTAGTATGATAGAAAAAATGTCCATTGGCTGAGAAAGATATCTATTTGGTTATGTAATTATTTTTTCATAATTCTATAAAACTATAAATTTGAAATATCATAGGTATATAATTGACTAAATATTTTTTTTATGATATTGTAATTAGGTATGGTAATGTTTGGTTCACCATAGTGGGTATTAAATCTATCATGTAAAGAATATATTTCTAGCACCGCTTCTGGGAGTATGAGTTTTGGAAATTATATGTAGACTTAGGTTTTTTAGATTAGTAACTTAGTTAGGTGAGTTATGTCCCCCTAAAAAATATAAAATTCTAAGCCTGTAATTTTTTATATTTAATAAAATTATAATTTTTGAATTTTTTACGACCTGGGGGTATTAAATTATTAAATGAAATTTATATCTCATGTTAAAATATATTAAATGCCTATCTAACTATATGGTGATTCTAGGATGGGTTCTAATACACCCTAGGATATGAGATATTTCTATGTAAAGGTTTTATTATTTTTATGTGGTCATTGGATGTAACACCCTAAGCTTCCACGGTACGTTTCCCTTTGAATAATGAAGTAGCTTGCGTTGTATGCAACTTCGAGTTCAAACACACCGCAACCAATCAAAATAGCCATTATGAATAGTAATACCCACTTTTTGAAATTTTATAAATTTTATCTTTCAAAATGGAATTCATTTTTGGATTCAGAATATCGAAATTAGCATTGGCTGAATTTTTTCTATTTTTCTGAAAACATTCTATTTTTTATGAATACTAAAAAACACAATGTTATTTTTTAAAACCGAATTTTTATTTAAATAATTATTTATTTTATTTAAATATATTTTAGGTCAAAATAGATACATAATACCTATATAAGTTCAATGAAATTCATTGGATTCATTTTATAATTAGTTTAGATATATAACACTTTTAGGGAACTTTTTACCGTCTTTTACGCACCCCTAAGGAGCATTTACAAATTTGTATAAAATATAATTTTAATGCATATTTGAATAGAATTCTTAAAATCCTAGAGACATAGTTGACATCGGTAAATAAATTATGGTTCAATAAGATGAAAATAATTTTTGGTGAATAGTAACTTTTGACTTTTATTTACCATGGTTAAAAGTAAATAGGGTAATTAAGGGTAAAAATGATATTAGAATTACGCTAAAACATGTAAAAATTCTATTTAATAAGTGTAATTCAACCAAAAACAACCTTAGGAATAAAATATTCTCCTTTAGGTCTACTTGGATTAGATTATGAAATTTATTATTATTTTATTTATAGAAGAGTTAATAGTGTTAAATTCAATGTTTAATAAATAAAACATTTTAATATAGGATTATACATAAGATAAATTATACTATAAAAATTCATTAGAAAGATAAATAGATTTCATAAATAATGGAATTTTATTTATATTTTTTAGACAATGAAAAAAATAAAATGTATTTATGACACAATGATGATACAGTAATTACCTTATTAATGAAAGATTAAAATAATTAATATTATAAATATCCAAATAAATGTAATTTGAGAGTTTTGGTGAATTACACATATTTTATAGGTTAATATGACATATTAGGGTTGATTAACTAATTTTTTTCTAAGTAATCATGCTATTATGACTTTAACAAAAACAAAACACAAAATAGTGTCAAATTGACATAAAAGAGTTTTAAAAACAAATATTATATTATTAATTGATATAATATTCCTAAAAATCTAAGGTTCTGTTAACGGACATAGATATGGTTATATATATATCAATAATGAACCACTTGGGGTTTTCTTGGATTGTTATAATAAGTTTTTTAACCATATGACATAAAAATACAAAGAGGCAAGGTAAATGTCAAACTATTTAACTAAGAGTTAAATATAAAAAGATAAGGTTAATATTCTGACCCAAACATGTCTAAAACTTATTGATTAAGTGGTTTTCAACCCATCCCCACCTTAGCCTCGAAATAAATAATTTTGAAGCAATTAGAAAAAAAATGATGTTATTATAAAATAATATTTCAATCTTTTCCTAAGGTTCCCCGCACCCTTTAAGAACCCTGTTTTTGCTATAATTGACTTTGGAATTTTCATAATCTTATTCCAGAGTAGCGTCTTTAGACGGCATACAATTCTGATCCCCAATGTGGCTGGAATTAAATTTTCAGTGCATTCACACTGGGCACACCGAATAAATGGAATAACTCATAAACGGTGATTTGGATTGGAAAATCGAGGGCACTGTTGAGTCCATAGCATGTCTTTTAACCTAGGAGGGGTGTAATTTTCGCAGGTGCGGACCTCCTGTGAAAAATGCCACAAGGGGCATTTTCGTAATTTAGTGGCATCAGGCGTTAAATTTTATAACTTCCGAACAGAGGCTCGAATTAAAATTCTGAGACCACCGTTGTGCTTGGGAGGTGGTGTTTACCCTAGGGGAGGCCAAACCTCGACCTTGTCGAGAGTTTTAGATGCGCGTTAATTTGGGTGTTTAAATTAATTAATATTTTAATTAGTTTTTCTTTATTTAAACTTAAACTGTTCTCTTTCTCGAGAAGGATCCTCAAACAACCAAGGAGAGCCCCTCACCAACCATCCTCCATCCTCTCCTCCCAAAGGTGGTGCGCGGCATCAGCAGATCGACTGTGAAGCTCCAGGCTACGCCCTAAAAAGGTAGGATCATGCGTTTTTCATTTTAAACTTCTGCACCTTATTTGAATTCATATATATGCCTTTAATTTCTATTATATTGACATGAGAAGCCCATATATGCATATTATTTGTTCTACGATTTTTGATACATTTTTCTGATTAGAAATCCGAGTCCCGAGGTGATCACAGCGATCCGATGAAGTTATGGGGGTTTTTTTGGTGGTTTTCCGGCGGGTCTGCCCGGTCCGGCGGCAGCTCGGCTAAGGCGGTGTGGCAGCAGACGGCGGCTCGGAGCAGCGGTCGACCGCGACTTCAGCAAGGTGGTCGACTCCGGGTGTCGTGGACGGCGGCTCAGCATGAGTGGGAGGCAGTCGGGTGATCCGCTGCGGGGGCGTGGCTGCCGACGTCAAGGCCGAGCATGGCCGCAGGGCACCAGCGGGGCACGACGACGCGGAAGACCGGGGTCCACGACCCCCACCGGCAGATAGTGGAAATTCCCTTTGCGGGTCCACATGTGGAAGGAATACCAGCCTCCGGGCCGGTCCAGATGGGAGGACCAGAGTAGGTGTAGGCGAACAGCGGGCCGCAGCGGCTCAACCAGCTGAGCCGCGACCCGACTGACTTGGGCCGGTCCAGGGGGTGTGGACTGGCCAGACCGGTCCGGTCCACCCCGACATGCATCCGATGACGTTTAAACTGGCATAACTTCTAAGACGAGTGTCAGATTTCCATACCATATATGGTGACACGTTCCTTGGATCGAGAAGAACATTTTGAGATCGTTTTGGGAGTTTTTAACTCTTGAGACGGGGGCTCGGTGGCATGACACATCCCTTAACTGGTTTAGCTTTTTCTTTCCAAGATTCTCCTTCGGTTGGCACAGATACATCCAGAGTCCGTTTTGAGCACCGTCAGCGATGTTGGGATCCTGGCACTAAGGTGGAGTTTTCTAGGGTGGTTTCTGGTGTTGAAACTAGTGCTGAGGCATGGGCCCCTTGCCTCGTCTTTTAAGCTGCGAGCAACGGTTAGCAACCCTTTCATCGATCGGTCGTTCGAGGTGTGCGAGCAGTCGATTCTGGGTGTTTCTACGAAGGGATTTCAATGCCACAATCCGCCCGCTTTAATTCCTCACGGTGGTGTGGGCCACATGAGGTCTGTTTTGGGAGTTGGCAGTGATTTCCATCTGTATCACCAGTTATCTATTTTGGAAAAGTGATTAGTCAATCTTGTGCACATTTCTGAGAGGATCGCAATGGTGCGATCCGTTTGTTGCGTTTCAGGACCGTGATGCGGGTCCCACGTAGCCCCACTCATGTGCAGTGCGGTGAAATGCATCTTCTTCTCCGGACATCTGTTACATGAAAGTAAGTATTCAATTTGACATGTCTTTCCGAGGGGATCGAAATGCTGCGATGCACACGACTTTTTTCGGGACCAAGGCTTGGGACCACGGGACGTCGTTCGAGCGTAAAGTAGTGTTGAATAACTTTTACATCGGATATTTGTTGTAGGTGAGTAAATAGTCAATCTCACATTTTTTTTACAGGGATTACAATGGTATGATCCGTTTGGATGTGAAGAGTCTCATTCAAGATCTCATTAAATGTGGGAGAATGAAAGGTGCTCCTGTGGCACTTCTTCTTGCTATGTTTGGAAGCGAACCGTTGTCTTGTGATCGTGTTCACTCCCGTGTGAGTGAAGTTGATGTTTGAAGAGATATGGATGGCCGTGCTAGGGCCGTGGAGGAAATAGGTTCACAGAATTATGTTTTCTCCCTTCACGCTGATGTTGGGTGTCATGTGCACGATAGCCTTTGGTCTAGAGATGTGGTATACTCTGGGAGCATATGAGGATTCTTGGGGGGACATGTTGTTGTTTTCACCTGATAATGTTTGTGTACTTGGGTTGGAGATGTGATAGGGCCACACGTCTTGTGGGTCCCTTGTGTGTGCCGTGTTCTTCTTTACATACCTTTGATCTCTTGCGACATAAAGGGTCCCTCTACTAACAATAGTTTAGACCAGCAGGGTGGAGTGGTTTCCCCTAGCTCTTTTCTGGATGGTTTGATCGGCGGAGTTGTTTGGGTTCTCCTGTTCCTTTAGCCGTGTGTGATTTCAGTATCACTTCCCTTCGTGTTCGTTGGTAGGGTCATTGTGGATTCGGTGTGACCAATACTGTATACGGGCACCGATCCTCTACCCAGGAGGTTATTTCCAGTAGGGTACAGAGCCCACTAAGCCTGGGTGCAGATTCCCTATCTAAGTATCGAGATCAAATCCTATTTCCACGATCTACCATGACGTGTTTCCCTAGGCAGAGTTCCAGGTATCAGCATGACCCATACTACACGGGTACTGAACCTCTACTAGGTGAATTGTTCTGGAGTTGGGTGGTTGTGCGATACCCACTACGTGTTCTGTTGGCCAGCATTATACCATCTATTAGGGTTGGCAAGATCAGTTCTAGGTTTACCCTCCAGCGGGGCTGGACAGGGGGTTTCTCATTTACTTCTTTTGAGTTTACCATCCAGTGGGGCTGGGCAATGGGTTGCTCATTGACTTCTTAGGGTTTACCCTCCAGGAGTGACTGGGCAGTGGGTTACCCAAGGACCTCTTAGGGTTTACCCTCCGGAAGAGACTGGGCAGTGGGTTACCCGACGACCACTTAGGGTTTACCCTCTAGCAGAGACTGGGTAGTGGGTTACCCAATGACCTCTTAGTGTTTACCCTCCAGCAGAGACTGGGTAGTGGGTTACCTGATGACCTCTTAGGGTTTACCCTCTAACAGAGACTGGGCAGTGGTTTACCTGATGACCTCTTAGGGTTTAACCTCCAGTAGAGACTGGGCAGTGGGTTACCCAAGGAACTCTTAGGGTTTACCATCCAACAGAGACTGGGCAGTGGGTTACCTGATGACCTCTTAGGGTTTACCCTCCAACAGAAACGGGACAGTTGGTTACCCGACGACTTCTTTCAGACTCAGTCCTTTCTACAAGGCTAGTCTGTGGCTTTTCTCCATGACTACTGGAGCGGGACCCTTGGTTATACGGGTCAGTGATGTGATAGCTTAGGCTTTGAGAAGACCTGTCGACTATGTGACAGTGAAGAGGTGTGGTTTGACTTTCCCAAGAACTCTCATGTATGAGGGACACTTTCCCCACCAAGAGATGTTCTTATGATGCAACCTTAAACCATGCGGGCGAGTCTGTGCCGGACAAAAAGGATAGTGTCAGGGTGCGGTGATTTGAGCCCTTGACTTGCAGTTTGAGGTAGATGTGTAGGATGTTGTGCATCGATGGTGGTTACTTCTAGGACTGTTGGATACTAAATTTCTTGGGTTGAACTACGATATGGATATCCCCTTACAATCTTGATCAGGTTTCTTGATTGAGCATATGGATATGTATATACCTTGTTCCAGTACCCACTTCTTGGGTTTTCGTTACTTTGCTTCCAAGAGAGGCGAGACACACGGGGTATGCCACGTGAATTCTGTGACTAGATTCTTGTGGTTGGATGAGTCTACTCTCCTACTATAGGTAGTGAAGGCTTGACAGGAAGTTCATCTTCTCACCGTTTCTAGCTCTCTGTTTTAGGACGAGTCTACTTCCTTCCTCTTGTTGGGTTGAGCTATACTATTTACTACACTCTCTGTTGTACACCTTTAATATTCCATGTTCGATCTACTGCTCACTCTTCAGTACCTCATTTATTGATCCCTCGAGCCTTCGTGGTATCCTACTGAGTATTTTTATACTCATCTCTTCTTGGGATTTTCCCGCACTTGGTGTGCCCTTGAAGACGAAAGACATTTTGCTCGTGACTACAAAATAGATTAGGAGTTCAAGAACTTGGACTGAATAAGATGGTCATAGTCGGGTTCGAGCTGTGGGACTCCTTGAACTGTTTTCATTTTGGTTACCTGTTGCGGGGTTGTGGAACTTTTCAGGCTGGGTGTGTGTTTTTCCATTTTCTTTTCAGGGTACCTTTATCACTCTCTTTGTACTGTTTAGAGGTCAATGCACCTTGTTGGTTTGTTTATAGAAGTTGGTACTTTACTTTCTCTTTTACTCTGCACTATTGCATTGAGGGGCTACGTGTGTGTGTATAGGTACATAGGAAATTTCCTCCTCGAGTTGTTTTTCATTCGGCAGTTGTCACCCACCATTGGCCTATGGAGGCGGGCTTGGGGTAGTTGCAGCTCAAGCCCGGGTAGGGTCAGGTCATGAAAAAGTGTTATCAAAGGTGGTTCATTCCTTAGGACATTCTTTGGACATCCCTAAAAATGAATTTGTTGGGATCTAGGGCAACAATGTCAACACGTCTCGAGAGCAGACCTCTGGCCATGGAGTCCAGTGATGGTGCGACGACCAACATATCCATTCACCAGGACCCTAATAACCTGCTTGTCGACTCGGCATGCTGAGACACCAGTTGTAGGGAAAAATTAGTTTGTGCATCACATAGGATTGAGTTTTGACTGTCCTTCTTGAGTCAACTCCCTGTTGTTGGGACTGTTATATATAAATATATGCTCATCTGATCAAGAAACTCCTTGATAACATTCAGGATGTATCTGAGAATACAGCCAGCCAGTATACTAGTTTTGGTTAGTGACAATGACTCTGTGAGCTATGAGGCCTCAGTCCAGAACCCATCATGCAAGCCCCTTTCTCCAGGTGGGCCGGTAGTAGCACCCCACCTGGTGAACAATAGATAGCTCCAGCAGAACAGGCTGAACTTGAGTGCAGGTTGAGAACGCTCTGCGAGTTCCATCTTCAGAGACCGCTGAGGTTCAGTGGTGAGCCAGACCCTAAGGTAGTAGTGGTTTGGCTCGAGACAGTGGTTCACCTCTTCAGGCTTGCACAGACACCGGTAGATCAGATGGTGGCTTTGGCCGCTAGCCTTTTCCACAAATTATTTGGGTTTTGGTGGAGTCTGGTGACTCAGTTACGCGATGAGTCGTCGCTTTCATGGGATGACTTTCAGCTACTTTTTCGTGAGGAGTTTTACCCCTCCTTCTTACGCTCTGTTTGGATCTAGGATCTCCTGTAGTTTCAGTATGGAGAGATGATGGTGACTAAGAATGTGACTAGTTTCGCAGACCGTGCACAATTTTTTTCCCAGACTTAGTCCACGACGAAAACATCCAAACACAGATGTTTGAGAGGGGTCTCCACAGAGAGATTCATGCTGTCATAGTACCCTAGGGCATTTCGACTTATGTCGGGGTGATAGAGCCGGTGCTAGTGATAGGGAGATTCATGTCGCGTTCTATAGTTGGGGGTGGCAGCAGGCTCAACAGAGTCGAGAAGTCTACCGTAGCTAGCGGGTGTCAGCTAATAGAACCTCGACGCAGGCGGCCTTTCCACCGCCGATTTCGGAGATGCGGTCATACACCACAGTGGTGCCTGAGGGAACAAGGGCGGCCTGGAGAGCACCAGTGCTATGCTTGCGATGGCCAAGGTCACCAGGCATGAGACTGCCCGGCCAGGCACACTGAGAATATTGGGCAGGCAGCAGGTGCATCACCATGACGGAGGCAGCTCCGTGATCAGAGTAGTCCCTAGAGAGGTGTAGCTAGTAGAGGAGTGGGAGGAGCTACGATTGGGGGGGACGACCTTACGAGGTCTTCCCATCACCACCAGGCAGTCCACATCAGGCTTTGGGAGTTGATAGTTGGGACCACAGACACCCGTGGGCTTTGTATTTCTACAATCCTATTGAGTATGAGGTGATAAGAGGATTGCTTTACGACCCTTCTACTTTTTGCAGTATAATTGTTAGTCTCTTTGTGTGTAATGCTTCCCCCATGCTCCTTGCTTGAGCTGTTACTAGGGTGACGTATGGCATCGGTGTAACCCTGTGTCAGTAGAGTAGAAGGCGTAGAAACTTTTTCATTAGTCGATGGTGTCGACTCCATCGCTTTTTGAGTGTGTAAGAGAGTCTTGGTTGTGAGACATTGACTATGAAACCTTGCGTGACCAGATATCCCTGGGTGTTTCATGATATGCATATTCTGAAGGAGGGAATCACTGTGCCTTATACCAACTTCGAATAGTGATTTCCAGTCATAGCATGTGACGTAGAGATTCGACTGAGGAGGTGAGCTACCCCTGAGGTCCTTTGGTCTGTATGAGACCATGAGAAGGGATGGAGAGGTTGTCTACCGCCATGCCCTAACCCCCCAAAAGTCTTGAGTGGGTGCATGATGCCTCCCACGTGACATACCTCAAGAGATGTGTGCGTGATTTTATGCATGTAATCGGAGAGGGTAGACCTCACGTGAACCGATCAAATCCTTTGGTCTATGTCTGGTGGTGCACAATTGTGGATGAGTTCTTCTGAGTAGGGAAGAGCTCGGTGCGGGCTTAGTACCTTGAGTTGTTCCATGGTTATTCTTTTCAGGGATGAAAATATTGAAGGAGGGAATGATTTAAGAACGTAGTTTTTGATATAAAAGACTTTGGAATTTTCTTGATGTTATTCTGGAGTAGCTCCTTCAGAAGACGTGCAATTCCGAGCCCCGGTGTGGCCAGAATTAAATATTCAGTTTGTTCACACTAGGTACACCAAATAAAAGGAATAACTCCTAAACAAAAACTCAGATTGAAAAAATTATGGCACTGTTGAGTCCAAAGAATGCCGTTTACCCTAGGAGGGGTGTCATTTTCATGGGCGCGGGCCTCCGGTGAAAAATACCACTAGGGGCATTTTCGTAATTTAGCAGGCTCAGGCGTTAATTTTATAACTTCTGAAAAGAGGATCAGATTAAAATTTGGAGACAACAATTATGCTCGGAAGGTGATTTTTACCCTAGGGTAGGCTTAACCTCGACCCCGTCGAGAGTTTCAGATGTGGGTTAATTTGGGGGTATAAATTAATTAAAATTTTGATTAGTTATTCTTTATTTAAACCTAAATTGTTCTCTCTCTAGTGGTGGAGCATCAGGAAAACAAGGAGATCCCCTCACTAACCCTCCTCAATCCTCTCCTCCCCAAGTTGATGCACAACTTCGGCAGATCGACGACGAAGCTCTAGGCTACGCCCTACAAGGTAGGATCATGCGTTTTTCGTTTTAAACTTCTTCACCCTCTTTGAATTCATATATATTCATTAAATTTATATTATCTAGTTGAGAGAAGACCATAGATGCGTAGGAATTTTTCTAAGATTTTTGATACATTTTTCGGATTCGAAATCCGACTCTCGAGGAGAGCGCATCGGTTCGATGAACTTCCGAGGGTTTCGGGTGGTTTTCACGTGGTTCTGGTCGGTCCAGCGGTGGCTCGGCACAGGCGGCATGATAGCGGATGGCGGCTCAGAGTGGCAGTCGACGGCGGCTTCATCGAGGCGGTCGGCTGCAGGTGTTCGGGATGGCGGCCTGGCATGGGAGAGAGGCGGCTGGGCGGCTGGCTGTGGGGGGGGGGCTGCAGATGGCGCAGCCGAGCGCGACGACAGGGCGCCAGTGGGGCGTGACGACGCAGAAGACCGGGGTAAGCGACCCTGGCTGGAAGACTACGGACCTGCCCTTTGCGGGTCCCTGTGTGGAAGGAAGACCATCATCTAGGCCAGTCCAGATTGGTGGGCCGCAGAGTGCGTGGGTAAACCGTGGGTCGCGGGGGCTCAGCCTGCTGAGCCGTGGCCCGACCGGCTTGGGTCATTGCAGGGGGTGTGGACAGGATAGACCGGTATGGTCCACCCCCAGTTGCGTCCGATGACGTTTAAACTGGCGTAACTCCTAAACTGGGTGTTAGATACTTGTACAGTCTATGGCGACACATTCCTTGGATCGATAAGAACGTTTTTAGATGGTCTCGAGAATTTTTAATTCCTGAGACGGGGGATCGTTGGCGTGACACATACGTTATGTGTTTTAGTGTTTTCTTTTCGAGTTTCTTCTTTCGGTCGGTGCAGATACATCCAGAGTCCGTTTTGAGCACCGTCAGTAGCATAGGGATCCTGGCACCGAGGTGGAGTTTTATAGGGTGGTTTCGGGCATTGAGATCGATGCTTAGGCATGGGCCTCACGACATGGTTTTTAAGCTGCGAGCATCAGTTAGAAACTTTTTCATCAGACGCCCATTCAGGGCGTGGGAGCAGTCGATTCGGGGTGTTTCTCCAAGGGAATTGGAATGGCCCCATCCACCTGATTTAATTACGCACGATGATGTGGGCCCCACTAGGGCTGTTTTGGGAGTTGGCGATGATTTCCATATTTATCACCGGGTGTCCATTTTGGACAAGTGATTAGTCAATCTTGTGTACTTTTTCGAGAGGATCGGAATGGTGCAATCCATTTTTTATATTTCAGGACCGTGATGCGGGTCCCACGTAGCACCGTTCGTGTGTAGTATGGAAAAATGCATCTTCTTTTCTAGACATCAGTTTCATGCAAGTAAGTAGTAAATTTTTCGTGTCTTTCCGAGGGGATCACAATGGTGTGATGCGCCCGTCTGTTTTCAAGACCGAGGCTTGGGACCACGGGATGCTGTTCGGGTGTAAAGCAGTGTTGAACGAATTTTACGTCAGATGTCTATTTGCGGTGAGTAAATATTTGACCTCGCGTGTTTTTCTGTGAGGATAACAATGGTACAATCCGTTTGGATGTGTGGAGTCTCATTCGAGATCTCATTAAATGTGGAAGCATGAAAGGTGCTTCGGTGGCGGTTTTTCTTGCTGTGTTTGGATGTGAACCCTTGGCATGTGGTCGCGTTCATTCCAGTGTGAGTGAAGTTGATGTTTGAAGAGATATGGATGGTCGTTCTAGGGCCGTGGATGAAACAGGTTGGCAGAATTACATTTTTTCCCTTCGTGTTGACGTTGGGTTTTGTGTGCACGATAGCCTTTGGGCTAGAGATGTGGTATAATCTGGGAGTTTACGGGGATTCTTGGGGGTGTATGTTGTAGTTTGGACCCGATAATGTTTGCGTACTTGGGTTGGAGATGAGATAGGGCCACACCTTGTGTGGGCCCCTTGTGCGTGTCGTGTTCTTCTTTACGTACCTTTGAGCTCTCGTGACGTAGAGGGTCCCTCTATTAACGATGGTTTAGATCAGCAGGGTGGACTGGTTTCCCTAGTTCTGTTCTAGACGGTTTGATCAGCGGAGTTGTTTGGGTTACCTTGTTACTTTAGCCATGTGGGATTTTAGTATCACATCCCTTCGTGTTCCCTAGTAGGGTCATTGTGGATTCAGTGTGACCAATACATTACACGAGCACCGATCCTCTACCCTGGAGGTTGTTTCGAGTAGGGTGTGGAGCAGAGTGAGCCTGGGCGCATATTACCTAGATGAGTATCGAGATCATATCCTCCTTCCACGATCTACCGTGATGTGCTTCCCTAGGCAGATCTCTAGGTATTGGCGTGACCCACACTACACGGGCGCTGAACATATACTAGGTGAATTGTTCTGGAGTTGGGTGGTTGCATGATACCCACTCTGTGTTCTTTTGGCCAGCGTTGTACCATCCATTAGGGATGGCCAGAGAAGTTCCGGGTTTACACTCTAGTGGGGATGGGCAGTGGGTTTCTCATCGACTTCTTCATGATTACCATCCAGCGGGGCTGGTCAGTGGGTTGCTCATTGACTTCTTAGGGTTTACCCTCTAGTAGAGACCGGGTAGTGGGTTACCCGATGACCTCTTAGGGTTTACCCTCCAGCAGAGACTGGGCAGTGATTACCTGACGACCTCTTAGGGTTTACCCTCTAGTAGAGAATGGGCAGTGGGTTACCTGACGACCTCTTAGGGTTTACCCTCTAGTAGAGACTGGGTAGTGGGTTACTCGATGACCTGTTAGGATTTATCCTCCAGTAGAGACTGGGTAGTGGATGACCTGACGACCTCTTAGGGTTTACCCTCCAGTAGATACTGGGCATTGGGTTACCCTAATACCTCTTAGGGTTTACCCTCCAGCAGAGACTGGGAAGTGTGTTACCCAATGGATCTCTTAGACTTTACCCTCCAACAGAGACTGGGCAGTGGGTTACCCGATGACTTCTTTCAGACTCAGTCCTTTCTACTAGGCTAGTCTGTGGATTTTCTTCGTGACTACTGGAGTGGGACCCTTGGTTGTACGGGTCAGTGATGTGACATCTTTTGATTTGAGAAGACCTCTCGACTGTGTGACAGTGAAGAGGTGTGGTTTGACTTTCCTCATAACTCTCAAGTACGAGGGTGATTTCCCCACCAAGACACATCCTTGTGATGCGAACTAAAACCGTATGGGACAGTCAGTTCTGCCCAAAGAGGATAGTGTCAGGGTGCGGTGATTTGAGCCCTTGGCTTGTAGTTTGGGGAAGACGTGCATGATGCTGGGCATCGATGGTGGTTACTTCTGGAACTGTTGGCTACTCACATTCTTGGGTTTGTCTTTGCGATAAAGATCTCCTTACAATCTTGATGGAGTTTCTTGATTGAAAATATGAATATGTATATACCTTGTTCTAGTACCCACTTCTTGGGTATTGGTTACTCTCCTTCTAGGAGAGGCAAAGACGCGCGGGGTATGCCACGTGCTTTTCGTGTCTAGCTTCTCATGGTTGGACAATTATACTATCTTACTATTGGTACTGAAGGCTTGATAGGAAATTCATATTCTCACCGTTCCGAGCTCCTTGTGTTATGATGAGTCTACTTCCCTCCTCTTGTTGGGTTGAGCTGTACTCTTTACTGCACTCTCTATTGTACTCCTTTACTTTTACCTGTTCAATCTACTGCTCACTCTTCGGTACCTCATTTGTTACTCCCTCAAGCCTTTGGGGTATCCTACTGAGTATTTTTATACTCACCCCTACTTGGGCTTTGCCCGCAATTGGTGTGCCCTTGAAGACGACAGACAGGTTGCTCGTGACTACAAATGATCTTAAGTGTTTGGGAGATTGGACCGCATGCGATGGTCGTAGTCGAGTTCCAGTTGTGGGACTCTCCCAACTATTTTACTTTTGTTTACCTGTTGCCGGGTTGTGGAACTTTTCTAGTTTGGAGCATGTTTTGACCTTTTCTTTTCAGTTTACCTTCAGCACTCTCTTTTTACTGTTTAGAGGTCGATGCACCTTGTTGGTTTGTTTAAAGCAGTTGGTACTTTACTTTCTCTTTTACTCTGCAGTATTGCATTGAGTGGGTTGTGTGTGTGTCCATGTACTTAGGAAAAGTCCTCCCTGAGTTGTTTAGATTTCGTCAATTTTCACCAGGTCCTGGCCTATGGAGGCGGGCTTTGGGTAGTTGTGGCTCGATCCCGGGTATGGCTGGGTCGTGACACACCCCTCTTATAAAAGGTAACATTCCCTTCTCTCAAATTCAAACTTCCAAATCCATTTGGCTCATCAAAAACCTTCCCAAATATCCTACCAACTTCTATCACTACTTCCTAAAGGCCTTCTTTTGGTCAAAAATCTAACGTAAGTATCCCTTTTGATCAAATCAAAAGGAAGAACCCAAAGAAGAGGTAAATATTTCGTCACCTCTTTCAAGTTATTTTCTTCTTACACTTACTCTTTATTTGTTTTTCCATTATAAAAAAAAACTCCAGTATCTTCTACATACTTTAATGTTATTATAAAAACGGTAAAACAATATTTTTTATTCTATCCATCGTATGAATGAAAAAGTCACCATACGTGTGTACGTATGGCTTACCGTATCCATGTCGTGGTGTAGTTGTTATTCAATACATTTCTTATATGGGTATAATAATGATGTATAATTGATGTAAGTAATAATTATAACATGTTAATGATTCTGAATATATGATATAACATTCAATTATATACAATTTCACCTTCAATTGAATGATATTTTCACTTGTGCATACATTCGGATTATCAACTCCAAGAACACGATGAGATTCATTCCTCATTGTAATCATTCAAGAAAAATTTTCATTTTTTGATTAATAATAATGTTTAAGAACTTAATATCATTCTTTATTTGAATATAATACATCCTATCCCTAACAAACATGGCTTATGTAACCAAGCATATAAAGGAAAATGAATTAGTTAAACACTCGAAATTATGATACTACAGAAATATAATTAACAAAGAAATATTAGAGGATCATATATGATATCATATTTATGTATATAGTTATTTTATAATTTAATAACAATTTTTTAACTATTAGACAGGAGGTTAACATGCCATCAACAAAGGAAAAGTAAAAGGTAAGGGTTAATTCAACAATCTCTTTACTTATCTGAGGTTGTTAATACGTAGGTATCTACTAGGACCTCGTTATCATCCACATCCGTGTTTTCTTAAAAATGTAATTCAAAACATTTTTACAAGTCACAAGAATATAGGTTAAAGTCATTTATACCCTTTTTTGACATTTTATAAAATGGTTTGAAAGGAATCATTCCATCGTTTTCTGAACATGGTACTTTATATCCTTTTTGACAAAATTAAGGTAAGAATGTCTTTTTTAACTTATACAGTGGGTGTGACTATTTTCTACCATTATATCATTGTCAAAGATTCCCATGAAATATTATAAGAATATTTTCAAAATAAATGTTTTCTTTTATAATTATTTGACTTTTAAATGATCTCAAAACAGAAAGAGGTATTTATTTCAAATAGTTTTCATTTAATCTATGTCAATATACTTTGGTGGATTTCAAACCTGTTTGAAGTTTATTTTTTATGATACAAATAATTCATATTGTATTGAAGGTGTTTTGATATTTTTGACTATGGATGTGTTATTTTTACACCATTTGTGGTTTGTGGATAAATTATTGACATTTCGTATGCTAGTTTTAATACGAATGTTTATGTATGTTAAAACCTTTTTATATGAGGAATGCATTGGTCTTAGTAAGTGATGGGTGGAGCCCTCTCTAGATCCTCAATGCATTTATAGGTCTCATGAGACAAAATAGTGTCTTAGCACAAGGCCTTGAAAAAAAATTATTAGTAGTCCTGGCTCAAGGCCTTGACTATGTGGTTATGAAGTCTTGAATTATTCATTCCATCATTATGAAGGTGACTATTGATATTTTCTGTGATTATTAGACAAGTAGAATATCCTTGTGAATAATTAAATGGATTTATGTGTTTTCATCTTTTCCATATTATTCTGAAGTTTTCTTCTAAAAGGATTTTGTTTTAGTCTTATACATTTCCATAAATGTTTATGCTTATTTATGAATGATTCGCTATATTGCTATCCTTAATGAGCATTTGAGCTCACCTATTTCTATGATTTATTTTTTCTAGGATGTGAAGAAGTATTTTATGGTTGCCCTTCAAGGATTGGCTAAAGATATATGTGTGTTCAAAGGGGAAAAATGTTGTTGATGTTTTTATTTGATGATGTCATGTTAAACTTATGAATGTATATAGTACCTCTAAGGCTACTAAACTGATCGGTATTTCGGGACTTGATTCCTTGTATCATGCCGATATTATGTAAAAATCCACCACCTCTAGGTGACTGGGGTCCTGGTGTTACATTTCGTATTAGAAGAAGTTTAGTATAAATCTTGAAAGCTAGATTTAGAAAAACTCTGATTAGAGAACATTTCCGTAAGATTGACTTTGAAGATCTTTATAGAAGAACATCCTAGATTTTTTGTACTATAGAGATTTTGTGAGTTCTCCACGAAATACATCCCTATCTAGATACGAGCAGGTAGAGGTGGATCTGGCATAGATGTACCGAGGGGTAAAAATTGAAAACATTGCTTTGATCTAGACTCGAATGAGAACTTTTATACAACAACAGGCCTTGTTGCAGTCTTGGTTATGACACTCCTGGGGATATTCTTAGAATAATTCTCATTTTCTTTATAAATCATTATTAAGTGTTTATGAGTATATAATTTCTCACAGAAAACATTTTTATCATTATGGATTATATCTATAAACTGTTCAATTTATGTTAAGTGTTTTTCAAGTTTAGAATTATGTATTGCGATTCATAAACTAATCTATTGTATGACATTGTTTAGAAATGGTGCATAGTTAAAGGAATGGAAAATGTATCAAACCACGTAATTGATGTAGGGATTTTCCTCCAACTCAAGATAATTATAGTGGAGATAATGATGCAACTGGTTTTGATCATCTTATCACCATAATGGGAAAACTCACTCAGGTTATGAATAATAACCTTACCCGTATGGATCACCCTAATCCACAATGCGAAGGATCATTATTAGAGTTCTTCATGAGGCAACAACCACCAAAATTGAATTGGAGTAATAATCCATTAGTATTTGAGCAATGGATAAATTCTATAGAGGTAATATTTCATGCTTTGGGGATTAGTGAAAGGGAAAAAGTTGTCATGGCAGATTATTACCTCACGGGAGATGAAGATCAATGGTGATCATTGATTCAAAAAAAGAAGAAGAAGATGAAGCATAAAATATGGAATGGAGGGATTTTAAAGAGATTTTCAAATAAAAACACATTCCTCATGACCATCGAGCAGGTATGGAGAGACAATTTCTGAGTTTGAGGCAAAAGGAGGATGAGAATGTTGCAAAGTATGATGTTAACATTACAAGGTTATCAAGGCATGTAGTAGATTATATATGTTACCCAATGAGTAAGATTGATTGATTATTTGATGGGTTAAAACCATTTCACCATCGAGCATTAGTCACACAATGCTTCTCATCTTAGGAATATATAGTCTCATGTGCTATCAAGATAGAAAAGGAATTATCTAAGTCTTATGAATTTAAAGAAAAGCAAGAGAAAAAGAGATCTTCTAAACACTTTGGATATGGAAATAAAGGGAAGAAAGGGAAACATTGAATATCCATCATATGGTAAATGTTGGAAGAAACACCCTAGTACTTGCCTAAAGGTAATGGGAGTCTGTTACTTGTGTGGTGAAAAAGGCCACAAAGCTCGTGGTTGTAAGGGGAAGAAAGAGGCTGTCAATGTTGAATGCTACAATTGTAGAGAAAATGAGAATTATTCAAATGAACTTCCTAACCACCAAAGGAACTTACCTCAGAAAAAAGAATAGGGAGGAAGGCCAAGCTTATGCGATCACTACTGCTGAGGTTGATGCTCCGAAAGACATTGTTCTAGGTAATTTAATGGTTTTTTCATGTTTATCCAATGATTTATTTGACTCTCGATCATCAAATTGTTTCATATCTTCCCAGTTTTCTATGAAAATTAGATATTTTCAATTTGACTTAACAAGGGAGTTGTTAGTCATAACACCTAAGGGATGTATCATTACAGCAAAGTTTTATAATCCAGTTCCCATTAGAGTGTATAAATATTCGTTATCTTCTAATCTCATTTTCATACCCATGATGGAATTTTATATAATCCTATGAATGGATTGGCTTTCAGAACATGATGTGAAAATTTATTTTAAGAAGGAGGTTATAATTTTGATGATGATAAGGAGTACCCTATCTTTAGAGCAGAAATGTGACCACCTAATTCTTATCTAGATCCACCCTCAGTAGCTTAAATAAATTAAATTATTACGATAGAAGAGAATGAAATAACTATGGGCGAGGAAAGGAATGTTCAAATAAAGGATGTAACAATTGATCAAGAATATTTTGATTTGTTTCCAGAGTATTTACCTAGACATCCTCCAGAACGAGACATTGAGATTTCCATTGATTTAATTACTGGTTCAAGGCCCATATCGAAGAACCTTTCTAGAATGGCCATGGGGGAATTAGTGGAACTAAAGAAAAAACTAGAGTAATTGACTAACAAGGGATTTATTTTCCCTAGTGTTTCTCCATGGGGAGCCCCTATTATTTTTTTTAAAAACAAAAACAGATCTATGAGGTTTTTCATTGACTACAAGGAGATCAATGCTATAACAATAGAGAACAATTATCCCCTACCATGAATTGATGATTTATTCGACCAAATTCATAGAGATCAATATTTTTCAAAGATTGAACTTTGATCTGGATATCATCAACTGTGTGTGAAGAAGGAAGAAATTCCAAAAATAGAATTTTGAACCAGGTACGAGCATTAAGAGTTTATAGTAATCCCTTTTCGATTGACTAATGCACCCTCTGTCTTCATGGATCTAATGAATAGAGTTTTCAAAGAATATATTGATGAATTTTTAGTGGTATTTATTGATGATATTTTCGTATGCTCAAAAAGCTACAAAGATCATGAAAATCACTTTTACATTATCTAAAGGAATCATAGAATAAATGAATTATATGAGAAATTTAGCAAGTCTGAATTCTGGATTCAGAAGATTTATTTTATTATCTATATTATCTCTAAGGATGGAATATCTTTTGATCCTTCAAAGACCAAGGCAATCCAAGAATGGAAAGCATCGACGAGTATAATAGAGGTATGAAATTTTATTGGTTCAGCAGGTTATTATCGGCATTTTATCCTGAATTTTTCCCAATTGGAGAAACCATTAACCAAGTTCACTCGTAAATGTGTTAAATTTGTTTGGAAAAAATAGTCTAAAGAATGTTTTGAATAACTGAAGAGAAGATTAGTTAATTATTCTATCTTTACTCTACCATCAGGGAAATGATGAGTTTGTTATTTATTGTGACGCTTCAAAGAAAGGACTTAGTTGTGTCCTTCTGCAAAATGATAGAGTTATTTCATATGCATCATGACAAATAAAAATTCATGAAAAAAACTATCCCACTCATTATATTGAGTTAGTAGCTGTAATATTTTCTCTGAAAATATAGAGACAATATCTCTATGGCCCAAAATGTGAGATTTATACTGATCACAAGAGTTTGAAGTATATATCCCACAAAATGAACTCAACATGAGGGAAAGAAGAGGGATTGAACTACTCAAGGATTATGATTCCACTATTCCCTACCACTCGGGGAAGGAAAATAACGTGGAAAATTCATTTAGTAGAAATAATCATGGGGTTTTGAACAAGATGTAAGTTAAAAAGGATCCTATATACATGGATCTAGTAAATATGGATATGGGAATAACCATGGAAGGTGAAAAATGAATTCTTTTTCAAATGGTTGCCAAACCATATTTACTAGAAAGTATAAAAAGTTATTAGACTAATGATGAGGAATTTCAAAAGAAGATTAAAGCGTTGAACGATAAGATATTGATCGACTTTGTATATGAAGATAGAATATTGAAATTTGGGAAGAGGATTTCTGTTCCTAACATACCTAATAAATTTTTTTCTGAATGATGCTCATAGTTACAATTTCTCTATACACCATAGGAGCACCATGATGTATAGAGATTTTAAGGAACATTTTGGGTGGGAAAACATGAAGAGGGAGATTGCTCATTTTGTGTCAAGATGTATGGTTTGTCAACAAGTGAAAGGTGTAAGGAAACATCTTGGAAGATCCATGCAACCTCTTCCCATACCTGAGTGTATGTGGGATAAAATTACGATAAATATTTTCATGGGGCTACCAAATACTTCTAGAAGAAATGATGAAATATGGGTCATTGTTGATCGTCTTACCAAGTCATCACATTTTCTTGCTATAAGAGAAGATTTTCCACTTGAACGTCTCACAAGAATATATATTAATTAATTTGTAAGACTTCATGGATTACCCCTATAAATTTTTTTTTATCATGATCCCCGTATTACATCAAGATTCTGGAAATTTTTTTAGAAGGCCCAGGATACTGAACTTCATTTAAGCACTGCCTACCACCCTCAAATCGATGGAGAATCAGTACAAAATATTCATGCATGAGAATATATGTTGAGATATTTCTCACATGACTTTCAATGTAGGTTGGATCAATATTTACCTCTGGTATAATTTTCCTATAACAATAGCTTCCATTCAAGTATTTAGATGGAACTATATGAACCGTTATATGGAATGATATGTCGCACAACAACTTGTTGGGATGATGTTGGTGAAATAAAACTCATAGGCCCAGAACATGTTGAGTAAATGATGAAAAAGGTGAAGGTTATCCAAACCCGCATCATAGCAGCTCAAATTAATAAAAAACTCTATGCTCATAACTGAAGGAAGGATTTGGAATTTCAGGTAGGAGATAATGTTTTATTGAAGGTATCTCCATGGAATGGAGTTATATGATTCAGTAATAAGGGTAAATTGAGTCCCAGGTACATCAGACCATTTGATATTCTAGAAAAAATTGGAGTTGTAGCTTACCATTTGACAATGACTCTAAGTCTCTCTAAAGTTCATGATGTGTTCCACACATCACTGTTGAGAAAATACATTCTTTACCCAATGCATGTACTCACCTATGAGGAAATTGAACTGGAACATGATCTATCTTATTGTGAAGATGCTGTCAAAATTCATGATACTAGAGAATAAGTGCTAAAAAACCGGATAACTCATTTGGTAAAAGTTTTATGGAAAAACCATATGATGGAAGAGGCAACATGGGAACCTGAGGAACATATGATGATGAACCACCCAATTATTTTTATACAGTAATATTATAGAAATTTTGAGGATGAAATTATTTTAAGGAGGTGAGAATGTAACACCCCAAGCTTCCATGGTAACTTTCCCGTTGAATAATGCAGTATCTTGCGTTGTACGCAACTTCGAGTTCAAACTTACCACAACAAATAAAACTAGCCATTATGAATAGTAATACCTAATTTTTGAATTTTTTTAAATTTTATCTTTAAAAATGGACTTCATTTTTGGATTTTTAATATCGAAATTATCTTAGGGCGATTTTTTGGTATTTTCTGAAAACATTCAATTTTTGATGAATAGTAAAAAACACTACGTTATTGTTTAAAACAAAATTTTTATTTAAATAATTATTTATTTTATTTAAATTTATTTTATGTCCATATAGACACATAATACCTATATATGTTCAATGTAATTCATTGGAGTCATTTTATAATTATTTTAGATAAATAAATATTTTATGGAACTTTTTACCATATTTTACCCACCTCCTAGTAGAATTTGAAAATTTGCATAAAACATAATTTTAACACTTTTTTGAATTGTATTTCAAAAATATGGGAGACAAAGTTGACATAAATAAGTAAAATGTGGTTCAATAAGATGAAAATAATTTTTGGTGAATAATAAATTTTGACTTTTATTGACCACGGTTAAAAGTAAATAGGGTGATTAAGGGTAAAAATTATATCATAATTACCCTAACACATGTCTTAATTCCAATGGATAAGCATAATTCGACTAAAAACAACCATAGGAATAAAATATGATCTTTTAGGTCCAATTGAATTAGATTAGGACATTTATTATTATTTTATTTAAATAAGAGTTAAAAGTGTTAAATTAAATAATTAATAACTAAAACATTTTTAATATTGGGTTACAAATAAAATAAATTAGACAATAAATATTCATTATAAAGATAAAAATATTTCCTACATATTAGTTTTTATTTAAAATTTTTAGACATTAAATAATTAAATTTCTTTATGACACAATGATGATGCAGTAATTACCTTATTAATGAAAGATTAAAATAATTGATTTTATAAATATAAAAATAAATGTAATTTGAGAATTTTGATGAATTATACTAATTTCATAGGTTCATATGACATTTTAGGGTTGATTAAATTTTTTTTATCGAAGTAATCATGCTGTTATGACTTTAACAAAAACAAAATCCCAAATAGTGTCAAAATTGACATAAAAGAGTTTTAAAAACAAATATTATATTATTAATTGATATAATATTCATAAAAATAAATGGTTCAGCCAAAGAAGTTATATATGGTTATATATATTTATAATAAACCACTTGGGGTTCTATTGGACTGTCGTAGCAATTTTATTAACCATATAATATAAAAATATAAAGAGACATGGTAAATATCATCCTATTTATCTAAGAGTTAAATCTAAAGATATAAGCTTAATATGGTGACCCAAACCTATCTAAAACCTATTTTTTGAGTTTTGTTTCTACTCATCCCCCCTTATCCTCGAAATAAATTATTTTGGAGCTATTAGAAACTGAAAATTATTTTATCATAAAATAATATTTCAATCTTTTCTTAAGGTGCCCCTCACCCCTCTTATAAAAGGGCTCTTCCCCTTACCTAAAATTCACACGTCCAAATCCATTTGGATAGTCCAAATCCTACCCAAATATCCTCCCAACTTCCCTCACATAATTTTGGAGGCCTTCCTTTGGTCAAAAA
Source organism: Viscum album (assembly GCA_963277665.1). Classification (NCBI taxonomy): domain Eukaryota; kingdom Viridiplantae; phylum Streptophyta; class Magnoliopsida; order Santalales; family Viscaceae; genus Viscum; species Viscum album. The sequence continues at coordinate 1,401,297,206 of OY728153.1, forward strand.
TCCATCTTATGGAGCCCTTTTGATCAAATCAAAAGGAAGAACTCGAAGAAGAGGTAAATATTTCATCACATATTTCATGTTATTTTCTTCTTAAACTTCTACATTTATTTTTATTTTCCATTATAAAACAATAAATCCCGTACCTTTAAAATATTTTGATGTTATTATAAAAATGGTACGACCATATTCATTATTCTATCCATTATATAATGACAAAGTCACCATACGTGCGTACGTACGGCTTACCGTATGAACGTCGTGGTGTAGTTGTTATTCAATACATTATTTTTTTAGATGGGTATAATAATTATGTATAATTTATATAAATAATAAATATAACATGTTAAAGATTCTTTATATATGATATAACATTCAATCATAATCAATTTCACCTTCAATTGAATGATATTTTCGCTTGGGCGTACGGACGGATTACCGTCTCCACGAACGCGATGAGATTAATTCCCCATCATAATCATTCAAGAATAATTTTTATTTTATGATTAAAAATAATGTTTAATAACTTATGATAAATCTGTATATGAGTAAAATACATCATATCCATAACAAACATGTCTTAAGTAACCAAGCATTTAAAGGAAAACAAATCAGTTAAACACCCGAAATGATGATACTTCTGAAATATTTTTAACAAAGAAATATTAGAGGATCATATATGACATAATATTTATGTAAATAGTTATTTTATAATTTAATAACAATTTTTTAACTATTATACTATAGGTTTACATTCCATCGACTAAGGAAAAGTACAAGGTAAGGGTTAATTCTACAATCTCTTTACTTATTTGATGTTGTTAATACGTAAGTATCTACTGGGATCTCTTTATCATCCACATTCGTGATTTCATAATAATGTAATTAAAAACATTGTAATATTTACTAGATTATGGGATAAGACATTTATAACTTTGTTTGAATTATTAAAAAATGTTTTGAAATGAATATTTTTGTCGATTTCCAAACAAGGTACTTTATGACCTTTTCGATAAAATTAAGGTAAGAATGTATTTATTAACATATATGGAGGGTGTGGCTATTTTCTACCATTATATCATCGTATAATCTTCCCATATAAACTTATAAGAATATTTTCAAAAATAAATGTTTTATTTTATAATTATGTGACTTTTAAATTATTTCAAAATAGAAAGATGTATTTATTTAATATAGTTTTCATTTCATCTATGTCAACATCCTTTGATGGATTTTAAACTTGTTTGATATTGTTTTATTATGATAAAAATCTTTCATATTGTGTTGAAGGTTTTGTGATATGTTTGACCGTGGATGTGTTATTTTTACACCATTCATGGTATATGGATAAAGTATTGATATTTCGTATGCCATTTTTAATACGAATGTTTATGTTATGTTTAAACCTTTTCATATGAGGAATTCATTGGACCTAGTAAGTTATGGGCGGAACCCGCTATAGATCCTCGATGCATCGGTAGATCTCATGAGACAAACTAGTGTCATGGAACAAGGCCTTGACAAAATCTTATTTGTAGTCTTGGAACCAGGCCATGACTATGTGGTTATGAAGTCTGACATTATGCATTCCATCATTATGAAAGTGGCTATTGATATTGCATATGATTATTTTAATAATAGAATATCCATGTGAATAACTAAATGGAATTATTTGATTTTATCTTTTAAATATTATGCAGAATTTTATGTTTAAAAGTATTTTGTTTTAGGATTATACATTGCCTTAAATGGTTATGCTTATTTATTAAAGTTTATGCTATATTACTGAGATTCTGACCTCACCCCTTTCTATATTTTATTTTTCCTAGGATGTGAAGAAGTATTTTATGGTTGACCTACAGGGATAGGATAAGGATATTAGTGTGTTCAAAGGGGAAAAAATGTTGTTGATGTTTTTATTCCGTGATGTAATGTAAAAGATATGAATGTATCTATTATTTACAAGGATACTAAACTGATTGGCCTTTCAGGACATGATTCCTTGTATCATGCCAATATTATGTAATAATGTACCGACTTTGGGTGTCTAGGGTCAAGGCATTACATTTGATATGGGATGTTTTTTGGGTAGGGTATTATTCCCCATTTATAATGAGATGCTTGAGATGTTTTTGAGGAGGGGTGTTATTCATCCCTGGGTGGTGATGGGACATGAGTTTGTTTCTAAGATGGTAACTATTCAAATATATTGTTGAGATAATTTATATAGTTCCATGGAATTACATTACCCTCTAGAAGATGAGATATATGAGAATATTTTTCGGTGAGGCTCTATAACCCCATACATGAAGAGATATATGTGATGATTCATGAGTATGGATCCACCCCTTAAGAGGTTATGAATCATGTTTAAGTAGATAGATAAATTTTTTGAAAGGTATTTTTTACCTTTTTTCACCATGGAACTAAAGAATCAATGGTGGTTTATTTATTTATGATTTCATTTTTTTATTGTGGCACATCAAAAAAATGTCTATTAAGAATACATATATTTGGGAACATGAATGTTGGTGGCCCATTATGTTATACTTGCACACTTCTTAGGGTTTCATATATTATTATATAAACCTCATAGTAATAGGTTTGGATAAGTAAAATAGATCCATAATATGAGTTTGATCTGGTTAGCCAAGATTGCGTATGAGAGGTGGGATTGGGCTGGGACTCAGTACTATTTTTGTGGACATTCATTTTTTTACTTTTTTTTAATTTTTTTCATTTATTTATATGATATTCCATTGAGATTTTAATTATTTTATTATATTTTATGACATTTATAGTTTTCTATATTTATATAGCATGGATTAATATATTTTTTATTGGAATTATCTATGATGGTGATTTATATCTGTTTAACTGTAATTTTTTTTTCATTCATTGATATTTAGGGATATTAAATCCTTAGGGTATTTTATTAAAATGATATTATTTAACCCCCAATACTTGTTGGAAGCCTCTAGCATATAATAAGGAATGCATGATCTATGTCCTTCCTCCTCCAAATGGCCCGAAGGCCTTATTTTTATTTTATTATAGATAATCCCCCTTTTAAGGGTTGAAGGGGAACCAGTACATGACCTGTAAGACCAAGGAACAAGGCCCTACATGACCTACAATACATGACCCGAAGGCCTAGAGGTATACCATGCCCATTACCTGACCCGTTGGACCAGCCCACTAAAACTGCCCTCCTCATCATCTTGCATCATTTATCTCCTTAGCTCCCCACCTTGAATTGCTGATCGACTAGCATTTCCCCATACAAAGCTGCACGGTGCCTGGTCCCGACGGCGGCTGCCATACCCTCTCATTCTTCCAATTTGTTTAGCTCGGCATCTGGTGGCTGCTACTCCTATTTCTTTGATCCTCTTCTGGGGCATGTTCTGTGTGAACTGGGCTACTCCATGGTCTACGTGACCCGAAGGCCCTGTGGCCCGAAGGCCTTTGATGACCCGAAGGCCCTGGAGACCCGTGGGCCCAAACCGGTGGCCCGAAGGCCCAAATCAGGTGAATAGTTCTAGCTGCTACAGTACCAAACAGTAACTGCTACAGAAACCACTACAGTACTGCTACAGAATTGCTACAGTACCCTGGAAATTCGCCTCCATCCAGTTTTGAACCCGGGTCTCTTGGATGGTAAGTAGGAGCCCTTACCACTCAGGTACGAGGTCGTTGTCCATGAGATATGTAATAACCTAATATAGTCACAAAGGAGGTGAAACAAGATGAGCCCTTTATATAGAGATTAGAATCCACAATTACTTTCTTTATTTAAATTCTCTTTAAGTTGTTATAAAATGTTTAGTAACGTGATCAAGGTACAATCTTGATATTATACAAAGCCATCATTAGATTGAAAAATCATGAACTATAAATATCAATGATAAACCCTTCAAGTTATTAATTCTAGACCTACTCTTCCATTTCATCAGTTAAAAATTCTGAATTTATGTCAACATAGAAAATATATTTAATTATTTGAGAACATATAGTAAGAAATATTTTAATTCTTTAATGGTTGGGGACACGACTAAATTTCGTAAAAAATACCATTAATTTGAGATTTTCCTTTATAAGTAAGATGAGTTTGTTTCATAATACATATCATTTCTCAATTAGTTTATTGTAAAAAACCAAAAAAATTTCAAATCACATTATTATATATAGGATGTGGCACTAAATACCATGTATTTTTCTTCTCAATTTGACTCATATCCTCTTACATTAATTTTATATAATCCTCACGTCACAAATCATCATAAAAAATCTTCAACTTAATTTTTAAAATAAATATTGAATGATATAAATTCCATAAACTCCTCTAATATAGAACACTAGTAATGTTTTCACTAATTATGCTACCATATTTTATATGCTTCCTAATTCATGAGAACATAGTTTCACATTTCATAGGGTCTAAAACATCACTAGAAATTTCCAAATTATCATTAGAGTTTTCGAAAATTATTTTAATATCAAATTTACACCCATGATGGACAATATTGTCTCTTATTTATCAACTTCATCCTAAATATGTAGTGATGTTTCGAAATTATTTTGAATTTAAATCATATTTACTTCAGTTTTATGATTTTTTTAGATTATTATTAATACACCTTTAACTCCTTAAACTATGTTTGTATCAGATAAATATACCTTTATTATATATCTCATCTATATTTCAAAAAGATTCCTTATATATTGATATTAAAATGGATACATACAACATTCAATCATATAAATCATGGTTTATTACAAAACCATAACACATATTATGTCTCAGTTGAATTATTTCAGAGTAGAAAATTGTTAGGATTGTAGACAGTTATTGTTACAATTTCTATCAAAATAATTTTAAACTTCCATGCTCTGATATCATATTTCTCATCCATGTAAACTAATATTTTGTTCTTCCACTGAGCTAATCCATTTTCGTGATGTTTTTAGTGAGAATTATTTACATGAATTATTTCATGATTCTCAATACATAACTCAAAGTCTTTATTTTTATTCAGATAAACTATTAAACTGAAATATTACGATATCACAACACAATTTGTTCTCAGAAATTATTCAAAACTATTTTAATGTCTAATGATCTTGTGACTATATCAATATAAAATAGAAGTGAATTATAGATTTAAAAATCATAATAATCTTTTTAATCTCCTATCTATATCCAATGATTTCAAATTATTTTTGTACACACATTTGAGTGCACCAAATCAAGAATTTTTTTATCTTATTCTCTAGTGGATTATGAAACATATTTAATATTATTAATTAAAAATGTTCACCTTATTAATTGATGGTAAAAAATTATTATTTACTCCATCATTACTATATATATTTTAATTATAATAATAGTTGTATAAAGCCATGTATTGTGGTTGCATTAAAAAATATATATGTTACATGGTAGTATTATAAACCTTCTATACTACTCTAGGGATTTCACTTCATTCATTGATAGAGTTTTGAAACCCATGGTGACATATCCTATTTTAATTTTTTTACATGAACCAACATCACATCATGATTCATTACTTCCTAATTCATATAAATAAGATTTAATGTGGTATAATACAACAAATTATCATTGTCTTCATTTATTAGATTGAGATCACCCATCTTTTATATAAAATAATTTTATATCTCAAACATTTCATAGAATTTTGATTTATTAAAATTAATCCAA